>NC_069498.1:8789835-8810254 GCF_026875155.1 Cherax quadricarinatus
TTCAGGGGAGTGACCAGGGGCGCCCAGTGAAGAGGCGGGACCAGGAGCTTGGACTCGACCCCTGCAACCTCAACTAGGCGAGTACAACTAGGTGAGTACACACACGCACGCACGCACGCACGCAAATAATGTAAAAATGGAAGAACAGTTGATGGTTTATCAGGCTAAGATGGCGCCTCACATACGACATTACACTTTTACATCCCCACACTCCTGAGATCTATCTTGAGGAAGACATTGAAACTGTCAGTGGAAGAACACTAATGGGATTAAGTAACTCTTCCAGTGCGACTGTGAAGCATAAAGGTGCGCGAGACAACGCATTTCCTTCCTCGCGTATGACTTTCAGTGAACTAGTAAAGGAGATTGTCCCCGAATGCTTGAGAGGTACAGTAGGAGCTCACGACCCAAAGTTCATCGAAGCGGTCAAGCAGTGGGACTCTTCAAGCAGACCAGCTTCTCCCAGTGAGCACAAACAGTCCCACTGGGACAATCTGATCCTGGAATAAATCGCCAGCACAATGATCAACAACACTTCAGGAAAGGACAAAACTCGTCTCCTAGCATGAGATTTGCATTTAGCTGTTCCCAATTCCTCCCTGGACACTCAACCCACAGGCTATTCGGATTGGTGTAGCGCTCCGTTTAGCCGGCCTCATACTCACCGAACATCAGTACATTTTCAGTAGGGCGTCAACTGATCAATTTGGACTACATGGTTTCGTCTGTCTTACATCAAATGGGAAGTATGCTAGACATGAGGTGGTCAACGACGTCAAGAGAAGTCTCGCCACAGCCTATTGGCCAGCAGAATGGAAACCTCAAGTTCTGAGGTCTGACAGAAGCTAAAAACGTCCATGTAGAGTCACCCTGCTACCCTGGAAGGACCGTGAGTAGATTGCGTGGGACTACACCTGTGCCTCTAAGTTAGCTGACACCTACTTGCCATACTCTGAAGCTGAAGAGGGGGTGAGGCCGCTTGTTTCGGAGAGACCCTGAAGACCAACAAATACGGAGGGCTAAAACTTCGTCCCAGTAGGGTCGGAAACCATTGGAGCATGGGGCAAGTGTGCTCAAAAAATCCTGAAAAATGAAAAACCCACACACACACACACACACACACACACACACACACACACACACACACACACACACACACACACACAGCTGACCGTCTATTAGAACTATAGTTTGGTCCTCGAGAATGTCATCTAGGACAAAACCATCTAAAACAAAGTGAAGAACCTTTGGAACAAATAGGGCCACATTCCGTAAACACCCTCAAAATACCAAACAACCTTACCTAGGTCTCCAGATTCTAAAAAAAAAAAATAATTAATTGTTTAGCTCGCTGTCGAGATGTATTGTGTTCAATGTATTGCAAAGGGATACAAATGTTCAGCAATAATATTTCTTATTTTAAAATTGTTTTTTGCTGGTGTATTCGATAATTAAACAGGTGGGATGGATACTTTGCACTATTTGGTGGGGTGGGTGTTGAATTTTCTAGCGAAGGGGAAAAATTTTTTGTTACGTACTCGGGTTTTTTTTTCCCCCTGCTGAAATTTGTATTTGGAAAGGGCATATCTTGCTCCTCTTCGTGAAAAAGTCTGTGTTTAGCAGCAACAGGGGAACGCTCACGTAACTGTTGAGTGGTAACTGTTTTTTTTCATTTCTTCTTCTTCCCCTTCCCCCGTTTCTGCATTCCTTGTATCGTGTATGAGCTCTCCCAAACTTTTTCTATCTTCAAAGATTTTCATTTACATATCACCGATATTTTCAAAGCCATCACCAAATAATCTCCTTCCCAGTGAATTTTTCCTGCATTTTAACCTCAAGCGGGGGAAAAAAACCTGCGAAGTATTCATACTTGGGCCTAGCTTTCCCAACCTTTTTTTAATGTTGAAAAGGGGACTTATTCTTGCATTTGTGTAAAGTTTGCTACTCAAAGTTGGAGTCACTGTTATGTTGTTTTCCTTAAAAGATCTATAAACCACGACCAGTGGAAGATTAAATATGTGAGTATAATCGAACAAAACTTCGGGGGGAATTTAAAAGTTGAGCAAGCAAGAAAACCCACACCTGCCTTGGGTTTCACAGTTTGAACTTGTGTAACCCCCGGTGCTCAAAACCCCACTTTTTCTCGGTTTTCCTTCCACGTTCACTTTTTACGGTAACTAAGGCGTTTTTCCCCTTTTAAAAATAAAAATTTAAATGGCGCACTTTTTTTGTTCGTCCCGTCGACCCCAAAAAGTTTTCTGTTTAATCAGCTGTTGTAGCCGTGTTTGTAGCCGGTGACCCCCGGGTTATTCTTACACAAATCCGATATTTGCTTTATTTTCCCTTTTTAAATGAAAAGAACTAATGCTTGATTTATAAGTCCATAAATCTCGCTGTCTGTTAATCCCAAAGACTTTAAAGCTTAAACTTTCCCCAAGATTTTATCATCACTCACATTCATTTGGGGGCATTGGTTACTACGCAGATAAAAGTTTTGGAAAATAAAAAATTTAAGATATCGATTCACAAACAAGACTGAGAATGTAGGAAACCTTATTACGGACCACAAGACGGAATCAGTGGAGAGAGTTAACCCAAACCTAAAAAACGGGCCAGAAAACCCACCCCAGGCAGATTCCTTAATAAATGCCCCTCTGAATTGCAAAGGTCCTATTCGCACATTAATAAATTTCTTTTATCCCACCAAATACAGGACCAGAGGGATTCAAGGGGGCCCAGAGTTTTCCTTCTTAAAGAATAAACAGTAGGTCTGACGTCAGCAACAATAGCCTTTTAGATTTTCAGCGTGATGTCCAAAATTTTAGAGAAAATGGGTATTGCCAAGTAGTTAAGTAATTTTTTGCGAAAAAAAATTTCTTATACTTAAACTCAGGTTTGAGGAGATCTACTCGATAATAGTTCCTAATTAATCTGTTGGAACTACCTGAGAAATTAAATGTCATTAGCGAATGTTTAAGTTTTGGCCGACCCTGGATTTGCAAAAGGCATTTGAGACAGTTAACCATAATATATTTTAAAGAAAGTGCAAGCTATTGGCACAGACATCAGAACAAATTGTCAAGGTCAGTAATATAGAATTAAAACACCTGCCGATAACATTGTGGGGTTTCCCAGGTAGTATTCTGGTCCTTTGCTATTTTCATGTCATGCGAATGACATGACCATCAGCTTTAAGTTTCTGTTGTATGCAGACGACAGTTCTTTGCTAATCTGAGGTAAAGACCCACAAGATATAGCTAACATACTGATATTAGAGTTAGAGTCCTGCAACAAATGATAAGTAGACAACAAACTATTGCTAAACCTTAGGAAAACAGAAACCTAACTCTTTGTCATGAAATGTGAACTGAAAAGAGTAAATACTTTTTTTCGAGTGTAGTGAGGAATCCATCACTTTCAGTGAAATACCTGGAAATTCCCTTTCACCCAAACATGTCAGGAAAATTGATAGTGAACAATGTAGTAAAATAAGCCAATGTCAGGCAGAAAATGAGTATTTTATGCCATGGGCCGCCACTGATCGCTTCTGTATATGGACTATATGAAAAGGAAACAGAGAGGTTAAGAAAGTGGTGAAGGAATGTTATAGGAGAGCAGATGAGAGAGTGGGAGAGATGGTATCAACAAATTTTGCTGAGAATAAGAAAAAGTTTTGGAGTGAGAAAGACTAGAAAACGAATGCATTTGATAGTTAAAATTAGAAGAGGTTCATTAGATGGAGAATTGGAGGTTTTGGGAAAAAATGGTGGGAATTTTTGATAAGTCCTAATGTTGATGAAGATATGGAAGCTGTGATTTTGGCATTGGCAAGGTAGGCCTAACATCTTCTAGGATTTGGGGAAGACCAGAGTAATTTATAGGGATTTACATGAGCTGCGAGTAGAATTAAGGAGGGTAAAATAGCTGGGATTGATGGGATAAAGACATAAATATTAAAACAGGTAGGGATATAGTTTTGGAATGGGTTGTGCTTTTATTTAATAATTAAATGAGCGAGGGCAAGGTACCTAGGGACTGGCAGAGAGCATGCATTCTTCCTTTGTATAAAGGCAAAGGGGATCAAAGATAGGGGAATAAGGTTTTTTAAGTATACCTGGTTAAAGTGTATGGTAGAGTTATTATTGAAAGAATTAAGAGTAACACTGAGGGGAGACAGCAGATAAACAAGGAACTTTTGGGAAGGGTGGGGGATGTGTGGACCAAGTTTTTTACAGTGAAACATATAAGTGAACATTATTAGATAAGTGTGAAGAGGTTTTCGTTGCATTAATGGATTTGAAAAAACATATGAAAAGGAAGGTGGATAGGGATGCAATGTGGTACCTGTTTTATGTGTAAGACAAAGGTGTTAGGTCACTGAAAGCAGTTAAGAGATTTTATGAGGATAGCGAGGCTCAGTTTTGGGTATGGAGGAGAGAGGGAGACTATTTCCCAGAAAAAAGTACTTAGACAGAGATGGGGTGATGTCCCATGGTTGTTCAATATATTTACAGAAGATGTAAAAGATAGTGAACCCTCGGGTGTTGAGAAAAGGTGTGTGACTGAAAGATAAAGAATCTAACAAAAACGGGGAGCTGTTACAGTTGTTTTTTTGCTGATGGCACAGTGCTTTTGGGAGATTCTGAAGAGAAGTTGCAGAAGTTGGTAGACAAATTTCGGAGCGTGATTAAAAAAAGGAAATTTTAAGTGAGCATAGGAAAAGAGGAAGGTGATAGAAACAAAAAAAAGGTAATGTAGGACTGACTATCAGATTGGAGGGAGGGAGAATGAAAGAAGTGAATGTGTTCTGATATTTGAGAGTTGACCTGTCAGAAATATGGTCCATGAAAGACGACGTAAAAGCATAAAATTGACAAGGGTAGAGAGGTGAGTGTTGCTTTGAGTAGTCTGCTGCGACAAGGGACGTTATCCACGTATGATAGTATTGTGGTGCCAACGTTTTTATATGGGTGTGAAGCATGGGTGGTTAATCTTGTAAAAGAAGGCTGGTGGCAGTGGAGATAACGTGGGCTGAGGACAATGTGTTGTATGAATATTATGCAAGGAATCTGTTGCTTGGAGATTTGGAGGAGGTATTATCCGGAGGGCTGAAGAAAGGAACTGTTGAGGTGGTTTGAACATTTAGAGAGGACTGAACAGAATGACTTGGAGGTCATATAAATCTGTAGTGGAAGGAAGGTAGCGTAGGATTCCAACAAAAATGGAATCTCAGCCTATGGAGAAGTTTAAGGGTGCCTCAAGCCTAACCTCCCTCCCCTAAACATAATAACTCGAAACAGACCATACTACACCTTCCTCCACATGTTGACCATATTGACCAAAGTACAAGTACCTTCCTCACAACCGATCCTTACCCCAAACCTTATGTACTCAGTCAACCCAACCACCTTATTCATCCCTGTCTATATTGAAGGATCCTGATCCCCTCTGGAAATAAATGGTATAAAACACCGACACAATTGAAATATAAACACATATGCAGTACAATGTGATTCTTTATTGAAAACGTTTCGCCCACACAGTGGACTTTTTCAAGTCACAAACAGATCTACCTGGGTGGAAGGTACACGAGTATTTATAGTCAGGTTCAGAATGCTGTGGTCAGGTGGAGAATGCTGCATCTGATGATCTACCTAGTGGGGTTATAGAGTCTAAAATCTTGGGTAGCTTGGAAGGGAGATTGGATAAGTTTGTGAGCAGACCTTCTGCAGTGTTCTTCCATTTCTATGTTCTTATGTGGGATAGCCAAGAAACTTCTTCATCGATATCCCACATAAGAAAATATGAATGGAGGAACACTGCAGAAGGTCTGCTCACAAACTTATCCAATCTCCCTTCCAAGCTACCCAAGATTTTAGACTCTATAACCCCACTCGGTAGATCATCAGATGCAGCATTCTCCACCTGACCACAGCATTCTGAACCTGACTATAAATACTCGCGTACCTTCCACCCCAGGTAGATCTGTTTGTGACTTGAAAAAGCCCACTATGTTGGCGAAACGTTGTCAATAAAGGATCACATTATACTGCATATGTGTTTATATTTCCACTGACCCCCTCTAGGGAAAAATCTCACCCTTCTCGTGTTCCCCCAAATTATACCAACTGCTTCCGCCACCATTAACTATGTTTAAGGACCAGGAATCCAGGAACCAGCAAACAAGAACACAGTAATGAATTGGAAGCTGAAGCTATGTGACACCATTGCAGATGGAATAACAAATAAGAATGATGAGTAGTATAAACGAATAGTGAAGGCATGCTCAGACATTGCAGCACTCACAGAGATAAAGCTCACAGATATAACAGATGCAGTCTTTCCGGATGAATATCAGAATCTGAGAAAGACCACGGGAATGGAAGTGGGGGATTAGAAGCACTGTATATAAGAAATCAGTGCAGTTTTGAGAAGCTCGGAGGAATGGACGGAGAGGAATAAGATGAATATATAATATGCACACTGAAGACCAGGAGTCCTAATGGGCGATATCAGTAAAGTACAGCAATATGCTAAACTGCATATTGCTCTGTTGTAAGCAACAGAGCAATGGGGATACATTATCTGAGGTAGCCAGAAGAGCATGGCAAAATACAGGTCATGGGAAAACTTTAACCACGAAGATTAACTGGAGAAACTAGAACCACACGTGGGACCAGAAACATGAAGGGCTGCGATGCTGGAGGTGGTAATGGAGAATCTTATGCACCAACATGTTAGAGACACAACCAGAGAGAGATAAGAGAATGAATCAGAAAACCTGGGAATTTTATTCACCCTGATTGGTTCTGACATAGAGCATGTTACATATAAATAACTCCTTGTACTAGCGAACACACGGTTCTGAGTTTCGAATATCTTTTTGTGGGAAAGAGAACTAGAAAGGAAGACAGTGAATGAGATGATGGAGTTTGTGGCTGGAATGTGCAGGGACGCTGTGGTGAAAAATTTATACTCAGGAGGAAAAAAAAACAATGAGAACAAAAGAGTGAGACCATGGTTTACCCAGAGGTGTAGAGAAGCCAAAGCTGAGTGTGCCTTAGCATGGAAAAATTATAGAAGAAAAGAACTCAGGAAAAGAATTGAGCCGGAAAAGTCCCGAACAGTATGAAAAGGCGAGAGAGAGGAGAGAAAGAGAGAAGGAGAAGAGTGGAGAGAGAGAAGAAAAGAGAAGAGGAGAAAAGAGAAGAGAAAGAGGAGAGAGAGAAGGTGAAGAGACAAAAAGAGAGAGAGGGGAAGAGAGAGTAGGATTTGACCTCTAATTGAGATTTAGAGCACCTGAAGCCAAATTCCAAACCTTTAAGTTTTAATATAGTAAGGGACCAGGTAATCTGGCAGAAGACGAAAAGAAGGGGCCCACATAAATACCTGAATCTTTTAAGAGCTCAGCAAGAATTTTAGGAAGGTATTCCTTAGAGGAGACATAAGGCTACACAGCAAACCAGGGGGGGGGGAAGAATGCAACAGCGAGAATGGACCGATTCACATAACTGAGGAGAAAATAAAGCTATGTTAGCTTTGATTCCTCGAAGGCAGTGGGACCAGATAAAATCTTACATGGGTCGAGAAAGAATAGGCAGAGCTGTTGTGTGGTGCTTAACAAGTCTTCGACACAAGACAACTACTGGAGGTAAGAAATAGCAAATGTAGTACCAATTTTTAAGAAAGAGATATACAGGTAGCGTTAAAATGAAAAATGCAGAGAAAAGATTTAAAATAGGGAAATTTAAAAGGAAAGGGCGTTTCGCCTCCAGGAGCTTTATCAAGCCATTAAAACAATACATGGCCCGAGGTTTTAAAAAGGTCAGAGTGAGGTCAATACAGGAGGTAACATTCGTGTTCCTAGTGGTAGTAGAAGTAGTAGTAGAGTGTAGAAAGTGACAAAAAAAACAATATGGTAGAGCAATTAATTGTAATGAGTAAAGGATTAAAAGCTTTTACTTGGTAAAATAAAAAATTTGGTTTGGGCAATTAGACTGGAAAAACAGGTTGTTTCGTGTTCATGAACAAATGAAAATGAAAAACCCGCCCCTTTTTAGTTTATTTGTCCCAAACCCATTTTTATGTTACCCCAAATAAAAGCTTTTTTTCCTTTTATATGTACGAATTTAAATTTTCACCAAATTTTATTTTTTTTGTCCCCCAATACTACTTATAACTCTACTACACCCCTAGTGAAAATCGAAATGGTACCTCAATAGTATTGCCCCCCACTCTGAGCCTTTATATACCCTCTGTGTCCATGTATTGTTTGTAACGTACAGTTCGGTAGTTCAAGACACACCAGAGCACTGCTTACTCACGATGCATTACTCTAACAGAGTAAAGATCAAACCAGCGAGTGGCACAACCAATGAGTCGTCCAAACTAGCACTTGCAGCTGTCGTTAGTGGTAGGCTGCAAGTCAAATGTAATGCGATTTTATCGCTCAAAGAGGCCTTTGTTGTCGTCTGTACAGACGACACAGAGGCTGAGAAACTACTTACCACCACTGCTACTACCACTCTACGAGACCAGGGATTTCTTGTCTTGACTTCCCCAGCACTGAGGGCCAGGAGAACTGTGTTCCTCAAGCGACTCGACAACCTTATCACTGTACAGGCCACTGAAGAAATCAAGTTATCTATCGAAGCAAAGAACCCTTGGGCCAAGGTGGACTTCATAACTAAAATACCCAATGCTTCATCCATGCTGAAGGTCACCTTCAGTGAAGTCAACATGGCAGCCAGAGCTCTCGCTGAGGGCCTGGCTATTCACTTCCACATCAACCCAGCCTTCATCGAAGCAGAGAAATTCCAACATATCTCACAGTGCTATAATTGTTACTCATACTTACACACCACAAATGATTGTCCTGCCAAGGACAAGAAGTTCTGCTCCACCTGTGGCCGTGAGGGTCATGACTTCAAGAATTGCACTACTGCTTCACCACCTAAATGCTTGAACTGCAAGAATGACCACGATACTCTTGCTGCCAAGTGCCCTACCAGAAGAGACATACTCAAGAAACAACAACAACAACAAAAGAAACCCAATCCACAAGCAACCACATATTCTGCTATCGCCAAGCTTCAAGCAGACACTACCAAGATACTACATACCACGCAAGCTGATCCCACCACTTCCCAGCCAGCACCTACTGCCGACTCCACCAAGATTCTTTGTTGCATTATGTATGCTCATGTACAGAATGCAGCTGAGCCTGGTTCCTTCAACACCACCATCAATGAAATTTTCAAACTAAATAATATGCCTGGACTCACATTCCCTGCATCACCACCTTCCACTGAGATCCTAAAATCTACTGCAAATATTACCAGCATCACCACTGCTCCACCGCTGTCACAACCTCCACTAGACACAGAGATGGACCAATCAGAGACCACTGAGACGTCGGCAAACCCCACCAATGGGTGTCCACTACTGCTTGCATCCACTGCTAGAGCAACTGTCCAGTCGGAAATCTCGCCTTCACCAGTTCAGCCACCAGCCAAGAAAGCAAAAACACAAGAAACTGCGGATGCACCTCACGGTGCCACTGACACTGCTGCACCACAACAAGTCCGATATCTGAAGGGTGTATACTTCTACACAACCAAGCAGTATAAGAACACAATGCTGTCTTCAGAAATCCATCAGCACCTCCAGGACGGAACAGTCAAGTATTCCTACGACCAAACTGCTACATACACCACTGCAGACATGACCAGACTACTCACTGCCAACACCCAACACCTTGTGGAAGTCGAGTACACCTCAAAGAGGAAATTCAGGATGCTTCAGAATGGGGACCTTGAAGACGGTACCCTCGTCTAGCACGACTATCCATGACCATTTACCCAGCACTTTGCTGTCCGCTAAAGCTGGGGTGTGGCTCCAATCGACCCTGTAACTGCTGCCTCTGCCCGACTGCACTTCTCTTTGGGGAAGTCAGCGCAAGATAGAAGAAGACGACACCCTCCAACCGGAGGGCCAAGAAAGAAGAAAGATGATGATCGTCACCCCCCCACCCGGGGGGCCACTGCCGGGTCACCATCTGGAGAAGACCTGGGCCGGAAGGACCAGCAAATCAACATGAATGAAAATGAACACCAACACACGACACGCTAGCACGATCGACACCATGCCTTGCCCTTCTAGGGCAGGGTTGGTGCCAGAGCCCGAGTTTGTAGCTCACAAGATGAGGGGGGTACTTGTGCCTCCTCCCATGGGAGACTTAGGTCTCAGACACTCCCTAGACAGGGAGCCAGTGCCGGGCCACCACTTGGAAGGGCCCGGGCCGGGAGAATACCGGCGAATCTTTAACAACAATATTGTTTGTAATGGCTTGATAAAGCTCCTGGAGAGCGAAACGTTGCCACAATAAATGTCACATTAGTTGCACTTGTGTCCTTTTACTTTCTTATATAATGTTAATGACATAATGGAAGGAATAGAATCAGAGAATATCTGTTAGCAGATGAGTTAAACTAATGAGGAGAAAAAAAATGTGAACCATTATAGGCTACAAATTGATCTGGATAGGTTGCAGGTCTGGTCTGACAAATGACTCCTAGAGTTTATCGCAACACTGATCAATTCGACTGAACTGACCTAAAAATTAAACTTTATCCAAATTTTCTTTTATAGGTTCGTAGATATTGTACATTTACCACAAAACAAATTATTTCCCTCACAAATTTCATCCATACAGGTTCTGTATCACTTCCCAACGATTCCTCTCAGTGGTAAATAACTAAAACCTTGTATTTTGCATTCGGTAGGCTTGTCTCGATGCTTTAAATCAAACCATTTGTCGGTAATTGTGATGATACCAACGTTTCTTGCACACACAGTTAGTTTTAATTAGCTAACTTTGATCTTAGCGTTACGTCTCTTAATTTACTTGATTCTGATACAATAATTCCTGTTTTTTTTTTTTGCCTTCTTTTTTCTATCCTCTTACGTTTTGTGCTTCTAATTTTACCCGCTTGACAACCACTTCCCTTCGCACAGTCTCTCGCGACTTCAACATTAATTTCTGTTGAACGAAATATCATCGCATTTGCCCCTCTACCTTCCACAATTTCTCAATGAATATAATTGCCAAAACCACTGTCAGAAACCAGTTGAAAGGCCCTGACACGCCACTAATCCATTCTCAAGTAACAATTATTAACGCTTTGACTCCCAGACCTTAACATATTTTGCATAAATTCCACGTAGTATTTACCCAGCAGACAGTTCACCTCAATTGTCCTATAGATACTCGTTTCCCACCTACATGTTAGGAATAATACAACATATTAAAAGGTATAAAACCTTTTATTTTAATCTTTATAATTACCAACCTAGACTTGGGTAACAAATTTTCTCCCTTTTGCCCTCCTGATATCGTTGCTTCCCGCACTTAAACTCAAAATGTTATCATTTCCAAACAAAACATAATGAGCAATACGTTCTACGAATTCCATTATACCCGACTACGTCGGATGTGTTACTCGTGGAGGACATAAAACTTCTGTTATCATCGTTCTCGTTAGGTGTTATAAGTATTCTGCAGACACTTTTTTTTTTTTTAACACATCGGCAGTTTCCCACCGAGGCAGAGTGACCCTAAAACGAAGAAGCATTTTCATCATCACTATTACTGTCATGCCAGAGGCATGTCGATACTACAGTTCAGAAACTAACATATCTCCATTCCTTGTTCAGAGTGCAGTAACTATACTTCCCACCTCCAGGACTCACGTTTGGCTAACTAATTTCCCTGAATCCTTTCATAAATGTTACTTTACTCACACTCCAACAGCACGTCGTCATAAAAACCATTTGCCTCCGCTCGCCCCTGTTTCACGCACGCTCACTGGAAGTCCAAACTCCTCACACACCCTCCCTCCAACCTTTCCTACGGCGACCCCTACCCCTCCTTTTGCATGTAGATTTTTACCCCATCTCAGTCATTCAGTTTTGTTTCTTTCTCCATATGTGCGAACCGCCTCTACAACCTCTCTTCAGCCCTATCGATAATACTTCTAGTAACCCCGCACAACCTAATCTATAAGCTAAGGATAAATAATCATATGTGCGTGTTATTTGTGTAAGCTAAGAATTATCTGTACAATATTCATACCACACATAGGCTGCAGATATGACTTCTGCATGTTGTCTAAAATTTTGTTTGAAGAGCGAGAGGAAATGTGCGGAGAAAATATCACTGGTAGTGTAAAATCATTTTTAAAGAAATCAAGACAGCAAATTAAGAAGGTTCTCAAGAAGCCGATGAGAAAAACTTGAGAGTATATTTTACTCTCATGATAAGAGAAGAAATATGGTACCCCGTGGCCTGGTGGTAAAAGCTTTAGCTTCACACGGTAAGGATCCGGGTTCGATTCCTGGCGCAGGGGTGAAAACACTGGGCGTGTTTCCTTACATCGATTGTCCGTGTTCTCCCATCAGTAATAATGGATACCTGGGTGTTAGTGGACTGGTGTGGGTCGCATCCTGGGACAAAACTGACCTGATTTACGCGAAATACTCTGCATAACAAGCGGCTTTCTATATAGTAGTATGTCACTGATGTCAGCTATGGTCTGTATACCTTGTACATGTACTTGTAGAAATAAATATATTATTATTATTACTATTAAGATCGATGTAATTGGAGCTTTTACCGTATGTTGTTGCATTTGAGTTAGTGTTTTATGAGTTCAATACCCAGAAATGGAGGGTGTTGTGTTTTTCCAAACGGAAATTAAACAAATTTAGTAAAATTTGAATTTTTAGATACTCAATAATATCGTCCATATAGTATGTATATTTGTCAAGAAACAGAACGGTATTCCCTGATACTGTCCTAGTCATATGATGATTCACAGCTGGAGTTTCGGTTATCTGACAGATGACTCTTCCTAGTTTACCGATCCACCTCTTTAAAAAAATCATGTTTACCATTATAACCATCAAGTTATCGTCCATATAATGCAACCAGAAACGTGCAAGACATCTCTACCCATCTCAGGATCGAGCAACGGTATTTAGGATATGAGCAGAAGGTGCTACCACTGAACTACGAAGTACTATTTTCCTATGTTCAACATTTAAATAAAATTATCAGGATTGCTCCAAATCCGCTAATGAAGAGTCCTTCAACAGCGTCAAATCTCCCATGAAGGGCTAGTTCGAGACTTGCCTTTTGGCAAAGACTGGAAGGGGGCTAGTTCGAGACTTGGCTTTTAGCAAAGACTGGAAAGGGCTAGTTCGAGACTTGCCTTTTAGCAAAGACTGGAAAGGGCTAGTTCGAGACTTGCCTTTTAGCAAAGATTGGAAGGAGCTAGTTCGAGACTTGCCTTTTAGCAAAGACTGGAAGAAACTAGTTCGAGACATGCCTTTTAGTAAAGGCTGGAAAGGGCTAGTTCGAGACTTGCCTTTTAGGAAAGACTGGAAGGGAGCTAGTTCGATACTTGCCTTTTAGCAAAGACTGGAAGGGGCTAGTTCGAGACATGCCTTTTAGTAAAGGCTGGAAGGAGCTAGTTCGAGACTTGGCTTTTAGCAAAGACTGGAAAGGGCTAGTTCGAGACTTGGCTTTTAGGAAAGACTGGAAAGGAGCTAGTTCGAGACTTGGCTTTTAGCAAAGATTGGAAGGAGCTAGTTCGAGACTTGCCTTTTAGGAAAGACTGGAAGGGAGCTAGTTCGATACTTGCCTTTTAGCAAAGACTGGAAGGGGCTAATTCGAGACATGCCTTTTAGCAAAGACTGGAAGAAGCTAGTTCGAGACTTGCCTTTTGGCAAAGACTGAACCTTCTCATGAACAATTACATTATATTCCTCGCCTCACAGCATGCATCATACCTAATTTAAACAGGAAATAGGCTGTCCCTCACGCTACATAACTCATCAGGTCATTCCAACCGTGTCAAAGAACTGTGCCAATTGAACTGTGTATGGATCTCCGTCAAGGCACTTATGATTAGTTAATGTCATAAGTGCATGTCCAATAACTTTCTGTTTTTAATAAATCAATGAAACGGAGAATGTTAAACGATATGAGTGTGCTATTGTGAACAATAATTGGTGTAATTATTCTAATGTCTATAATAATCGCTTATCTGCAAAAAAAAAAAAAATATAATTCTTCATATTTATTCACCGCATTCATTTCCAAAATATTACATAGCTTTGGGCATGATGTTTTTTTCCGCAACAACCATTAAATTCATTAGGAATATACCTGATAATCTCCCCCAACGTTGCTCCTCCCCCCCTCTCTCTCTCTCTCTCTCTCTTTCTCTCTCCGCTCACTCATCTCTCTCGTCTTTCTCTCCTCTCTCTCTCTCTCCATCTACTTCTGAACATTATTTCCTTAGAGTAAAAGTTGTTCCCATGATGGAAGCAGACGTCTATTAGTGGCAAGACCTTTTGCTTCTCGCATAGACGTCTATCGTACGGTAGTAAACTCCGCTATGTGACAGGAATTAACTTTTTGCATATATAATTCAATGAAAATATATAATAAACGACATCCCAAAATAACCAACATATTTCCCCGCATTATTAAACACGTAGACAGTAATTCTTTTAAGACAAAAGGTACCCGCACCTAAAATAATCCATGTCTTGCATATACAAGATCATCTTCTAATGAATATATATATATTATATAAATATATATATATCTATACATATATACATAGATATATATATATATATAAGTATAAAAATATATTTTTTCTTTCCTCAGCCTGGGCACGTCCGCAGCGTCAAGCATGGATTCAAGCTATTTCAATCCTCTTGATGTTCTACTTCATCAACAATTTTTTATATCAAAGTACCAACACAGAAGCAAGCTGGTAATACAGGAGAAAGATAGCAGTCCAACAGGACTTGATACGCTACCAGGCTGCCAGCTTTGTGAGGTGCATTTGTGTGAGCGAGTAGATAAGAACGCACTGCCTGGGAACCTTGCCGGTCCCCCAGTAGCAGTATCGAGTCCTGCTGACTGCGATCTTTCTCTGTATCTACCCGCTTGTTTTCTGTTGGTGCAATAATACAAACACACACACATTATATATCTGTCGCCGAATAGGTTAAAACTTGCGAATTTGGATTAAATATGCAACGCTCTTCTTGCCGTATAATTATTGCCGTGTATGCACTAATTACGCTAAAGATATCATTATCACCAACGATAAAATATGATATTTCATTGACTTTGTTTATTATTAAGCTAAAATGTGATTTAGTTGGTTACGGTTAAATTAAACATGCGCTTGTTTATAATAAGGTTAGTAATTTCTAAGTTCTTTAGGTATCAAAATTATTAATTCGTACAATAAAATAAATGAAAAATATATCTTTAAATATATAATAAGAAAATTTAGAAAATATTTGATAAAATGAGTTCTTGAAAAGTGAACAGTGTTAACCTATTCGGAGCACGACAATATATATATATATAAATATATAATATATATATATATATAATAGATCATATATAAATTAATATATAATATATAATATATATATATATATAATATATATATATATATATATAAAAGTATAGGAGATACAACTCTAATAACTGATTGGGACCCTCAACCTCTGAGAAACAATCAAACGTACCACCCTCTATATTTATATTCATGGAGAAAAAATATTATAATATACATTTACAGGCAACCCAAACATGAAAACAATGGTACAACATGTTAAAGAATAATGATTTCATCCAGCTCCTCGACGCTTTACTGAGACAAGTATGCATCAAGCATTTCCCCCTCTGGAAGGCCATGTAGATGCGCTGGAACATGAAGTGTCTGCCCTTGGTTCCGCTGGTGTGCCGATGGGGAGGTCTGGAACTCAAGTCTTTAAGGAAATGTGTAGCATTTTTTCCCAATGATTCCAAGATCTCTGATCCCACTGGGACGAATTGATACTGTTGGCTTATGTCCCTGTACTTGCTGATCTTGTACTCCTCCCTGCGGTCAGCAGCTCCTCCCTATCGCCCGACACTGTGATGGATATAGGTGTCAGCCAGTGTGGACACACAGGTATAGTCCCATGTTAACATCTTGCCATTCTTCAAAGGATAGATGGTGATCCCGTCGTGGCGGTTTGCTGGGCTGTGTGTATTGTTGGCTGCTAGTGATCAGGACTCCCTCTCGGCTGGGTATCCAGCTGTAGCAAGGGTTCTCTCTATGTCTTGCATGCCAGCCCTTTGTTTTGGAACAGTTAAGACCATGTAGACTATATTGGTTGGCTTGCGCTTTGCCGCAAATACACGTATATTCCGTGTGAATTGGGGCAGCAAGGCGCAGAGCCACTGCAACACAGAGGGTCTTAGGGTCGAGGCACGTTCCCATTGCCGATATGGGAATTGTTTGGAGGAAGTCCCCAGAGTGAAGTGCGCTCACAGCCTGGAGATGGGCAGTCTCCCTGTCTGATGTTACAGCCCTCAACATGTGCAGCACCTTTTTTAGCGTCACAGTAAACAGGGGATTTCAGAATATGTGAAACAACCACTCTGAAAGATTACTGAAATTCCAATTGCTTTCGTGTCTATGCATACATATATGCATATATGATTGCAGGGGGTCGAGTCATAGCTTCTGGCCCCGCTTCTTCACTGGTTGCTACTAGGTCCACTCTCTCCTATCTCCATTAGCTTTATCATGCCTCTTCTTAATACTATATATCGTACCTGCCTCCACTTCCTCACTTTCCTAACTACTCCATTTCCTTACAACTCTATGACTGAAGAAATACTTCCAAACATTTCTGTGGCTCTGCTGAGTCCTCAGCTTCCAATTGTGACCACTTATTGCTGTGTCTCATCTCTGGAACATCCTGTCTCTCTCCACCTTGTCAATTCATCCCAGTGCTTTATAAGTCTCTATCATGTTCTCGCTGTCAGTTTTGTCCTCCAGTGTCGTCAGGTCAAATTCCCTTAACCTCTCCTCATAGGACATTCCTTTTAGCTCCGGGAGTAGTCTCGTTGCAAACCTTTGCACTTTCTCTAGTTTCCTGAGGTGCTTGGCTAGGTCTGGGTTCCAATCTGGAGATGCATACTCGAATATGGATCTTACGTACACTGTGTACAGGGTCGGGAACGACTCATTACTGAGATACCAGAATGCTATTCTTAGGTTTGCTAGTCACGCATATGCTGCAGTAGTTATTTTGTTGATGTGCGCCTCAGGAGATGTGCTCTGTATTATACACACTTCGAGATCCTTTCCCTTCAGCGAGGTTTGTAGTCTTTGGCCCCCCTAGACTGTACTCTGTCTGCGGTCTTCTTAGCCCGTCCCCAGTCTTCATGACTTTGCACTTGGTGGGGGGTTTAACTCCCGGAGGGCCAGTTGCTATAATCCTGCCGTTCCTCCCCTGATGAATTCTCCCCATTAACTTCACAACGTCTGCAAACAGGGACACTTAAGTCTACTCCTTCCGTCATGTCATTAACATATAACCAGAAAAAAGCACTGGTCCTACGACTGACCCCTGTGGAGCCTCGTTCGTCTCAGACGCCCACTCTGACACCTCATCACGTAAAATGACTCCGTCAGGTATTTTCTTATCCACTGCAAATGCCTTCCCTGTCATACCTGCCTGGGGCCTCCAGTTTGTGCAGTAATGTCTTGTGTGGGAACTTTGGTCAAAAAGCCTTCTTGCAGCCAAAGAAAATGCAAACTACCCACATCTTTCTCTTTCTTGTCTTACTGCTATCACCTAGGTTTCCTGACACAGGATTTCTGTCTCTGAATCCGAGTGGTTTTCCTTCATAATCTCATTCCTTTCGAGGTGGTGCACACTCTTCTCCTGATAATCTTCGTCATGGGCTTTGCATACACGTCAGTGACGCTGGTCTGTAGTTTAATGCTGTGTGCCTGTCTCCCTTTTTTTAAAAAAAAAATGGGACTTTCATTTTGTTGTCTTCCATACCCTTTGGGTAATCGCCCTGTTTCGTTTGAGTATTGATATTGTTGTTAGTGGTACACAAAGCACCTCTGCTCCCTCTCGCAGGACCTACAGAGAAATGTTATCCAGCTCCAACGCCTTTGAGATATTTAGTTCGCTTAGAGCCTCAGTTGCATGTTTGTGTCCGGCACTTGTTGGTGTATCCCACCTGTTGTCTTTCTAGAGTCTTTCAGTTTCCACTCTAAATGCTTCTTTGAAAACTCATGTTAAGCTCCTCACATTCTTTAAAGTATTTTTGTAAACTCCCTCCTTCCTTCCTCAGCCCCGATTAATTGGTCTTTGACTGATTTCTTCCTGATGTGAACTGTACAACAGGTTCGGTTCAGACTTGGCCTTTTACTGCTGTAATTTCCGTATTGTCGCTTGGTCTCTCTCATTACCTGGGCATATTCATTTCTTGCTCTTCGACCACTCTCTGTGTTATCCTAAGGTCCTTTCCTTCTATACTTTTTCTATTCTTCTTGTGCACTTGATTTTGGCCTCTCTACACCTTTGGGTGAACCAAGGGCTCATTTTGGCCTTTTCATTGTGTATGGGTGCCCTTGGGTACAAACTTCTCCACTTCTCTGATACCCATTGTCACATATTCCATTATCTCATTTACTGTCTTTCCCTGCCTGTTCCCTGTCCTACTGAGCTTCATACAGGAAAACCCTCATGCCTGTATGGTCCCCTCTCATGTAGATTGGCTTCATTCTTCTTGCCTTCCTGCCTCCCTCACCACTTTAACTCCTATGTATTCGACGCTTAGAACCACATGATTACTAGCTTGACGGACCATTCACATGTGATTCCTCAATATCTGCACTGCTCAGGTGAATACTAGGTCCAATTTGCTGGTTCACCCTCTGCCCTCTCTTTGGTAGTGTCCCTAACGTGTTGCTGCATGAGGTTTCCCAGTACCACCCCCAACATCTTACCCCTCCACTTTTCTGGGCCCCCATGGGGCCCCTCCAGTCTTTTTTCAAGTTAGCTTTGCCTTGCTCAACCAGCCCTTCTTGCCACTTCAGCCAGTATGCTATCTCCCCGTAACTCTCATATTTTTGTCTTGGCCTCCTGCTTTTTCTTGGTGGGTTATACATCAATGCATCACCACTTTGGGATCTCCAGTTCCCCTGTCTTTCCTCAGGATCTGATATCCAGTTGGAAAGAAGGCATTTCATTCCTAACAGTTGGTTTCTGTGAGGGGTATGATGTCTGGTGACGCCTGTGGTGCCCCCTCCTCCCCTTTTCACTATTCCATCAGCGTTGGTTACTACCCCCTTTAGTTTCCTCTCCAAAACCCATATTCTGGGGGTGGGGGGTGAAGGATGGGGTGGTGGTGGTGGTTGTGAGTGTTGGGTGTGTTTTGGGTGTGGGTTCTGAGGATCTTTTGTGGGTGTTTGCACACTCTGTCCACTCTACTCTTGCCCTTTGTCTCTATGCTCTCAGTATTTTCATTCTGTCCTTTTTGTCGTGGTCTAGGACACAGTCCGTATGTTGTTGATTCCTTTAGCTATGGTTTCTCCTGAGGATCTGTCTTCCCATTTCGTCTGAAAATAGTTTCAATGCCGATTTCTCTCTTCGAGTAACCCCGATTCTTTAAAATATATTAAAATAACATGTCCTCTCTCCTCTTGAGATATTTTCATTCTCTTGTTTTTTCCCCTGTCATCTTTCATCTACATCTTCCCTTCACTCTTTCCGGAACCCCTGGATGAAGTGGATGTCATGCCTCTGCCTGAGGCCCTACTGTGGAACTCATGTTTATTAGCACTGCAAGAAGCTCCTGTCACATGTTTTAACATTCCATGAGAGGAGCATGGACACGGGGTCATCAAAGTCACTAAAGCAACAGCATTGCCCTATCCAGTGAGGTGGCAGTAAAGTAATCTAAGAATTACAGACTGATTTGCAATGTCCCCCATCATAAAAATCTTTGAAGGGTTCTACGAAACAAGAACCATTCCCTTTAGGATTCAATCAGTTATGCAACCCAAGGGCCAGCAGGGTTTAAAGCAGGGTAAACCTGCCTGTCCAATGCTGGACCCCTGTGATATGATCTTGGTTTCTTTGGAGGCCCAAACATCGATGTAGTTATACCCAAACTTTGCAAAAGCCTTCGACAAGTGCTGTGTGTAATAGCACCAAAATGCCATGGTAAGAAATGACAGGAAAAGTTGGGAGATGGATTGTATCGCCATAAAAAAAACAAAGGTGATAGTTCAGAGTTAAAGTCTGAGGCAGCAGGGATCTGTGTTTCACAAGGCACAGTTTTTGTCGCATCCCCATATCTGACTTAGACACAAAGTGAGCACCCGCGCCTTTTCTTTCTTTGCTGATGTACCCAATATCCTTGGGCACTTCATCCAAGGAACACTGCAAGTCTCAGTGGACATCAACCAAATTTTTAAATGGGCCCCAGAAAACAATTTGAAGTTCGGGAGAATTTTTTGGGAATTTT
>NC_069498.1:8810754-8815754 GCF_026875155.1 Cherax quadricarinatus
GCTAAAGGTAAACAACAACGGGCTGGTTTCCGACCAGAAAAAACAGGAAACAGAACACATTACGGAGGCATAGGAAAAAGGGAAAGAGAGAGTCAGATTCAAACCCCCCAAAAAAACCTAGAAACCCCACGCCAAAACCACCCAAAAATCCAACCCACACCACCACCCCATCCCCAACCCCAAAAAAACCCCCCAAAAATATAGTTTTGGGAGGAAACTGAAAAGGGGTTTTAATCCAACCCCCTGTGGAATATGAAAAAGGGGGAGGGGGGACGCCGGCTTCCCGACTTTAGCCCCACAAAACCAGCTGTTAGGGAATCAAAGGGGGGGGGCCCCCCTTCTTCCAAACTGGATATCAATCCTGGGGAAAAAGACGGGGAACTGGAGACCCAAAGTGGTGTCTTTGTTATCCCCCACCAAAACACAAAGGCCAAGACAAAAATTGAGATTTACGGGGAGATGCATACTGGCTGAATGGCAAGAAGGGCCGGGTTAGCAAGGCAAAGTACTGAAAAGCTGGAGCCCATGGGGGCCCCAGAAAAGGGGGGCTAAGAGTTGGGTGGTACGGGAACCTCATGAGCAACATTTGGGGACCTACCAAAGAGGGGGCAGGGGGTGAACCGAAAATTTGGGGCCTGATTCCCCCGAGCAGTGCAGATATTGAGGAGATCCAGTGAAATGGTCCCGTCAGAGCTAGTAATCGTGGGGTTTTAAGCGTCGAATCATAGAGTTACAAGTGGTGAGGGAGGCAGGAAGGACAAGAAGAATGAAGCCAATCTACATGAGAGGGGACCATACAGGCATGAGGGATTTCCTGTATGAAGCTCAGTAGGACAGGGAACAGGCAGGGAAGACAGTAAATGAGATAATGGAATATGTGACAATAGTATGCAGAGAAGTGGAGAAGTTTGTACCCAAGGGCAGCATACACAATGAAAAGGCCAAAATGAGCCCTTGGTTCACCCAAAGGTGTAGAGAGGCCAAAATCAAGTGCACAAGAGAATAGAAAAAGTATAGAAGGGAAAGGACCTAGGATAACACAGAGAGTGGTCGAAGAGCAAGAAATGAATATGCCCAGGTAATGAGAGAGACCAAGCGACAATACGGAAATTACAGCAGTGAAAGCCAAGTCTGAACCGAACCTGTTGTACAGTCACATCAGGAAGAAATCAGTCAAAGACCAATTAATCAGGCTGAGGAAGGAAGGAGGGAGTTTACAAAAACTACTTTGAAGAATGTGAGGAGCTTAACATGAGTTTCAAAGAAGCATTTAGAGTGGAGACTGAAACGACTCTAGAAAGACAGACAGGTGGGATACACCAACAAGTGCCGGACACAACACATGCAACTGAGGCTGCTAAGCGAACTAAATATCTCAAAGGCGTTGGAGCTGGATAACATTTCTCTGTAGGTCCTGCGAGAGGGAGCAGAGGTGCTTTGTGTACCACTAACAACAATATTCAATACATCTATCGAAACAGGGCGATTACCCAAGGTATGGAAGACAACAAATGTAGTCCCAGTTTTTTTTAAAAAAAAGGAGACAGGCACACAGCATTAAACTACAGACCAGCGTCACTGACGTGTATGCAAAGTCATGACGAAGATTATCAGGAGAAGAGTGGTGCACCACCTCGAAAGGAATGAGATTATGAAGGACAACCAGCTCGGATTCAGAGACAGAAATCCTGTGTCAGGAACCTAGGTGATAGCAGTAAGACAAGAAAGAGAAAGATGTGGGTAGATTGCATTTTCTTTGGCTGCAAGAAGGCTTTTGACAAAGTTCCACACAAGACATTACTGCACAAACTGGAGGACCAGGCAGGTATGACAGGGAAGGCACTGCAGTGGATCAGAAAATACCTGACGGGAGTCATTTTACGTGATGAGGTGTCAGAGTGGGCGTCTGAGACGAACGAGGCTCCACAGGGGTCAGTCGTAGGACCAGTGCTGTTTCTGGTATATGTTAATGACATGACGGAAGGAGTAGACTTAGAGTGTCCCTGTTTGCAGACGTTGTGAAGTTAATGAGGAGAATTCAGTCAGAGGAGGAACGGGCAGGATTATAGCAACTGGCTCCTGGAGTTCAACCCCACCAAGTGCAAAGTCATGAAGACTGGGGACGGGCTAAGAAGACCGCAGACAGAGTACAGTCTAGGGGGGCCAAAGACTACAAACCTCGCTGAAGGGAAAGGATCTCGAAGTGTGTATAATACAGAGCACATCTCCTGAGGCGCACATCAACAAAATAACTGCTGCAGCATATGCGTGACTAGCAAACCTAAGAATAGCATTATGGGTAATCTACAGTAAGGTCGTTCCCGATCTGTAACAGTGTACGTAAGATCCCATATTCGGTATGCATCACCAGATTGGAACCAGACCTAGCCAAGCACCTCAGGAAACTAGAGAAAGTGCAAAGGTTATTTGCACGAGACTTACTCCCGGAGATAAAATGATTGTCTATGAGAAGAGGTATGGGGAAATTTGTCCTGGACGACATGGTGGACAAAAATTGACAGGGAGCAAACATGATAGAGGACTTATAAAGCACTGATGGATGAATTGACAAAGGCGGTGGAGAAGAGGACAGATGCTTCCAGAGAAGAGCCACGCAATATGTGGTCACAATTGAAGCTGAGGACTCAGCTTGAGCCACAGAGATGTTTGGAAGTATTTCTTCAAGTCATAGGAGTTGTCAGGAAAAGGGTAGTTAGGAAAAGTGAGGAAGTGGAGGCAGGATACGATATATAGCTATTAAGAAGATGCATGCATTAAGCTATATGGAGATAGGAGAGGTGGAACCTAGTAGCATACAGTGACGAAGCGGGACTCAGAAGCAATGCACTCGACCCCCTGCAATCACAAGTGATTGCATGTGTACATATACACATGTGATTGCGCATATATGTATGCATAGACAACGAAAGCGATTGTAATTTCAGTAATCTTTACAGAGTGGTTGTTTCACTTTTGAAATCCCCTGTTTACTTGTGAACGCTAAAAAAGGTGGCTTGCCTAAACATGTGAGGGCTGTAACATCATACAGGGAGACCTGGCCCATCCCAGGCTCCTGTGAGCGCCATTCACTCTGGGGACTTCTCCAAACAATTCCCATTCGGCAAGTGTGGAACGTGCCTCGACCTAAGACCCTCTGTGTTGCAGTGGCTCTGCGGCCTTGCTGCCCCAATTTCACACGGATTATACGTGTATTTGCGGCACGAAGCGCAAAGAGCCACCAATATAGTCTACATGGTCTTAACTGTTCCAAAACAAAGGGCTGGCATGCAAGACATAGAGAGAACCCTTGCTACAGCTGGATACCCAGCCGAGAGGGAGTCCTGATCACTAGCAGCCAACAATACACACAGCACAGCAAACCGCCACGACGGGATCACCATCTATTCTTTGAAGAATGGCAAGATGTTAACATGGGACTATACCTGTGTGCCCACACTGGCTGACACGTATATTCATCACAGTGTCGGGCGACAGGGAGGAGCTGCTGACCGCAGGGAGGAGTACAAGATCAGCAAGAACAGAGACATAAGCCAACAGTATCAATTCGTCCCAGTGAGATCAGAGATCTTGGAATCATTGGGAAAAAATGCTACACATTTCCTTAAAGAATTGAGTTCCAGACTCATCAACACACCAGGGACCCAAGGGCAGCCACTTTCATGTTCCAGCGCATCAACATGGCCTTCCAGAGGGGAAATGCTTGCTGCATACTTGTCTCACATCAAGCTTCGAAGGAGCTGGAGGAAATCCATAATCTTTAACATATTGTACCATTGTTTTCATGTTTGTGTTGCCTGTAAATGTATTCTGTCTATTAATATATTTTCCCATATAATATAAAATATAGAGGGTGGTACGTTTATTGTCTTCTCTGAGGATGAGGGTCCCCAACCAAATTATAGAGGTGGTATCTCCCTATACTTTATTTTAATATATATAAAATATATATATATATATAAATATATATATATATATATATATAAATATATATATAAAATAATATATATATAAAATATTATATAATTATATATATATATATATATATTATATATATATATATATATACATATATATATATATGTATAATATATATATATATATATATATATAAAATATATATATTTTATATATATATATTATATAATTTTATATATATATATATGTATGTCGTGCCGAATATGTAAAACTGGTCAGTTAGCAAGAACTCATTTAAAATTAAGTCCTTTTAAAATTTTCTCTTATACGTTTAAAGATATATTTTTTTCATTAATGTTAATGAAAAAAATTTAATTTTGCTCCAAGAGAATCTTAAAAACTACCTAACCTTATTAAAAAAAAACAATTTATTTTAGCCTAACCCAACTAAATATATTTTAGATTTGTTTACAATAATTTAATACTATACAAATACAGTGAAATATATTTTTTTCGTTAGGTTCAGTATGATTTGGCGAAATTATTGCATACACAAATTTTCGCTTGTCCTAATGGCAAAAATGAGCATTGCTAATTTAAGCCAAGATCGCAAGTTCTGCCTATTCGGCACGACATATATATATAATAAAATATAAATATTATATAATATATATATATATATATTTTATATATATAATATATATATAATATATATATATATTTTGTATTTTAAAATGTCGTGCCGAATAGGTAAAACTGTTCAATTTGCAAGAACTCATTTATAATTAAATATTTTCTAAAAAATTTTTTATATATTTAAAGATATATTTTTTTCAATTATTTTATTGTAAGAATTAATAATTTTGTACCAAAAGAATCTTAGAAAACTTACCTAACCTTATTATAACAAGCGCAGTTTAATTTACCATAATCCAACTAAATACATTTTAGCTTAATAATAAACAAAGTCAATGAAATATATATTATTATCGTTAGGTTCATAATGATATTTTTGCGTAATTATTGCATACACAGCAATAATTATACGGCAAAAAGAGCGTTGC
>NC_069498.1:8820754-8843443 GCF_026875155.1 Cherax quadricarinatus
GCCACGGGGGTACCATATTTCTTCACTTATCATTGAGAGTAAATGATATCACAAGTTTGTTCTCATCGGCTTCTTGAGAACCTTCTTAATCTTGCTTGTCTTGATTTCTTTAAAAATTATTTTACATACCAGTGATATTTTCTCCGCACATTTCTCTCGCTCTTCAAAACAAAATTTTAGTCAACATGCAGAAGTTATCTGCAGCCTATGTGTGGTATTATGAATATTGTACAGATATTCCTTAGCTTACACAAATAACACGCACATTAGGGTTATTTATCCGTAGCATATAGTTTAGGTTGGTAGCGGGGGGTTTTCTAGATAGTATTATCGTAAGGGCTGAAGAGAGGTTGTAGAGGTGGTTTGGTTTCGACCTGTGGAGAAAGAATACAAAACTGATGATATAGTGAGATGGGGTTAATAATCTACAGGCAAAAGGAGGGGTAGGGTCGCCGTAGGACAAGGTTGGAGGGTGTGTGAGGAGTTTGACTTCAAGCGAGTGGTGCGTGAGACAGGGGCGAGCGCAGGAAATGGTTTTTATGACGACGTGCTGTTGGAGTGTGAGTAAGTAACATTTATGAAAGGAATTCAGGGAAATTAGTTAGCCAAACTTGAGTCTGGAGGTGGGGAAGTATAGTTACTGCACTCTGAACAAGGGATGGTGATTTGTTAGTTTTGAACTGTAGTATCGACATGCCTCTGGCATGACAGTAATAGAGTGACTGATGATGAAAGTGCTTCTTCGTTTTAGGGTCCTCTCGCATCGGTGGGAAACTGCCGATGTGTTAAAAAAAGTGTCTGTGAATATTATAACACCTAACGAGAACGATGATAATGACGGATGTTTTATGGTCCTCACGAGTTAAAACATCCGGACGTTGTCGGGTTATGAACATTAATATGTATTAAAAATCCGACAGGTTGTTAGGTAAGACACTATGCAACAAGTTAAGTATCTTTATTTAGTATCTTTATTTGTTTCAGACTATGAACAATGCTCTTCTCAGACTGAGGGACTGACCGGACTCAAAACTTTAAGGGTGATGGACTGATACATCGTTCTGCAAGTCTCTTCTGCTTCTATCAACTTTTCTGTACTCGACTGAAGAAGCCTACTGTGTAGGCGTATAACGTTTCCAAATAAGATACTAACTGTGTGCATATGTGTCTTACCTAACAAGAAGGTCGGGTATAATGGATTTCGTAGAACGTATTGCTCATTATTGTTTTGTTTGGGACAATGATAACATTTTGAGTTAAGTGCGGGGAAGGCAACGATATCAGGAGGTGCAATAAGGAGAAAATTTGATACCCCAAAGTCTAGGCTAGCAATTATAAAGATTAAAATAAAAGGTGTTATACCTTTTTTAATAGTTGTATTATTCCTAAACATGTAGGTGGGAAACGAGTGTCTATAGGACAATTGAGATGAACTGTGCTGAGTAAATTACTACGTGGAATTTATGCAAAAATTATGTTTAAGGTCTGGGAGTCAAAGCGTTAATTAGTGTTACTTGAGAATGGATTAGTGGCGTGTCAGGGCATTTCAACTAGTTTCTGACAGTGGTTATGCAGTTATATTTCATTGGAAATTGTGGAGGTAGTGGGGCCAATGCGATGATATTTCATTCAAAGAAAATTAATGTTCAAGTCGCGAGAGACTGTGCGAAGGGAAATGGTTGTCAAGCGGGTAAAATTAGAAGCACAAAACGTAAGAGGATAGAAAAAAGAAGGCAAAAAAAAACAGGAATTATTGTATCAGAATCAAGTAAATTAAGAGACGTAACGCTAAGATCAAAGTTAGCTAATTAAAACTAACTGTGTTTGCAAGAAACGTTGGTATCATCACAATTACCGACAAATGGTTTGATTTAAAGCATCGAGACAAGCCTAACGAATGCAAAATACAAGGTTTTAGTTATTTACCACTGAGAGGAATCGTTGGGAAGTGATACAGAACCTGTATGGATGAAATTTGTGAGGGAAATAATTTTTGTGGTAAGTGTACAATATCTACGAACCTATCAAAGAAAATTTGGATAAAGTTTAATTTTTAGGGCAGTTCAGTCTAATTGATCAGTGTTGCGGTAAACTCTAGGAGCCACTTGTCAGACACGACCTGCAACCTATCCAGATCGATTTGTAGCCTATAATGGTTCATATTTTTTTTCTCCTCATTAGAGGAATGCAGAGGAGAGAGAGAGATTTTGGGAGATGTTAAGTGAATGTATAGGAGCCTTTGAACCAAGTGAGAGAGTAATTGTGGTAGGGGACTTGAATGCTAAAGTAGGAGAAACTTTTAGAGAGGGTGTGGTAGGTAAGTTTGGGGTGCCAGGTGTAAATGATAATGGGAGCCCTTTGATTGAACTTTGTATAGAAAGGGGTTTAGTTATAGTAATACATATTTTAAGAAAAAGAGGATAAATAAGTATACACGATATGATGTAGGGCGAAATGACAGTAGTTTGTTGGATTATGTATTGGTAGATAAAAGACTGTTGAGTAGACTTCAGGATGTACATTTTTATAGAGGGGCCACAGATATATCAGATCACTTTCTAGTTGTAGCTACACTGAGAGTAAAAGGTAGATGGGATACAAGGAGAATAGAAGCATCAGGGAAGAGAGAGTGTGAAGGTTTATAAACTAAAAGAGGAGGCAGTTAGGGTAAGATATAAACAGCTATTGGAGGATAGATGGGCTAATGAGAGCATAGGCAATGGGGTCGAAGAGGTATGGGGTAGGTTTAAAAATGTAGTGTTAGAGTGTTCAGCAGAAGTTTGTGGTTACAGGAAAGTGGGTGCAGGAGGGAAGAGGAGCGATTGGTGGAATGATGATGTAAAGAGAGTAGTAAGGGAGAAAAAGTTAGCATATGAGAAGTTTTTACAAAGTAGAAGTGATGCAAGGAGGGAAGAGTATATGGAGAAAAAGAGAGAAGTTAAGAGAGTGGTGAAGCAATGTAAAAAAGAGAGCAAATGAGAGAGTGGGTGAGATGTTATCAACAAATTTTGTTGAAAATAAGAAAAAGTTTTGGAGTGAGATTAACAAGTTAAGAAAGCCTAGAGAACAAATGGATTTGTCAGTTAAAAATAGGAGAGGAGAGTTATTAAATGGAGAGGTAGAGGTATTGGGAAGATGGAAGGAATATTTTGAGGAATTGTTAAATGTTGATGAAGATAGGGAAGCTGTGATTTCGTGTATAGGGCAAGGAGGAATAACATCTTGTAGGAGTGAGGAAGAGCCAGTTGTGAGTGTGGGGGAAGTTCGTGAGGCAGTAGGTAAAATGAAAGGGGGTAAGGCAGCCGGGATTGATGGGATAAAGATAGAAATGTTAAAAGCAGGTGGGGATATAGTTTTGGAGTGGTTGGTGCAATTATTTAATAAATGTATGGAAGAGGGTAAGGTACCTAGGGATTGGCAGAGAGCATGCATAGTTCCTTTGTATAAAGGCAAAGGGATAAAAGAGAGTGCAAAAATTATAGGGGGATAAGTCTGTTGAGTGTACCTGGTAAAGTGTATGGTAGAGTTATAATTGAAAGAATTAAGAGTAAGACGGAGAATAGGATAGCAGATGAACAAGGAGGCTTTAGGAAAGGTAGGGGGTGTGTGGACCAGGTGTTTACAGTGAAACATATAAGTGAACAGTATTTAGATAAGGCTAAAGAGGTCTTTGTGGCATTTATGGATTTGGAAAAGGCGTATGACAGGGTGGATAGGGGGCAATGTGGCAGATGTTGCAAGTGTATGGTGTAGGAGGTAGGTTACTGAAAGCAGTGAAGAGTTTTTACGAGGATAGTGAGGCTCAAGTTAGAGTATGTAGGAAAGAGGGAAATTTTTTCCCAGTAAAAGTAGGCCTTAGACAAGGATGTGTGATGTCACCGTGGTTGTTTAATATATTTATAGATGGGGTTGTAAGAGAAGTAAATGCGAGGGTCTTGGCAAGAGGCGTGGAGTTAAAAGATAAAGAATCACACACAAAGTGGGAGTTGTCACAGCTGCTCTTTGCCGATGACACTGTGCTCTTGGGAGATTCTGAAGAGAAGTTGCAGAGATTGGTGGATGAATTTGGTAGGGGTGTGCAAAAGAAGAAAATTAAAGGTGAATACAGGAAAGAGTAAGGTTATGAGGATAACAAAAAGATTAGGTGATGAAAGATTGAATATCAGATGGGAGGGAGAGAGTATGGAGGAGGTGAACGTATTCAGATATTGGGAGTGGACGTGTCAGCGGATGGGTCTATGAAAGATGAGGTGAATCATAGAATTGATGGGGAAAAAGAGTGAGTGGTGCACTTAGGAGTCTGTGGAGACAAAGAACTTTGTCCTTGGAGGGAAAGAGGGGGAAAGTAAAGAGAGTATAGTTTTACCAACGCTCTTATATGGGTGTGAAGCGTGGTGATGAATGTTGCAGGGGAGAAGGCGGACTCTTTTTTAAAAATTTTTCTTTTAAAAGAAAAACCTAATTGATCCCCCTTTCCTTTTCCCAAATTTTCTACACCTCTTTACGGACCATCATCGTTCTAAGCTCCTGTCAGTAAGCCGTGATCCACTGTAGGCTTTCCCTGTTATTCTTGCCTGATCTCCTGCTGATTTCAATGTCAGTCTTCGGTAGGTGTCAAAAGCCTTCATACCTCAAGAAAATTGAATCTACCCATCCTCTCTCTTTCTTACATTCTGTTACCATACCATTAAACACCTATACGTTCCATGATATGGTTTATATTTCCAAACTCATTGCTGGTTGTCATGTATGAACCTATCCTTTCTAGGTGCTCCACCAGTCTTCTCCCTTAATCTCGCCATAGCTTTACTACTATGCAAGTCATTGACATTGGTCTGCATTTAACGCTACTGTATATCTCCTTCTTAAAAATTGGTACTACATTTGCTTTCTTCTTACCTCCAGTAGTTGTCTTGTGTCGATAGACTTGTTATTAAGGCACACCCAACATCTTTGCCCTTCTTCTTTCTCGACCCATGGAGAGTTAATATTATCTGGTCCACGCCTTCGAGGAATCTAGCTCACATGCTTTATCTTTCCCCAGTGTTGTGTATCTGTGTCCATACGCTCGCATGTTGCATTCCTCCCCACCCCCCATGGTTTGCTGGTAGCCTTCATGTCTCTCTAGGAATACCTTCCTAAATTCTTGCTGAGCTCCTAAAGACTTCTTGGTATTTCTTGTTGGGCTTCCGTCTTTCGTTTCTGCCTGATTACTGTCCCTTACTATATTACAACCTCAAGTCGGAAATTTGGCTTTCGTGCTCTGTCATCCTCAAGTGTAAGGTTAAATCTCTCTTCTCTCTCTCTCTTCTCTCTTCTCTCCTTCCATTCTCTGTTTTCTGGACTTTCGCTAACAATTCTTTTCCTGTTCTTTCTAGACCTTTCATGTCAATGTATTCATGCTCTAGTTCACACTCAGTTTGGCTTCTCTATGCACCATGGGTAAAAACATGGTCTCACTCTTTTGTATCTCATTTTTCTTATTCCTCCTGGAGTATGATGTTCTAACACTGGTTGCTGCAATTCAGCTCACATTAGACTCCAATCACTCATTCTGTTTTGTAGTATCTCTGTTCCACATGATTTCGTTAAATTCATGACCGTGTGATTGCTAGTCCAGGAGTTCTGGTATCAACGAGTAAGGTAAGTTCGCACAGCTCTGTATTGGCACAGCAGATGGAATGCAGTTTGAGGTCTGACAAAGCTAATCGCCATTAGGACCTTGCTACCGTGTGAGACGTGAGTAGATTCGTACTACAGCTCTGTGCCTTCTAGTTAGCTGAACAACTACTTGATTTCTCTGAGCTGAAGTGGGAGTGAGGCCGCATGTTTTGGTGAGACTGATGACATCGGAATATGTGAGTTGGCTAAAACTTCGTCTGTAGGGTGGAAACGCAATTGAGAAGTTTCATTGGGTGATGCCCATAAGAAATCATAGGAATGAAGAAACCACGCACAACTGCATCACAACTACATCCACACACCATACACCAAACCAGTTATAACATTCTAACCCCACCGAATCATCAATCACATTCTCCCAGCTGAACGTCTTTAGAATGTGACTATAAATATCTCTGGCTTAACCATCTCACCAGGTAGATACTGTTTGTGAACTGAAATAAGGCCCACTGTGATGGGAAACATTTGTCAATAAAGGATCAACAATTACTATGCTATGTTTTATATTCAATTTGTGTCGGTGTTTATACCATTTATTTCCAAGGGATCAGGATCCTTCAATAAGACAGGATGAATAAGGTGGTTGGTTGACTGGAAACATGCGGTTTGGGGATTGGTGGTAAGGATCGTGTTTGAGTGGAAGGTACTTATACTTTGGTCATATGGACTCTCAACATGTAGCGAGGAGTGTGTGTAGTATTGGTCTTGTTTCGAGTTAATATGTTAGGGAAGAGGTTAGGGCTTGAGGCACCCTTCTAAAAAACTTCTCCATAGGGCTGGAATCCACTTTGTTGATTCATGGCAATGCATTTCTTCACTGCCTCTGGTAGAATGAATCCTACGCTACCTTCCTTCACAATAGATTTATATGACCTCCAAGTCATTTCTAATTTTAGTCATCTCTCTCTAAATGTTCAAACCACCTCAACATATCTCTCGTCAGCCTCCGATATACCTCCTCAATCTCCAAGCGGGAACAGATTCCTTGCATAATATTCAAAACACATTGCCTCAGACAGATATCTCCACTGCCACCACCTTCTTCTTACAAGATTAACACCCATGCTTCACACCCATATGTAAAAACGTTGGCACACATATTCTCATACAATCCCTCTTGCTTTCGTGGATAACGTACCCTTGTCGCAGTGCAGACTCCTCAATATGCAAACACTCAACCTTTTACCCTCTGTCAATTTTATGCTTCCCACGTCGTCTTTCTGGGTACCATATCTGACAGGTTCAGCTCACAAATCAAACACATCACTTCTTTCATTCTCCCTCCTCTCCACTGTTTTAGTCATCTACATTACTTTTTTTTGTTCAATTATTCATCTTCCTTTTCCTAGTCCTCCACTAAAATTCTTCTTTTAATCACGCTCCGAAATTTGTTTAAACTTCTGCAACTTCTCTTTTTCAGAACTCCCGAAAGCACTGTGCCATCAGCAAAAAAACAACTGTAACAGCTTCCACGTTTTCGTTAGTTCTTATCTTTCAGTCCCACCACCTTTTAACACCCGAGGATTCACTTCTTTTTCATCTTTTGTAAATATTTTGAACACATGGGTACATCACACAATTTCTGTCTAAGCACTTTTTACTGGGAAATAGTCTCCCTCTTCCCCATAGCCCTAACTTGAGCCTCCTATCCTCACTAAAATCTCTACTGCTTCAGTGACTAACTCCGTTACTTACACAATAAACAAGGTACCACATGCATACCTATCACCTTACATATGTCTTTTCCAAAACCATTATGCAAAAAACACTCTTACACTTACAAATGAATGTTCACAGTTATGTTTCACTGTAAACACTGGGCCACACATCCCCGACCCTTCCCAAAAATGTTCCTTGTTATTGCTATCTCTCAGGTTACCTTAATTCTTTCAATAATAAACCTACCAGATTCACTGTACCAGATACTCACAACTCTTATTACCTATCTATGATCCCCTTGCCTTTTACAAAGGGATGCCAAAATCTCTTGCCAGCCCTAGGTACCTTGCCCTGCTCATTTAATTATTAAATAAAAGCACCACCTTCCAAACTTATATCTCTACCTGTTTTTAACATTTATGCTCTTGATTCTTCCTATCAATCCCAGCTTTTACCCTCCTTAATTCTACTCGCATGCTCATTGTAAATCCCTATATTAAATGGCTGTTCCCTCACCTAAAGATGTTGACCTACCATTGCCAATGCACAAAATCACAGCTTCATACTTCATCAACATTTAGGTATTACTCAAATAATCCCACCATTTTCCAGATACCTCCAATTCTCCATCTAAGAGCCTCTTAATTTTAACTATCAAATGCATTCGTTTTCTAGTTTCTCACGTCTCAAAACTTTTTATCTTATTCCGCAAAATTTGTTGTTCACCATCTCTCCACTCTATATCTGCCTATAACATCCTTCACACTTTTAACCTCTCTGTTTCTTCATATAGTCCATAACAGAAGCGTATCAGTCAGCCCATGCATAAAATACTCATCTCTGCTGACATTGGCTTATTTTACTACATTGTTCACTATCAATTTTCCTGACATGTTTGGGTGAAAGGGAATTTCCAGGTATTTCACTGAAGGTATTAAAGTGATGGGTTCCTCATTACATTCGAAATAAAAGGTATTTACTCTTTTCAGTTTTCATTTCATGACAAAGAGTTAGGTTTCTGTTTTCCTAAGATTTAGCAATAGTTTGTTGTCTACTTATCATTTGTTGCAGGATTCTAACTCTAATATCAGTATGTTAGCTATATCTTGTGGGTCTTTACCTCAGATTAGCAAAGAACTGTCGTCTGCATACAACAGAAACTTACGCTGATGGTCATGTCATTCGCATGACATGAAAATAGCAAAGGACTCAGAATACTACCCTGGGAAACCCCACATGTTATCGGCAGGTGTTTTAATTCTGTATTACTGACCTTGATAATTTGTTTCTGATTGCCTATGCCAGTAGCTTGCACTTTCTTAAATAATATATTATGGTTAACTGTGTCAAATGCCTTTTGCAAATCCAGGGTCGCCATAACTATAACATTCCCTAATGACATTTAAGTTCTCAGGTAGTCCAACAGATTAATTAGGAAGCTATTAGTCGAGTAAGATCTCCTCAAACCTGAGTTATAAGTATGTAGAACGTTTTTCGCATAAAATTACTTAACTACTTGGCAATACACCATTTTCTCTAAAATTTTGGACATCACACTGAAAATACTAAAAGGCTATTGTTGCTGACGTCAGACCTACTGTTTATTCTTTAAGGAAGGAGAAACTCTGGCCTCCTTGAATCCCTCTGGTCCTGTATTGGTGGTGATAGAGAAATTTATTATGTGCGTAATGAGGACTTGCAATTCAGAGGCGCCATCGTTAAGGAATCTGCCTGGGATGTTATCCGGCCCAGTGTTTTTAGTTGGGTTTAACTCTCTGCACTGATTCCGTCTCTGTGGTCCGTACATACGTGTCCCTACGATTCTCAGATCTGTGTTTGTGAATCGATATCTTATATTTTCATTACCATATCTTGTATCTGCGTAGTAACCAATGCACCCAAGTGACATGTGAGTGATGATAAAAGTGGCTTGGGAAAGTTTAAGTGTTAAAGGATTGGTATTATCAAGAAAATCATAATATTAGATGAACTTAAAGATGGTGCGCGTTAAGTGCAGACAGAGAGAGTTTATGGACTTAATGAATCAAGCATTAGTTCGTTCACTTAAAAGGAATAAAGCAAATATACGGACTTGTGTAATGAATAACCCAGGTTGTCACCGGCTACAACACAGGCTACAACAGCTGATTAAACAGAAAACTTATTGAGTGGACGGGACGAGCAAAAGTAAAGTGCGCCACTTAATTTTATTTTTACAAGGGGAAAAAAGCCTTAGATTACCGTAAAAAGTGAATGATGAGGAAGGAAAACCTGAGCAAAAGTGTGTGTTGAGCACCGGCTGGTTACACAAGTTCAAATTGTGTAACCCAAGGCAGGTGTGGGTTTTCTTGCTTGCTCACACTTTTCAGATTCACCCAGAAGTTTTGTTCGATGTATACTCACATATTTAATACTTCCACTGGATCGTGGAGTTACTAGGCTTTTAAGTGTAACTACACATAACAGTGACTCCAACATTGCAGTAGCAAACTTGTAGCACAAGTGCATAGAATGAAGTGCCTCTATCAACATTAAAAACAGGTTGGGGAAAGCTGAGGCCTAATGTAGTGAATACTTCAGCAGGTTTTCCCCTCGCTTGAGAGTTAAGTGCAGGAAATAGTTCAGCTGGCAAGGAGATTATTAGGTGATGGCTTTGAAAATATGCAGGATGATGATGTAAATGAACTCTTAGAAGATTAGAAAATGTTGGCAGAGCTCAGTACACAGATACAAGGGACGCAGATAACGGAGGAAGGTGAAGAAGAAGAATCTGAAGAAAAACAGTTACCACTGCAACAGTTACGTGAGCAGTTCCATGTTGCTGCTAAACTATCAGACTTTTTCACTGAAGAGGAGCAGAGATGATGCCTTACCAACTGCACAAATTACAGCAGGGTAAAAAAAAAGACCAGAGATACGTAACAAAATTTCTCACTTCGCTAGAACTTCAACAGCCCACCTCAGCCAAATAGTGCAACAGTATCCATCTCCACTCTGTTCAGATTCATCGACATACACCAGCAAACACAATTTAAAATAAGAAATATTATTGCTGTAACATTTGTATCCTTAGACAATACATTGAACACAATACATCTCGACAGCGAGCTAAACAATTATTTTTTTTTTTTTTAGAATCTGGAGACCTAGGTAAGGTTGTTTGGTATTTTGAGGGTGTTTATGGAATGTGGCCCTATTTGTTCCAAAGGTTCTTCATTTTGTTTTAGATGGTTTTGTCCTAGATGACATTCTCGAGGACCAAACTATAGTTCTAATAGACGGTCAGCTGTGTGTGTGTGTGTGTGTGTGTGTGTGTGTGTGTGTGTGTGTGTGTGTGTGTGTGTGTGTGTGTGTATGCGTGTGTGCGTGGGTTTTTCATTTTTCAGGATTTTTTGAGCACACTTGCCCCATGCTCCAATGGTTTCCGACCCTACTGGGACGAAGTTTTAGCCCTCCGTATTTGTTGGTCTTCAGGGTCTCTCCAAAACAAGCGGCCTCACTCCCTCTTCAGCTTCAGAGTATGGCAAGTAGGTGTCAGCTAACTTAGAGGCACAGGTGTAGTCCCACGCAATCTACTCACGGTCCTTCCCGGGTAGCAGGGTGACTCTACATGGACGTTTTTAGCTTCTGTCAGACCTCAGAACTTGAGGTTCCCATTCTGCTGGCCAATAGGCTGTGGCGAGACTTCTCTTGACGTCGTTGACCACCTCATGTCTAGCATACTTCCCTTTTGATGTAAGACAGACGAGACCATGTAGTCCAAATTGATCAGTTGACGCCCTACTGAAAATGTACTGATGTTCGGTGAGTATAAGGGCGGCTAAACGGAGCGCTACACCAATCCGAATAGCCTGTGGGTTGAGTGTCCAGGGAGGAATTGGGAACAGCTAAATGCAAATCTCATGCTAGGAGACGAGTTTTGTCCTTTCCTGAAGTGTTGTTGATCATTGTGCTGGCGATTTATTCCAGGATCAGATTGTCCCAGTGGGACTGTTTGTGCTCACTGGGAGAAGCTGGTCTGCTTGAAGAGTCCCACTGCTTGACCGCTTCGATGAACTTTGGGTCGTGAGCTCCTACTGTACCTCTCAAGCGTTCGGGGACAATCTCCTTTACTAGTTCACTGAAAGTCATACGCGAGGAAGGAAATGCGTTGTCTCGCGCACCTTTATGCTTCACAGTCGCACTGGAAGAGTTACTTAATCCCATTAGTGTTCTTCCACTGACAGTTTCAATGTCTTCCTCAAGATAGATCTCAGGAGTGTGGGGCTGTAAAAGTGTAATGTCGTATGTAAGGCGCCATCTTAGCCTGATAAACCATCAACTGTTCTTCCATTTTTACATTATTTGCGTGCGTGCGTGTGTGTACTCACCTAGTTGTACTCACCTAGTTGAGGTTGCAGGGGTCGAGTCCAAGCTCCTGGCCCCGCCTCTTCAGTGGTCGCCACTAGGTCACTCTCCCTGAACCATGAGCTTTATCGTACCTCTGCTTAAAGCTATGTATGGATCCTGCCTCCACTACATCTTTCCCAAACTATTCCACTTCCTGACTACTCTGTGGCTGAAGAAATACTTCCTAACATCCCTGTGATTCATCTGTGTCTTCAGCTTCCAACTTTGTCCCCTTGTTGCTGTGTCCAGTCTCTGGAACATCCTGTCTTTGTCCACCTTGTCAATTCCTCTCAGTATTTTGTAAGTTGTTATCATGTCCCCCCTATCTCTCCTGTCCTCCAGTGTCGTCAGGTTGATTTCCCTTAACCTCTCCTCGTAGGATATACCTCTTAGCTCTGGGACTAGTCTTGTGGCAAACCTTTGCATTTTCTCTAGTTTCTTTACATGCTTGGCTACGTGTGGGTTCCAAACTGGTGCCGCATACTCCAATATGGGCCTAACGTACACGGTGTGTGTGTGTGTGTGTGTGTGTGTGTGTGTGTGTGTGTGTGTGTGTGTGTGTGTGTGTGTGTGTGTGTGTGTGTGTGTGTGTGTGTGTGTGTGTGTGTGTGTGTGTGTGTGTGTGTGTGTGTGTGTGTGTGTGTGTGTGTGTGTGTGTGTGTGTGTGTATTATGTCTGTCTTACAATTCCTGAAAGACGAGGCAAACTGCGAACCACATCAGTATCAAGGCAGTGCGCACTACCCAAAAATAGATAATTGTGTCCTCTAGCCCGTCATCGAGGAATTACAGAGGTAGACCCATGAAAAATTCCAATGAAAACGAGAAAATTTGAGCACAGGTTAGCGAAACGTCGAAGAAGGTAACACAATGGGAGCAATCAGAATAATTGCTAGTGACGACACTGTTGATCCCAAAGATGAGACCACAGCCCATGTAAGGGACAAGTACCCAACAAGGACACCATGGTCGTTAACAACAACCCTAAGACCTCATCACTGGACAATTAATTTTGCCAGAATCAGAAGTCTATAAGGCGATAGTGTCATTTCCAGCAGGATCTGCTGGAGATTACACAACACCTCAAAGAGATAGTAAATACAGTACTCGGCACATCTGCATCAGTTCTTCTCTCTGAGTTAACAACCTTCGTCAACAACTGCCTGGCTAGGCAGATTCCAGAAGAAATAAAATCTTTCTATTTTGGAGTCTAATTATGTGCTTTGAAGAAGAAGGATGGGGGAATCAGACCCATTGCTGTTGGTAACACTCTTCGTCGTCTCGTTGCCGAAGCAGCAGTAAGAAACATTCGCCTAGCCCTAGAGACTGTCAGTTTACTCCAGCCACAACTGGGCTTTGGGGTCTCTCAGGCAGTGAAGCCGCAGCTCATGCGGCAAGGGCCTACATCAGGGACCTACCAGAAGACAAGGCCGTAGTCAAACTTGACTTTAGAAATTCCTTTAATATGGTGAAAAGAGATTTGGTCTTGCCAGAGGTTCGGGATCGGTTCCCCAGTCTTTTTCCCTTCATTTCAGCTGGCTACAGCCAACCCTCAATTCTTTTGTTTTGCGAACATGAAATTCCCTTATTAGAGGGTGATCAGCAGGGTGATCCACTCGTTCCATTCCTCTTCTGCTTGGCAGTAAGGGAACTAACTTCCAGCCTGCGCAGCGAGCTCAACATCGGGTACCTGGATGATAGCACTTTGGCAGGTGCTGGAGAGTCCCTGCTAGAGGACCTACAACTGGTGAAGACACACGGAGAAGATTGAAACTCATCTTCAATCCCTCCAAGTGTGAAATCACAAGAAACCAGGAAATAATCAGTGCTGTGCGAACAATCCACCCTGAAGTCTCTACTACCATTCCAACCAAGATTACCCAGCTGTGCTCTTGGGAGCACAGCTGGGTAATCAGGCCATCGACAAAGTCCTCAAGGACAAACAGAATGGCCTGAAGAGAATGGAGGATAGAATAAGAGATCTCGAAGCCCATGACGCCTTGCATCTCCTCACAAGGTGTCTTAGTTTGCCAAGACTCACTTTCTGTGGTGCGCACCCTCTTTTGACAACCCAACACTCAACGAATGTGAGTCATTACTGAAATCAGTCTTTAAGAAGGATCTGAATCTGTGACTGGAAAATCAGCAATGGAATCAGACAACCCTCCCAGTGCGACTGGGAAGTATAGGGGTGCACAAAGCAACGCAGGTAGCTTTACCTGCATTTCTGTCTTCGTGTTTGGCTTCCAGTGGACTAGTCAAGGAGATTGTCCCCGAATGCTTGAGAGACACGGTAGGTGCTCAAGACCCCAGGTTCATTGAAGCAGCCGTGTGGTGGGACACTCTTGCCAACTCCTCCAGTAGACCAGCTCCTGGAGTTTACCTGGAGAGAATTCCGGGGGTCAACGCCCCCGCGGCCCGGTCTGTGACCAGGCCTCCTAAAGAGCACAAACAGTCCCACTAGGACAAACCAATCATGGAAAGAATTGCCAACACATTGCTCACCAACGCTTCAGGAAAGGGCAAAGCTCGTCACCTAGCGGTCATGGCACTGCATTCAGGAGATTTCCTTCTAGCTGTTCCCAGTTCCTCTCTGGGCACTCAACTCGACTCATAGGCCATTCGGATTGGTGTTGCTCTTCTCCTAGTTGCCGCCATACTCACCGAACATAATGTGTTTGCGGCAGGGCGACCGCTGATCAATTCCGACTTCATATGAAGGTCTCGTGTGTCACACATTATATGGGAAGTATACTAGACATGAGGAGGTCAACGATATCATAAAGAGAAGCCTCGCTCCAGTCCATTGCCCAACTTAACGGGAACCCCAAGTACCAAGTACAGAGGTCTGATGGAAGTCAAAAGCGTCCTGATGGAGCGACTACGCTACCCTGGAAGGATGGTAAGCAGATTGCTTGTGACTACACCTGTGCTGCCACATTTGCAGACGTCTATTGGCCATACTCTAAAGCTGTTAGGGGTGGAGCAGCCAGCAACAGGGAGACCCAAAAGACCCGCATATATGAAGCCCATCCCCCTTGGGTCGGAGAACCTAGGAGCATGTGGCAAGTGTGCTCTAAAGTTCCTCAAAGAACTGGATGAAAAAGTCATTATTGAAACCAAGGATCACAGGATGGCCAGGTTCTTCTTTCAGAGACTGAGTGTTGCGATCCAGAGGGGAAGGAAAGCCTGCACCATTCTGGTCACGCAGTACACCGGGGAGCTGGACGAAGAATTCTAGATTTAGAGCTCTGAGTTGTTATCTATGTTGTTCTTTCTCCCTATCGTATTTTTTACCAGTGCATTGACTACAGTGGAATATAGAGGTATAGTAGGAGATGACAATATTCAAACAGAGCCCAGGGAGAACACTTGGTTTTCCCCTGAAGTAAGTTTATTCTTTTCTCCTTGAGGATGAGGGTCCCCAGCACAGTTCCAGAGGTAGTACCTCATTTTATTATATTATATATATATATATATATATATATATATATATTTATATATATATATTATATATATTTATTATATATATATATTATCATTTATATTTTAAATCTCCTCATTAACACGACAGGATTTCGATCCTACACACACACTGCTTTCAGAATACGTAGTACCACCACGCACTCTACCTTTTGGAGGAAGTACTACTACTGCGAATTCTTAAGCGAACCCGCGGCGCGGCCACGCTGACACACACTCTCACAAAAACACAATGTTGGCTATGGTGAGGGTTCCAAACTGGTGCTGCATACTCCATATGGCCCTAACGTACACGTGTACAGGGTCCTGAATGGACTCCTTATTTTAGAATATCGGAATAAGTTCTTAGGTTCTGCAAGCATACGGGTGCCTGGCAAACCTAAGAAACAGCATTCCCTCGTCTTAATAAGGAGTCATTCAGGACCCTGTACTCTGTGTACGTTATGCCCATATTGGAGTATGCAGCGCCAGTTTGGAACCCTCACCTAGCCAAGCATGTATGAAAATTAGAAAGTGCAAAGGTTTGCATCAAGGACTAGTCCTCAGAAGATAGGGTATGTCATACAGGGAGGTTAAGGGAAATCAACATGACGAACTAGAGAACCAGGAGAAGTTAGGGGAAATGATCTGATAACTACATATAAAATATTGAGAGGAATCGACGAGGTGGACAGACACAGGATGTTCCAGAGATGGGACACAGCAACGGATATAAAAGCTATTACCTGGGTAACATAAAAATAGGTTAGACAAATATAGACTGGAAAGAGGGCAGCTTGTTTCAGTGTTCACTCTCTGTAATGTGCTTTGTGTAGTATAACAGGAGAGACTATGATGGCAGGGTTTACTGTTTTAGGAGGATTCTTGCTAAGAATTCAGAGATGGTGAAGCTGCCGTTATTTTAATTGTATTCGAAACAGCGATCAGTGCTGATTCGAGGCACATTGCGTCTGCGGAAATTAGTTTCTTTGATCACTAATTGGGCGTCCCTGAATTTCATGGAGATGATTGGTGGAAAATTTCGGTGTTGTACAAGGCGTTGTTCAAGTTATTCGTTCCTAACATGCGTAAATGTGTTCATTGAGGCGCGGTGGTCACGAGGTTTCTTGCTGTTTCACCTAATAATCTTGTCACAGGCCTCCAAAGGGTCTATAGTGCTAAACCCCTGCCATTGACTGGTCGTGTTGCTTTGATTTGGTCCTGGTTAGATCCTTTATTGGAAGTGGCAAGAAGAGCGATGGCGACTCTGGTGTTAGCTTGTGGAAAGTACTTGAAACGTTTCAGTGCACCTGGACTGTTGGGAAGAATTTTAAACTTTGTTGGCAAGTTGGCGTTGGTGCGGGAGGAATTAATGTTGATGAGCTCTTTACTTGCAGTCTTTGATGAAAAAGGAAGGAAAATGTAACTCAGTGAAGGTTTATGTGATGTATGTACTTTCCTCGTCAAGAAACTCGGGACTACAAATTCGGTATGCTCTTAGGAAAAACCCGATGATCATGCCTCTTTTGGTCTTGGTATCTTGACTGGAATAGAAGTGTGTGAGATCATTTTTATTGGTAGGTTTCCGATAAACTTGAAATCTTAGGTTGTTGTCTACTTTGTGAATGAGAACGTCGAGGAAAGGTAGCTTGTCATTGGACTCTTCTTCTAGTGTAAACTGGATCGCCGGTTCAACTGTGTTGAGCCTTGCCTGTAGATTCCGTACATCAAAACGTTTGGGAGTTATTACGAGGACGTCGTCCACGTAACGTAACCAAGTGACGCTTGAAGGTATGTATGTATGCATGTATAATGTTCGCCAAGACCGGGGTCCTGGCACGGGTCTTAATCTTGAGATGACCCGTCTCTGGCTCCTGAAGGAGAATTGATTCTTCACTGTTGCAGCATATGCTGCTCAAGCACTGTTCCGGACAGTTCAGCTAGTGTGCCTCATAAGCGACTGGGGTTACTCCATCTCAGCTGTTTCCTGAGTTGGGGACTGGGCTCTGTCCGCTCTGATAATCTGCAGATTCATGGCATCCACTGTTTCCTGCTCTGTCAGTAAGCACACCCTCAGGAGTGTGCTGACCATCTGCCGGAACATGCTCTGTTGTTCCGTGGAGGTGATTGTGTTGCAGATAATATCCGTGAATGCCTTGATGAGTGTTAAGAGATCCTCTCTGTTGAGGGCCTGCGTTGTCGGTGGGTTCGAAGCAGTGGATATTATCTGGGCTGTTGTAATCTGTGGGGGAAACTGCTGAGGGTTGTATTTCTTCACTGTGCACACCGTGGCCTGTTGCTGTATGCCAAGTTGTGTACCCGGCATCTGCTGGTGAGGTGCAGCCACAGCCTGCATAGTGGCTGTGCCTGGCAAGGAGGCCGGTGGGGGCTCGTGTAGTGCCGTCTGCTGATTGCGTTGCCCAGATGTTTCCTGTTGGCGCCGCGTGTTCCTCATGTTTTTGTTTCTTCGTTGCGGTAGTGGGGGAGATGCTCCTGTTCTATGACGCCTGGTTGAGTCTTCAAGGGTCGGAAATTCCTGGGCATTGAGTTGGGTTGCCTGATGAGAGTTCTGCAGTATGGCAGGATTCTCTGCACCCATCGTCTGCTGAGGGTGATGCTCTGCCGTCGCCTGCTGTCTCGTCGTTGGTGTCTTCCAGGCCTCACGAAATCTAGTGAGCCTCTCAGGGCATCGAGGGTTCCAGGCATGGTGTTTCTGCCTGCAATTCGGGCATCGTGGAGTGGGTGGCGATGCATTCTTCAGCTTGGTGATGCATTCTTCAGCTTGGTGATGCATTCTTCAACTTGGTGATGCATTCCTCGGTAGGGTGGGGCTGGCTGCAGACACCGCAGATTACTCTGTTCGGACAGAGTGCACCCAGGTGTCTGTAACGCTGGCACTTGAAACAGCGAACTGGTTCTGCCGTGAAGGCCCTGACATCGTACCTGCCCCAAGAACCAAGGTCCAGCTGGGATGGCAGCGGTCCTACATGCTGAATGAGGACCTGCCGGGTTGGTGCATTTCCTGTCGATTTTGCCTTGAGACGCTGAGCTGACACGACACTGGGGTGAGCTGCTACTGCCTCGATGGGCATCATCAGAGGGTATCGCATCACTACACCCTTGGTGACCTTCTTCCGAGAATCCAGTTCCTCCAGGGTGAAGGAGCGGTCTGTCTCCATGACTTTCTTCAAGGTGATATGCATTTCCCTGTTGATAGCAGTCAGTGACGCTTGAAGGGATGATGTAATAGCTTCTATATCCTTTTACTCATGTACGAATTAATTGCTCTACCATATTGTATTATTTCTACTACAGCTTTTGTCCCTATCACTACTACTACTATACTACTCAAACCCCTAGTATTGCACCTCACTTCTGAGCCTATATATACCCTCTTTTGCCCTATACTGTTTGTATCGGCTTGATAAAGCTCCTGGAGAGCGAAACGTTGCCACAATAAAATGTCACATTAGTTGCACTTGTGTCCTTTTACTTTACATATTGTCGGTAATTCTACCAACTTTATTACAATTAGAAGAATTTCTTCTTGGGGAGATGTGGTATGCTAGTAGATGGTTTATTGTTTATGCAAGAGTTTCTCTTTAGTTGGTGAAGGGCTCTTGATTAAAAGAATCAGAGCTACCTTCTTATTCTTTGAATCAAGCCTTACTACCTCACGCTTCCCGTTCTTCAGGTGTTGTATCGCTTCTTATGCTTTTAGCGATTTCCTGGGGACGAAAAGACTAACTCGTTTTGAATAATCTAACTCTTAATACACCGACAGGACTGAATTCCACAAAATTTACTGACTCTTTCAGGCAGTAAGAAAATATTCTTTGAAACTTTATTCTCGGTGGTCTGTAATGTCCCATTGGGACACATGTGGCTCAGTCCTGTGGAATGTCAGCCCTTCACTGGACACAGAATCACCGGTGATGTCGCTCAAAATAAACGTCGGCTCTTACATCTGACACTATCATTACTGGTTCTGTCCCCTCATGTTGAAATGTTGGCTCCTTAAAGCTGTCATTAGTATTACCGGTATTGTCCCTCTGTGAAATGTCGGATCTTATACCTGCCCATTATCGTTTAAATTTTTTTATTCACTGGAAATGTAGGCTTTTACAGCTGATATTGCAGTATTGTCACTCACTACTTGAGTGATCTAAACCGGCAGTTTTTTACTAACCAGGTTTTTGAAGGAGAGTATAGAGAAAAGTTAACTTCTTTCCTCTTCAGAACACTGTAGGATTTTTGTTCAATACATAAAACTTGTTCAAAGGCACATTTCGCCACAATATTTCGGCTAGAATCAGAAACACAGATAACCCTATGCAGCAATCATACTATCCTTCCAGTTTAATTGGTGACACTCTTCTTCCAATGCTGAATACCAATAGTATTCATGGGGAGATTTAAAGCCCGGGGAACCATGCAATGTTAATTAAAATTGAGAGGCATTCTGGTTCCATCCAAAAAGGGAAGAACAGGTTAAATTTCCTTGGATGAAGAGCCCCTCACCAGCATAAAGCAATTTCCTATGAGGAGTGCATTAAGATGATTAGTCGGACTCCTTGGCAATCATCTGGTTGGTTCAAATCTTGCAAGGATTCATATTATTTCGAATATCTTTCTCTGATTTACACACACCACCACTCACTACAGACTAGTATTTTACATGCATCAATTCTCACTGAAACAGGACAGTATTACCCAAGAAGTTAAAACTAGACACAGATTCAGGTCTACTAAAACCAAATCTATTTCGCCGCTGCGGTAATCGAGATAAGTATATCCCATTATTTCTTAACCTCAGCGCCATCTGAGCGCTCGCAATGGAAATAATGTTAGGCGATAATAAAATTCAAATTCAGATAACTATAAAAATATGCAAGCGTGTGTATAATGTGTATTTGTAGGCATTTGTATTTTTGTTTATAAATGCGTGTGCATATGGAGAAAAATGTTTCTCGACTTTCTTTGCTGGGCAGAAATAATATCTGGCAACTCAGACGTTGCAAACAAGACTCACGAAATCGTAATGACACGATTGCAAACAAACCATACCACTGGCGGGAATGAACCCGCGGTCAGAGGGTCTCAAAACTCCAGACCGTCGCGTTAGCCACTGGACCAGCTAGCCACAATAAGATTCGTCAAAATAGGTAAAATTTCTACACCATAGGAAGGTTAGATAGGCACCACTGTGACCATAGATGCAAGTTTTTACAGACGAATCTCCAGCTAGCGTGGCCGTGACGAACTCTAGAGCTGACACCTCATTCAGAGAAGGTAACATCACCTCACTCAGAGAAGGTGACATCACCTCACTCAGAGAAGGTGACATCACCTCACTCAGAGAAGGTGACATCACCTCACTCAGAGAAGGTGACATCACCTCACTCAGAGAAGGTGACATCACCTCACTTAGAGAAGGTGACATCACCTACTCATAAAGAAACATAACCCTAAAGAGGAAAAACTGCAGCAGGCCTGTTGGCCCATACTAGGCAGGTCCTTTACAATCCTTCCCACTAACAAAATATTTGGTAGGTAAGACACATAGGCAACATTTAGGCAACTTTTTTCCGAAACGTTTCGCTTACACAGTAGGCTTCTTCAGTCGAGTACAGAAAGTAGGCAGGAGCAGTAGAGATGTAAAAACGATGTAATCAGTCCATCACTCTTCACATCTCTACTGCTCCTGCCTACTTTCTGTACTAGACTGAAGCCTACTGGGTAGGAGAAACGTTTCGGAATAAAGCTGCCTAAATGTTGTCTATGTGTCTTACCTACCAACCTGTCGGTAATTGTATACCATTTTGATATTCAACAAAACATTTGCCCAACCCAATTTTCAATGCCACCCAAGAAATAAGCGCTGATAATTGATCCACTCATGTGCAAGTCCCACTCAAATAAAACACCTCTCACTATGTATTGATCCAACCTAAATTTGAAAATACCCAAGGTTTTAGCTCAATAACCAATAGGTAGCTGTTCCACTCATCAACTACCCTATTTCCGAACCAATACTTTCATATATCCTTTCTTAAAACTAAACTTGTCTAATTTGAATCCATTACGCGGTTTCTCTCCGGGAAAGAGAATCTTCAGACCTTATTTATATCCCTTAATTAATACCCATCTTCCATTATACCTATGTCATGTTCCCCTCATTCTCCTTCTAACAAATGAATGTAATTCAAGAGTCTTCAGTCTTAAGGAAGATTTCTAATGCTATGTATTATTTTAGTCATTCTACGCTGAATGTTTTCTAAATTGTCATTCTGTATTGGGCCCAAAACGGTTTGCATAAACCTGGGTGAGGCCTTACTAATGAGTATCAAGCTGTAATGTAACCAAACTGAATTCTGTTGCTTACACTTCTGATATAAATCCCATATTCTTTTGCTTTTTAGAAACGCTTAGCATGCTGTTTTGGGTTTTAAAGGGTTGCTGTTTACCCATAACCCCCCAAGTCCTTTTCGCAATCTGAAATGGCTAAGTTCTATATTATTTAACATATAAGTGGTAGGTTTATGGACACTCCCGAGCTTCAGAACTTTGCATTTATCTACACTGAACTGCATCTGCCATTTTTCTGACCAGGTATTGAGTTTGTCTAAATCCTCCTGAAGTTCCTTGATATCTACGTTTGAATCAATTATCCTACCTATCTTTGTGTCATCGGCGAATTTCTTCATTTCACTAGTAATTCCCTCATCAAGATCATTGATATATATTATAAACAACAACGGAACGCCACTTGTTACAGATACCCACTCGGATTTTACCCCATTTAATCATACTCTGTTTCCTGTCTGTGAACCATGACTCGATCCAAGAGAGCACTTTTTCCCAATGCCATGAGCTGCCACTTTCTTTAACAGTCTTTGGTGCGGTCCTCTATCAAAAGCCTTACTAAAATCTAAGTAAATAATATCAAATTCTTTATCGTCTTCAACAGCCTCAAAAGCTTTACTGAAGAAAGTTAATAAATTAGTTAGACAAGACCGGCCTCTTGTGAATCCATGCTGAGTATCATTAATCAGATTATGTTTATCCAGATAGCTTCTTAAATCTCAGCTACAATTGACTCTAGTAATTTGCCTACAGTTGAGGTCAGGCTTATTGGGCGGTAATTTGACGGTAACGACTTATCCCATGCTTTAAAAATAGGAATTACATAAGCCATATTCCACATATCAGACACTACACCTTTTTGAAGAGATAAATTAAAAATATTAGTTACTGGTTCACAGAGTTCCATTTTGCATTCCTTAAGAACCCTTGAAAAAATCTCATCAGTTCTCTGCGACTTATTTTGCTTTAGTCGGTCTATTTGTTTCACAGCCATTTCACTAGTGACTGTGACGTTGCATAATTTATCTGCTTCAGGCCCACTATAAAAATTAATTACTGGGATATTGTTTGTGTCTTCCTGTGTGAAAAACGACAGAAAATAATTATTTAAAATCAACATTTCATTCTCTTT
>NC_069498.1:8843943-8879822 GCF_026875155.1 Cherax quadricarinatus
GATTAAAATAAAAGGTTTTAACTTTTAATGTGTATTATCCTAACATGTAGGTGGGAAACGAGTATCTATAGGACAATTGAGGTGAACTGTCTGCTGGGTAAATACTACGTGGAATTTATGCAAAATATGTTAAGGTCTGGGAGTCAAAGCGTTAATAATTGTTACTTGAGAATGGATTAGTGGCGTGTCAGGGCCTTTCAACTGGTTTCTGACAGTGGTTTTGGCAATTATATTCATTGAGAAATTGTGGAAGGTAGAGGGGCAAATGCGATGATATTTCGTTCAACAGAAATTAATGTTGAAGTCGCGAGAGACTGTGCGAAGGGAAGTGGTTGTCAGCGGGTAAAATTAGAAGCAAAAAAACTAAGAGGATAGAAAAAAAAAAGGGCAAAAAAAAAACAGGAATTATTGTATCAGAATCAAGTAAATTAAGAGACGTAACGCTAAGATCAAAGTTAGCTAATTAAAACTAACTGTGTGTGCAAGAAACGTTGGTATCATCACAATTACCGACAAATGGTTTGATTTAAAGCATCGAGACAAGCCTACCGAATGCAAAATACAAGGTTTTAGTTATTTACCACTGAGAGGAATCGTTGGGAAGTGATACAGAACCTGTATGGATGAAATTTGTGAGGGAAATAATTTGTTTTGTGGTAAATGTACAATATCTACGAACCTATAAAAGAAAATTTGGATAAAGTTTAATTTTTAGGTCAGTTCAGTCGAATTGATCAGTGTTGCGATAAACTCTAGGAGTCATTTGTCAGACCAGACCTGCAACCTATCCAGATCAATTTGTAGCCTATAATGGTTCACATTTTTTTTCTCATTAGTTTAACTCATCTGCTAACAGATATTCTCTGATTCTATTCCTTCCATTATGTCATTAACATTATATAAGAAAGTAAAAGGACACAAGTGCAACTAATGTGACATTTATTGTGGCAACGTTTCGCTCTCCAGGAGCTTTATCAAGCCATTACAAACAATATTGTTGTTAAAGATTCGCCGGTATTCTCCCGGTCCGGGCCCTTCCAAGTGGTGGCCCGGCACTGGCTCCCTGTCTAGGGAGTGTCTGAGACCTAAGTCTCCCATGGGAGGAGGCACAAGTACCCCCCTCATCTTGTGAGCTACAAACTCGGGCTCTGGCACCAACCCTGCCCTAGAAGGGCAAGGCATGGTGTCGATCGTGCTAGCGTGTCGTGTGTTGGTGTTCATTTTCATTCATGTTGATTCGCTGGTCCTTCCGGCCCAGGTCTTCTCCAGATGGTGACCCGGCAGTGGCCCCCCGGGTGGGGGGGGGTGACGATCATCATCTTTCTTCTTTTTTGGGCCCCTCCGGTTGGAGGGTGTCGTCTTCTTCTATCTTGCGCTGACTTCCCCAAAGAGAAGTGCAGTCGGGCAGAGGCAGCAGTTACAGGGTCGATTGGAGCCACACCCCAGCTTTAGCGGACAGCAAAGTGCTGGGTAAATGGTCATGGATAGTCGTGCTAGACGAGGGTACCGTCTTCAAGGTCCCCATTCTGAAGCATCCTGAATTTCCTCTTTGAGGTGTACTCGACTTCCACAAGGTGTTGGTGTTGGCTGAGTGAGTGTTTGGTCATGTCTGCAGTGGTGTATGTAGCAGTTTGGTCGTAGGAATACTTGACTGTTCCGTCCTGGAGGTGCTGATGGATTTCTGAAGACAGCATTGTGTTCTTATACTGCTTGGTTGTGTAGAAGTATACACCCTTCAGATATCGGACTTGTTGTGGTGCAGCAGTGTCAGTGGCACTGTGAGGTGCATCCGCAGTTTCTTGTGTTTTTGCTTTCTTGGCTGGTGGCTGAACTGGTGAAGGCGAGATTTCCGACTGGACAGTTGCTCTAGCAGTGGATGCAAGCGGTAGTGGACACTCATTGGTGGGGTTTGCCGACGTCTCAGTGGTCTCTGATTGGTCCATCTCTGTGTCTAGTGGAGGTTGTGACAGCGGTGGAGCAGCGGTGATGCTGGTAATATTTGCAGTAGATTTTAGGATCTCAGTGGAAGGTGGTGATGCAGGGAATGTGAGGCCAGGCATATTATTTAGTTTGAAAATTTCATTGATGGTGGTGTTGAAGGAACCAGGCTCAGCTGCATTCTGTACATGAGCATACATAATGCAACAAAGAATCTTGGTGGAGTCGGCAGTAGGTGCTGGCTGGGAAGTGGTGGGATCAGCTTGCGTGGTATGTAGTATCTTGGTAGTGTCTGCTTGAAGCTTGGAGATAGCAGAATATGTGGTTGCTTGTGGATTGGGTTTCTTTTGTTGTTGTTGTTTCTTGAGTATGTCTCTTCTGGTAGGGCACTTGGCAGCAAGAGTATCGTGGTCATTCTTGCAGTTCAAGCATTTAGGTGGTGAAGCAGTAGTGCAATTCTTGAAGTCATGACCCTCACGGCCACAGGTGGAGCAGAACTTCTTGTCCTTGGCAGGACAATCATTTGTGGTGTGTAAGTATGAGTAACAATTATAGCACTGTGAGATATGTTGGAATTTCTCTGCTTCGATGAAGGCTGGGTTGATGTGGAAGTGGAATAGCAGGCCCTCAGCGAGAGCTCTGGCTGCCATGTTGACTTCACTGAAGGTGACCTTCAGCATGGATGAAGCATTGGGTATTTTAGTTATGAAGTCCACCTTGGCCCAAGGGTTCTTTGCTTCGATAGATAACTTGATTTCTTCAGTGGCCTGTACAGTGATAAGGTTGTCGAGTCGCTTGAGGAACACAGTTCTCCTGGCCCTCAGTGCTGGGGAAGTCAAGACAAGAAATCCCTGGTCTCGTAGAGTGGTAGTAGCAGTGGTGGTAAGTAGTTTCTCAGCCTCTGTGTCGTCTGTACAGACGACAACAAAGGCCTCTTTGAGCGATAAAATCGCATTACATTTGACTTGCAGCCTACCACTAACGACAGCTGCAAGTGCTAGTTTGGACGACTCATTGGTTGTGCCACTCGCTGGTTTGATCTTTACTCTGTTAGAGTAATGCATCGTGAGTAAGCAGTGCTCTGGTGTGTCTTGAACTACCGAACTGTACGTTACAAACAATACATGGACACAGAGGGTATATAAAGGCTCAGAGTGAGGTGCAATACTAGTGAGGTACCATTTCGATGTTCACTAGTGAGTAGTAGTAGTAGTAGTAGTAGTGGTAGTGACAAAAATAATACAATATGGTAGAGCAATTAATTCGTACATGAGTAAAAGGACATAAAAGCTTTTACTTGGGTAACATAAAAATAGGTTGGACAAATATAGACTAGAAAGAGGCGGGTTGTTTCAGTGTTCAGGTTGTTTCATGAACACTGAAAACAACCTGCCTCTTTCCAGTCTATATTTGTCCAACCTATTTTTATGTAACCTAAGTAAAAGCTTTTATATCCTTTTACTCATGTACGAATTAATTGCTCTACCATATTGTATTATTTTTGTCACTACTACTACTGCTACTACTACTACTACTACCACTAGTGAACATCGAAATGTTACCTCACTAGTATTGTACCTCACTCTGAGCCTTTATATACACTCTGTGTCCATGTATTGTTTGTAATGGCTTGATAAAGCTCCTGGAGAGCGAAACGTTGCCACAATAAATGTCACATTAGTTGCACTTGTGTCCTTTTACTTTACATATTGTCGGTAATTCTACCAACTTTATTACATTATATAAGAAATAACACTGGCCTTAATACTGATCTCTGTGAATCCCCACTTGTCAAAATGCACCCACTCTGACACCTCTTTACGGACCATCACTCGTTTCTAAGCTCCGTCAGGTAAGCCGTGATCCACTGTAGTGCTTTCCCTGTTATTCTTGCCTGATCTTGCAGATTTAATGTCAGTCTCTTGGTAGTGTGTCAAAAGCCTTCATACTCTCCAAGAAAATTGAATCTACTCATCCTCTCTCTTTCCTACATTCTGTTACCATACCATAAAACACCAGTACGTTTATGATATAGGATTTATATTTCCCAAAAGCATTGCTGGTTGTCATGTATGAACCTACTCCTTTCTAGGTGCTCCACCAGTCTTCTCCCTGTAATCTTCGCCATAGCTTTACATACTATGCAAGTCATGACATTGGTCTGCATTTTAACGCTACCTGTATATCTCCTTTCTTAAAAATTGGTACTACATTTGCTATCTTCTATACCTCCAGTAGTTGTCTTGTGTCGATAGACTTGTTAAAGTCACACACAACAGCTCTGCCTCTTCTTTCTCGACCCATGTAGAGATATTATCTGGTCCCACTGCCTTCGAGGAATCTAGCTCACATAGCTTTATCTTCTCCTCAGTTATGTGTATCGTGTCCATTGCTCGCTGTTGCATTCTCCCCCCCCCCCATGGTTTGCTGGTAGCCTTCATGTCTCCTCTAGGAATACCTTCCTAAATTTCTTGCTGAGCTCCTAAAAGACTTCTTGGTATTTCATGTGGGCTCCCGTCTTTTCGTCTTCTGCCAGATTACCTGGTCCCTTACTATATTACAACTTAAGGTGGAATTTGGCTTTCAGTGCTCTGTCATCCTCAAGTTAGAGGTCAAATCTCTCTCTCTCTCTCTCTCTCTCTCTCTCTCTCTCTCTCTCTCTCTCTCTCTTTCCTCTCTCTCTCTCTCTCTCTCTCTCTCTCTCTCTCTCTCTCTCTCTCTCTCTCTGCCCATTCATACTGTTTCTGACTTTTCGGCTCAACTTCTTTTCCTGAGTTCGTTTCCTTCTATAATTTTTCCATGCTAAGGCACACTCAGCTTTGGCTTCTCTACACCTCTGGGTAAACCATGGTCTCACTCTTTTGTTCTCATTGTTTTTTTTCCTCCTGAGTATGAATTTCACCACAGCGTCCCTGCACATTCCAGCCACAAACTCCATCATCTCATTTCACTGTCTTTCCTTTCTAGTTCTCTTTCCACAAAAAGATATTCGAAACTCAGAACCGTGTGTTCGCTAGTACCAAGGAGTTATTTATATGTAACATGCTCTATGTCAGAACCAATCAGGGTGAATACAAGGTCCAGGTTTTCTGATTCATTCTCTTATCTCTCTCTGGTTGTGTCTCTAACATGTTGGTGCATAAGATTCTCCATTACCACCTCCAGCATCGCAGCCCTTCATGTTTCTGGTCCCACGTGTGGTTCTAGTTTCTCCAGTTAATCTTCGTGGTTAAAGTCTTCCATGACCTGTATTTTGCCATGCTCTTCTGGCTACCTCAGATAATGTATCCACCATTGCTCTGTTGCTTACAACAGAGCAATATGCAGTTTAGCATATTGCTGTACATTACTGATATCGCCACATTAGGACTCCTGGTCTTCAGTGTGCATATTATATATTCATCTTATTCCTCTCCGTCCATTCCTCCGAGCTTCTCAAAACTGCACTGATTTCTTATATACAGTGCTTCTAATCCCTCCACTTCCATTCCCGTGGTCTTTCTCAGATTCTGATATTCATCCGGAAAGACTGCATCTGTTATATCTGTGAGCTTTATCTCTGTGAGTGCTGCAATGTCTGAGCATGCCTTCACTATTCGTTTATACTACTCATTATTCTTATTTGTTATTCCATCTGCAATGGTGTCACATAGCTTCAGCTTCCAATTCATTACTGTGTTCTTGTTTGCTGGTTCCTGGATTCCTGGTCCTTAAACATAGTTAAAAGGTGGCGGAAGCAAAGGGTTTGGGATAATTTGGGGGAACACGAGAAGGGTGAGATTTTTCCCTAGAGGGGGTCAGTGGAAATATAAACACATATGCAGTATAATGTGATCCTTTATTGACAACGTTTCGCCAACATAGTGGGCTTTTTCAAGTCACAAACAGATCTACCTGTGGTGGAAGGTACGCGAGTATTTATAGTCAGGTTCAGAATGCTGTGGTCAGGTGGAGAATGCTGCATCTGATGATCTACCGAGTGGGGTTATAGAGTCTAAAATCTTGGGTAGCTTGGAAGGGAGATTGGATAAGTTTGTGAGCAGACCTTCTGCAGTGTTCCTCCATTCCTATGTTCTTATGTGGGATATCGATGAAGAAGTTTCTTGGCTATCCCACATAAGAACATAGAAATGGAAGAACACACTGCAGAAGGTCTGCTCACAAACTTATCCAATCCCCTTCCAAGCTACCCAAGATTTTAGACTCTATAACCCCACTAGGTAGATCATCAGATGCAGCATTCTCCACCTGACCACAGCATTCTGAACCTGACTATAAATACTCGCGTACCTTCCACCCAGGTAGATCTGTTTGTGACTTGAAAAAGTCCACTGTGTGGGCGAAACGTTTTCAATAAAGAATCACATTGTACTGCATATGTGTTTATATTTCAATTGTGTCGGTGTTTTATACCATTTATTTCCAGAGGGGATCAGGATCCTTCAATATAGACAGGGATGAATAAGGTGGTTGGGTTGACTGAGTACATAAGGTTTGGGGATTGGGGTAAGGATCGGTTGTGAGGAAGGTACTTGTACTTTGGTCAATATGGACTCTCAACATGTGGAGGAAGGTGTAGTATGGTCTGTTTCGAGTTATTATGTTTAGGGGAGGGAGGTTAGGCTTGAGGCACCCTTAAACTTCTCCATAGGCTGAGATTCCATTTTTGTTGGAATCCTACGCTACCTTCCTTCCACTACAGATTTATATGACCTCCAAGTCATTCTGTTCAGTCCTCTCTAAATGTTCAAACCACCTCAACAGTTCCTCTCGTCAGCCCTCCGGATAATACCTCCTCCAAATCTCCAAGCAACAGATTCCTTGCATAATATTCATACAACACATTGTCCTCAGACACGATATCTCCACTGCCACCAGCCTTCTTCTTACAAGATTAACCACCCATGCTTCACACCCATATAAAAACGTTGGCACCACAATACTATCATACGTGGATAACGTCCCTTGTTGCAGCAGACTACTCAAAGCAACACTCACCTCTCTACCCTTGTCAATTTTATGCTTCACGTCGTCTTTCATGGACCCATATGCTGACAGGTCAACTCACAAATATCAGAACACATTCACTTCTTTCATTCTCCCTCCCTCTAATCTGATAGTCAGTCCTACATTACCTTTTTTTTTTGTTCTTATCACCTTCCTCTTTCCTATGCTCACTTAAAATTTCCTTTTTTTAATCACGCTCCGAAATTTGTCTACCAACTTCTGCAACTTCTCTTCAGAATCTCCCAAAAGCACTGTGCCATCAGCAAAAAAACAACTGTAACAGCTCCCACGTTTTTGTTAGATTCTTTATCTTTCAGTCACACACCTTTTCTCAACACCCGAGGATTCACTTCTTTTACATCTTCTGTAAATATATTGAACAACCATGGGGACATCACACATCTCTGTCTAAGTACTTTTTACTGGGAAATAGTCTCCCTCTCTCCTCCATACCCTAAACTGAGCCTCGCTATCCTCATAAAATCTCTTAACTGCTTTCAGTGACCTAACACCTTTGTCTTACACATAAAACAGGTACCACATTGCATCCCTATCCACCTTGTCATATGTCTTTTCCAAATCCATTAATGCAACGAAAACCTCTTCACACTTATCTAATAATGTTCACTTATATGTTTCACTGTAAACACTTGGTCCACACATCCCCGACCCTTCCCAAAAGTTCCTTGTTTATCTGCTGTCCTCCTCTCAGTGTTACTCTTAATTCTTTCAATAATAACTCTACCATACACTTTACCAGGTATACTTAACAACCTTATTCCCCTATCTTTGATCCCCTTTGCCTTTATACAAAGGAAGAATGCATGCTCTCTGCCAGTCCCTAGGTACCTTGCCCTCGCTCATTTAATTATTAAATAAAAGCACAACCCATTCCAAAACTATATCCCTACCTGTTTTTAATATTTATGTCTTGATCCCATCAATCCCAGCTATTTTACCCTCCTTAATTCTACTCGCAGCTCATGTAAATCCCTATAATTACATCTGGCTCTTCCTCACTCCTAGAAGATGTTAGGCCTACCTTGCCAATGCACAAAATCACAGCTTCCATATCTTCATCAACATTTAGGACTTATCAAAATATTCCCACCATTTTCCAGATACCTCCAATTCTCCATCTAATGACCTCTTCTAATTTTAACTATCAAATGCATTCGTTTTCTAGTCTTTCTCACTCCAAAACTTTTTCTTATTCTCAGCAAAATTTGTTGATACCATCTCTCCCACTCTCTCATCTGCTCTCCTATAACATTCCTTCACCACTTTCTTAACCTCTCTGTTTCCTTTTCATATAGTCCATATACAGAAGCGTATCAGTGGCGGCCCATGGCATAAAATACTCAGTCTCTGCCTGACATTGGCTTATTTTACTACATTGTTCACTATCAATTTTCCTGACATGTTTGGGTGAAAGGGAATTTCCAGGTATTTCACTGAAGGTATTAAAGTGATGGGTTCCTCACTACACTCGAAAAAAAGTATTTACTCTTTTCAGTTTACATTTCATGACAAAGAGTTAGGTTTCTGTTTTCCTAAGGTTTAGCAATAGTTTGTTGTCTACTTATCATTTGTTGCAGGACTCTAACTCTAATATCAGTATGTTAGCTATATCTTGTGGGTCTTTACCTCAGATTAGCAAAGAACTGTCGTCTGCATACAACAGAAACTTACGCTGATGGTCATGTCATTCGCATGACATGAAAATAGCAAAGGACTCAGAATACTACCCTGGGAAACCCCACATGTTATCGGCAGGTGTTTCAATTCTATATTACTGACCTTGACAATTTGTTTCTGATTGTCTGTGCCAATAGCTTGCACTTTCTTACATAATATATTATGGTTAACTGTGTCAAATGCCTTTTGCAAATCCAGGGTCGCCATAACTATAACATTCCCTAATGACATTTAAGTTCTCAGGTAGTCCAACAGATTAATTAGGAAGCTATTAGTCGAGTAAGATCTCCTCAAACCTGAGTTATAAGTATATAGAACGTTTTTCGCAAAAAATTACTTAACTACTTGGCAATACACCATTTTCTCTAAAATTTTGGACATCACGCTGAAAATACTAAAAGGCTATTGTTGCTGACGTCAGACCTACTGTTTATTCTTTAAGGAAGGAGAAACTCTGGCCTCCTTGAATCCCTCTGGTCCTGTATTGGTGGTGATAGAGAAATTTATTATGTGCGTAATGAGGACTTGCAATTCAGAGGCGCCATCGTTAAGGAATCTGCCTGGGATGTTATCTGGCCCGTTTTTTTAGTTGGGTTTAACTCTCTCCACTGATTCCGTCTCTGTGGTCCGTACATACGTGTTCCTACGATTCTCAGATCTGTGTTTGTGAATCGATATCTTATATTTTCATTACCATATCTTGTATCTGCGTAGTAACCAATGCACCCAAGTGACATGTGAGTGATGATAAAAGTGGCTTGGGAAAGTTTAAGCGTTAAAGTCTTGGTATTAACCAGACAGCGAGAGTTTATGGACTTAATGAATCAAGCATTAGTTCGTTCACTTAAAAGGAATAAAGCAAATATACGGACTTGTGTAATGAATAACCCAGGTTGTCACCGGCTACAACACAGGCTACAACAGTGATTAAACAGAAAACTTATTGAGTCGACGGGACGAACAAAAGTAAAGTGCGCCACTTAATTTTATTTTTACAAGGGAAAAACGCCTTAGATTACCGTAAAAAGTGAACGATGAAGAAGGAAAACCTGAGCAAAAGTGTGTGTTGACCCCCGGGCGGGTTTAAAACAAGTTAAAAAATTGTGTCCCCCCAAGGCAGGTGGGGTTTTCTTGCTTGCTCACCCCCTTTTCCCCAGTTTCCCCCAAATTTTTTTTTCGTTTTTACTCACTTTTTTAAAATACTTCCACGGATCGTGGATTTTCCCTAGGGTTTTTAAAGGGTGTAACAACACAAAACAGTGATTTCCAAAATTCATTTACAAACTTGTAGCACAAGTGCAAAAAGAAGTGCCCTAAAACATTAAAAAAAACGGTTGTGGGAAAAGGGGGAGAAAAATGGGGAAAATTTATTAAAAATTTTCCCTTTAAAAATTGGGGAGTTTAAAGTCGGGAAATTTAGTTTCCAGACTGGAAAAGGGGAGAAAAAATTTAGGGAAGGCCTTTAAAAAATGGAAAAGATAAAGGAGGTTAAATTAAAATTTTTTGAAAGGAGCAAGATGTTTCCCTTTTACCAACTGCAAAAATTACAGCAGGGAAAAAAAAAAAAGGACCAGAGATACGTAACAAAAATTTCTACTTCCTAGAACTACAACGGCCCACCTAAACCCAAATATTTGCAACAGTACCCCATCTCCACTCTGTTCAGATTCATCGACATAAACCAGAAAAACCCCTTTTTAAAAAATAAAAAAAATTATTGCGGGAACATTTGAAACCTTAGCCCAATACATTGAACAATACATCTCGACAGCGAGCTAAACAATTATTTTTTTTTTTTTAGAATTGGAGACCTAGGTAAGGTTTTTTGGAAATTTTGGGGGTGTTTTAGGGGAATTTGGCCCTATTTTTTCCCAAAAGGGGTTCCCTTAAATTTTGTTTTAGAGGGTTTTTGTCCTAGATGAACTTTTCCCGGGGACCAAAACTATAGTTCTAATAAACCCGGGTTTTGGGGGTTGTGTGTGGGGTTGTTTTTGTGTGTTGTTGGGGTGGTGTTGTGTGTGTGTGTGTGGTGGGGTGTGTTGCGTGTGTGCGGGGGTTTTTTTCTTTTTTTCAGGATTTTTTGAGCACACTTGCCCCATGTTTCCAAGGGTTTTCCGACCCTATTTGGGACGAAGTTTTAGCCCCTCCGTATTTTTTGGGCCCTTGGGGGTCTCTCCAAAACAAGGGGGGCCTTTCCCCCCCCTTTTTCGGGCTTCAAGAGGGCAAGTAGGTTCGTTTAATTTAAAGGGGCACGGGTGTATTCCCACGCACTACTCCGGCCCTTTTTGGGGAGCAGGGTGACCCTACATGGACTTTTTTAAGCTACTGCCAACCTCGAACGAGGTTCCCATTCTGGGGCCCAAATAGGCTGTGGGCGAGACTTCTTTTGAGGGCGTTAAACCACCTCATTTCTAGCATTTTTCCCCTTTGTTTGTAAAAAGGGGACAAACCCATGTAGCCCAAATTGATCAGTTGACGCCCTACTGAAAATGTACTGATGGTTTGGTGGATATAAGGGCGGGTAAACGGAGGGGCTTAAAAACCCAAACCGGGAAAAGCCTTTGGGTTTAGTGTCCAGGGGGGAATTGGAACCCGCTAAATTTCAAAACCATGCTAGGAACGAGGGGTTTTTTCCTTTCCGAAGTGTTGTTGATCAAATTTTTTGGTGCGATTTATTTTCAGGAAACGGGTTGTCCCAGTGGGACCCGTTTGTTTTTTTACTGGGAGAAGGGTGGGCTGTTAAGAGTTTTCCCCCTGCTTGACCCCCGCTTTTGAAAACTTTTTGGGGGGGGGGAGCTCCTACTGTACCTCTAAAATTCGGGGACAATTCCTTTTCTAGTTTACTGAAAATCATACGCAGGGAAAGGGAAAAGCCCTTGTCTCGCGCCCCTTTTGCTTTTACAAGTCGCACTGGAAGGTTACTTAATCCCAAATTTTTTTTTCTTCCCCTGACAGGTTTTTTAATGTCTTTCCCAAGATAGATCCCCAGGGAAATGTGGGGCTGTAAAAGTGAATTCTTTGTTTAAGGGGCCCTCCCAACCTGATAAACCCCAAATTTCTTCCAAATTTTTTCATTTTTTTGCGGCGTGCGTGTGTTACTCCCCCTATTTTTAACCCCACCTTTGTTGAGGTTTTCAGGGTCGAGTCCAAACTCCTGGCCCCCCCCTCTTCCCTGGTCGCCCCCCTGGGCACTCTCCCTGAACATGGCTTTATCGTACCTCGCTTTTAAAGCTATGGGTTTTGGGTCCTGCCTCCCCTAAAAATCTTTCCCAAACTAATTTAAATTCCTGACTTTCTCGTGGCTGAAAAATACTTCCCCAAAAATCCCTTGATTCCTCTGTGTCTTTAGCTTCCCCCAAATTTTTCCCCTTGTTGGGTGTGTCCGTCTTTGGGAACCTTTCCCGTCTTTGTCCAAACCCTTTTCAAATTCCCCTAGTATTTTGTAAGTGTTATCATGTCCCCCCTATTTTCTCTGTCCCCTGTTCAGGTTGATTTTCCCTTTTAACCCCTCCCGTAAAGGGTTTACCTCTTAGCTCTGGGGCATCTTGTGGGAAACCTTTGCATTTTCCCCAGTTTTTTTTTAATGCTTGGGCCCTGGGGTTCCCAAAATGGTGCCGCCCTACTCCAATAAAGGGCCCCAACGTAAAACGGGTTGTGTTTGTTGGGGGTGGGTGGTGGGTGTGGGGGTGGTTGGGGTGGGGTGTGTGTGGGTGTGTTTTGTTTTGGGGGGTTGGGGTGTGTTTTGGGTGTGTGTGTGGGTTTATGCCTGTTTTTTGGTCGGGTTGGTATGGGTGGGTTTCCCTTTTTGTGTCCTTGGGTTGCGTTGGGGTGGCCCCTTTTGGGCGGGTTTTTTGGGGTTGGGGTGGGGTTTTGGGGGTTTGGTTTGTGTGGGGTTTTTGTTGGTGGAAAGCCCCGGGGGAAAAAATTCCCAAAAGGGGCAAACCCCGGTCCTTTATCAAACACCCCCAAACCCAAAATGGGAAAATTTTTTGCCCCCCCACCAAATTAAAGGTAGTGAAAAAACCAAGCAGGGAAATTTTGCCAAAATTACCAAAACCTCAAAAAAGGTAAAAAGGGGACAACGTAAATTCATTTCACACTTTCTTTTCCCCCAAAAATTAACCCCCCCTTGTTAACAAACCCCAAAGGCAATTCCGAAAAAATAAAATCTTTTTATTTTGGGGCAATTAAAGTTCCAGAAAGAAGAAAGGGATGGGGATTTTAGAATTGCTGGGGTTAAAACACCTTTGGTGTTTCGTTGGGCCCGAAGCCCCAGTTTAAAAACCCCTTTGCCAACCCTTAGGCGTCCCCGGTAAATCCTTTTTAATTTTTGGGCTTTTGGCTTTAAGGAAAGGGGGCGGGCAGCCATTGCAAGGGTAAAATCCGGCCCTTCCGAAGACAGTCCGTAAAAAACTTGACCCTTTTTGAAATTCCTTTAATTGGGAAAAGGGTTTGGGTTTCCCCCGGGGGGGGGCGGATCGGCCCCATCCCTTAACCCGGAAGGCGGCCTACGCAAAAACCTTTAAAAATTCCCTTTTTTTGGGAAAAGAAATTTTCCCAATTGGGGGGGTTTTTATTTTAGCGGGTGAATCCAAACTTTTTTTTCCAAAATTTCCCTTTTGGGGTTTATAAGGGGGAAAATCTTCCCCCCTTCGGGCAGTAACCCCCGGGGAAGGGAAAAAATTCCCCCTTTGGGGAGGGCCTGGGGTCCCGGTGTAAAAAGGGGGGAAAACCCCAAAAACTGGGAAAAACACGGAAAATTGAAAATCCTCTTTTAAATTTCCCCCAATGTGAAATCCCAAAAAAACCCGGAAATAATCATGCTGTTCGAACAACCACCCTGAACTCTACTACCATTCCAACCCAAAATTCCCAGCTGTGCTCTTGGGAGCACAGCTGGGTAATCAGGCCATCGACACAGTCCTCAAGGACAAACAGAATGGCCTGAAGAGAATGGAGGATAGAATAAGAGATCTCGAAGCCCATGACGCCTTGCATCTCCTCACAAGGTGTCTTAGTTTGCCAAGACTCACTTTCTGTGGTGCGCACCCTCTTTTGACAACCCAACACTCAACGAATGTGAGTCATTACTGAAATCAGTCTTTAAGAAGGATCTGAATCTGTGACTGGAAAATCAGCAATGGAATCAGACAACCCTCCCAGTGCGACTGGGAAGTATAGGGGTGCGCAAAGCAACGCAGGTAGCTTTACCTGCATTTCTGTCTTCGTGTTTGGCTTCCAGTGGACTAGTCAAGGAGATTGTCCCCGAATGCTTGAGAGACACGGTAGGTGCTCAAGACCCCAGGTTCATTGAAGCAGCCGTGTGGTGGGACACTCTTGCCAACTCCTTCAGTAGACCAGCTCCTGGAGTTTACCTGGAGAGAGTTCCGGGGGTCAACGCCCCCGCGGCCCGGTCTGTGACCAGGCCTCCTAAAGAGCACAAACAGTCCCACTAGGACAAACCAATCATGGAAAGAATTGCCAACACATTGCTCACCAACGCTTCAGGAAAGGGCAAAGCTCGTCACCTAGCGGTCATGGCACTGCATTCAGGAGATTTCCTTCTAGCTGTTCCCAGTTCCTCTCTGGGCACTCAACTCGACTAATAGGTCATTCGGATTGGTGTTGCTCTTCTCCTAGTTGCCGCCATACTCACCGAACATAATGTGTTTGCGGCAGGGCGACGGCTGATCAATTCCGACTTCATATGAAGGTCTCGTGTGTCACACATTATATGGGAAGTATACTAGACATGAGGAGGTCAACGACATCATAAAGAGAAGCCTCGCTCCAGTCCATTGCCCAACTTAACGGGAACCCCAAGTACCAAGTACAGAGGTCTGATGGAAGTCAAAAGCGTCCTGATGGAGCGACTACGCTACCCTGGAAGGATGGTAAGCAGATTGCCTGTGACTACACCTGTGCTGCCACATTTGCAGACGTCTATTGGCCATACTCTAAAGCTGTTAGGGGTGGAGCAGCCAGCAACAGGGGGACCCAAAAGACCCGCATATATGAAGCCCATCCCCCTTGGGTCGGAGAACCTAGGAGCATGTGGCAAGTGTGCTCTTAAGTTCCTCAAAGAACTGGATGAAAAAGTCATTATTGAAACCAAGGATCATAGGAGGGCCAGGTTCTTCTTTCAGAGACTCAGTGTTGCGATCCAGAGGGGAAATGCCTGCACCATTCTGGGCACGCAGTCAACCACCGGGGAGCTGGACGAAGAATTCTAGATAGAGCTCTGAGATGTTATCTATGTTGTTCTTCTCCCTATCGTATTTTTACCAGTGCATTGACTACATAGAATATAGAGGTAGTAGGAGATGACAATATTCAAACAGCTCCAGGGAGAACCTTGAGTTTTCCCCTGAAGTAAGTTTATTCTTATCTCTGAGGATGAGGGTCCCAGCACAGTTCCAGAGGTAGTACCTCCTTATATATAATATATATATATATATATATATATATATATATATATATATATATATATTTTATATATATTTTATATATATATTTATATTACATTTATATCTTAAATATCTCATTACACGGCAGGATTCGAACCTACACACACTACATCAGAATACGTAGTACACACGCCTCTACCGTGTGGAGGAAGTACTACATACTGCGAATTCTTAAGCGAACCCGCGCGCGCGCACGCTGACACACACTCACACAAACACATGCTTGGCTAGGTGAGGGTTCCAAACTGGTGCTGTGTACTCCAATATGGGCCTAACGTACACAGTGTACAGGGTCCTGAATGACTCCTTATTTAGATATCGGAATAAGTTCTTAGGTTTGCCAGCATACGGGTGCCTGGCAAACCTAAGAACAGCATTCCCACGTCTTAATAAGGAGTCATTCAGGACCCTTTACACTGTGTACGTTATGCCCATATTGGAATATGCAGCGCCAGTTTGGAACCCTCACCTAGCCAAGCATGTAAGAAATTTAGAAAGTGCAAAGGTTTGCATCAACACAAAGGAGGATGACAAAGATGATCCCATGTATCAGAAACCTTCCCTATGAGGATAGACTAAGGGCCCTGAAACTGCACTCTCTAGAAAGACGTAGAATTAGGGGGGATATGATTGAGGTGTATAAGTGGAAGACAGGAATAAATAAAGGGGATGTAAATAGTGTGCTGAAAATATCTAGCCTAGACAGGACTCGCAGCAATGGTTTTAAGTTGGAAAAATTCAGATTCAGGAAGGATATAGGAAAGTACTGGTTTGGTAATAGAGTTGTGGATGAGTGGAACAAACTCCCAAGTACCGTTATAGAGGCCAGAACGTTGTGTAGCTTTAAAAATAGGTTGGATAAATACATGAGTAGATGTGGGTGGGTGTGAGTTAGACCTGATAGCTTGTGCTACCAGGTCGGTTGCCGTGTTCCTCCCTTAAGTCAATGTGACCTGACCTGTCTAGGTTGGGTGCATTGGCTTAAGCCGGTAGGAGACTTGGACCTGCCTCGCATGGGCGAGTAGGCCTTCTGCAGTGTTCCTTCGTTCTTATGTTCTTATGTTCTTATCAAGACTAGTCCCAGAGATAAGGGGTATGTCCTACGAAGAGAGGTTAAGGGAAATCAACCTGACGACACTAGAGAACAGGAGAGTTAGGGGATGATATGATAACTACATATAAAATATTGAGAGGAATCGACGAGGTGGACAGACACAGGATGTTCCAGAGATGGGACACAGCAACGAAAGGTCACAGTCGGAAGTTGAAGACTCAGATGAACCACAGGGATGTCAGGAAGAATTTCTTCAGTCACAGAGTTGTCAGGAAGTGGTATAGTCTGGGTAGTAATGTAATGGAGGCAGGATCCATACATAGCTTTAAGAAGAGGTATGATAAAGCTCATGGAGCAGGATGAGTGATCCAGTAGCTGCCAGTGAAGAGGCAGGTCCAGAAGCTTTAACTCGACCCCTGTAACCACAACTAGGTGAGTACACACACACACACACACACACACACACACACACACACAAAACAGGCCAAGTGTCTATAGATAAGTGCCTATGACAACTAGTAACTTTTACATACACACAGACACTCGTACAATAATGTCCTTAAACAGCAAATTCTCAAGGCATTAAAGTGAATAAAAGTTTATTTTTCTGTTAGCCAACCTGTTAATTTTCTTCATTTCATAATAAACTAAGAAAATTATAGAAAAAAATATTTTTTTAAATACATTTAACCAAAACTAAGATGAATACCAAGTTAAGAGTAACCTGAAGATCGGCAGTTCCAAGTTCGCTGGAGAACTTCGTAAGTTATCCAGTAGTAATTCAGTAAACACGTATGACTGCGTAATACGTGCTGTTGTTCATAAATGTTTTCTCTGTCTAAAGTGTCTTTGAGATTCTCGAACGTTAGTCAGTGTTTAGCAGGAAGGTTATCAATCTTTCGCGAAGAATTTCTTGTAAAGTAAAAGGACACAAGTGCAACTAATGTGACATTTTATTGTGGCAACGTTTCGCTCTCCAGGAGCTTTGTCAAGCCGATACAAACAGTATATGGACACTGAGGGTATATAAAGGCTCAGAGTGAGGTGCAATACTAGTGGTGGTAGTAGTAGTAGTAGTAGTGACAAAAGTTGTACTAGTAGTAGTAATACAATATGGTAGAGCAATTAATTCGTACATGAGTAAAAGGATATGAAAGCTATTACTTGGGTAACATAAAAATAGGTTAGACAAATATAGACTGGAAAGAGGCAGCTTGTTTCAGTGTTCACTCTCTGTAATGTGCTTTGTGTAGTATAACAGGAGAGACTATGTGATGGCAGGGTTTACTGTTTGCAGGAGGATTCTTGCTAAGACTTCAGAGATGGTGAAGCTGCCGTTGTTTTGTTTAATTGTATTCGAAACAGTGATCAGTGCTGATTCGAGGCACTTGTGTCTGCGGAAATTAGTTTCTTTGATCACTAATTGGGCGTCCCTGAATTTCATGAGATGATTGGTGGAATTTCGGTGTTGTACACAGGCGTTGTTCAAGTTATCGTTCCTACATGCGTAAATGTGTTCATTGAGGCGGGTGTCGAGGTTTCTTGCTGTTTCACCTACATAAATCTTGTCACAGCCTCCACAGGGTATAGTGTAAACCCCTGCATTGACTGGTTCGTGTTGCTTTGATTTTGTCCTGGTTAGATCCTTTATTGAAGTGCTAGAAGCGATGGCGACTCTGGTGTTAGCTTGTGAAAGTACTTTAGAAACGTTCAGTGCAACCTGGCTGCTGGGAAGAATTATAACTTTGTTGGGAGTGGCGTTGGTGCGTGGAGAATTAATGATCTGAAGAGCTCTTTACTTGCAGTCTTTGATGAAAAAGGAAGGAAAATGTAACTCAGTGAAGGTTTGGTGAATGCATGTACATTCCTCGTCAAGAAACTCAGGACTACAAATTCGGTATGCTCTTAGGAAAAACCCGATGATCATGCCTCTTTTGGTCTTGGTATCTTGACTGGAATAGAAGTGTGCGAGATCATTTTTATTGGTAGGTTTCCGATAAACTTGAAATCTTAGGTTGTTGTCTACTTTGTGAATGAGAACGTCGAGGAAAGGTAGCTTGTTATTGGACTTTTCTTCTAGTGTAAACTGGATCGCCGGTTCAACTGTGTTGAGCCTTGCCTGTAGATTCTGTACATCAAAACGTTTGGGAGTTATTACAAGGACGTCGTCCACGTAACGTAACCAAGTGACGCTTGAAGGTATATATGTTTGCATGTATAATGTTCGCCAAGACCGGGGTCCTGGCACGGGTCTTAATCTTGAGATGACCCGTCTCTGGCTCCTGAAGGAGAATTGATTCTTCATTGTTGCAGCATATGCTGCTCAAGCACTGTTCCGGACAGTTCAGCTAGTGTGCCTCATAAGCGACTGGGGTTACTCCATCTCAGCTGTTTCCTGAGGTGGGGACTGGGCTCTGTCCGCTCTGATAATCTGCAGATTCATGGCATCCACTGTTTCCTGCTCTGTCAGTAAGCACACCCTCAGGAGTGTGCTGACCATCTGCCGGAACATGCTCTGTTGTTCCGTGGAGGTGATTGTGTTGCAGATAATATCCGTGAATGCCTTGAGTGTTAAGAGATCCTCTCTGTTGAGGGCCTGCGTTGTCGGTGGGTTCGAAGCAGTGGATATTATCTGGGCTGTTGTAATCTGTGGGGACTGCTGAGGGTTGTATTTCTTCACTGTGCACACCATGGCCTGTTGCTGTATGCCAAGTTGTGTACCCGGCATCTGCTGGTGAGGTGCAACCATAGCCTGCATAGTGGCTGTGCCTGGCAAGGAGGCCGGTGGGGGCTCGTGTAGTGCCGTCTGCTGATTGCGTTGCCCAGATGTTTCCTGTTGGCGCCGCGTGTTCCTCATGTTTTTGTTTCTTCGTTGCGGTAGTGGGGGAGGATGCTCCTGTTCATGACGCCTGGTTGAGTCTTCAAGGGTCGGAAATTCCTGGGCATTGAGTTGGGTTGCCTGATGAGAGTTCTGCAGTATGGCAGGATTCTCTGCACCCATCGTCTGCTGAGGGTGATTCTCTGCCGTCGCCTGCTGTCTCGTCGTTGGTGTCTTCCAGGCCTCACGAAATCTAGTGAGCCTCTCAGGGCATCGAGGGTTCCAGGCATGGTGTTTCTGCCTGCAATTCGGGCATCGTGGAGTGGGTGGCGATGCATTCTTCAGCTTGGTGATGCATTCTTCAGCTTGGTGATGCATTCCTCAGTAGGGTGGGGCTGGCTGCAGACACTGCAGATTACTCTGTTCGGACAGAGTGCACCCAGGTGTCTGTAACGCTGGCGTGCAATTTCTAAATTATTAACAAAGGTTGTGAAGGCTTACTCAGCCCTGTAACAACTTCAGACAGTATTACCAAGGCTGGCTCCTCCTCAAGAAAATTAGTGAATAGAAAAAGAAATAACAAACACTTTATTATATAGAAAATATAAAAAATATAAAACACTTAAATATGAAATATTAATCCTACATTAAAGAAAATAAAAAAGGAAAAATATAAATGATAACTAATTCAACGCTAATTTAACACTTGGGTGTCTGGTGTTGGTGACACTGCTTGTTGAAATCGTAGCCGTTGCTGATGATGGGGGGGGGGTCGCAGGTGTTGGTGACCACCACTGGCTAGTTCTTCACAGATTATCGCCGTGATTAGTGTCTCGATGACAAGACAGCAGGTTCTTTACCGCTGCAATGATGTGGGGTTACGTCCTGCAATTTCATACAATGCACAGGTAGTTCAATACAAAATGGGGAAGTCTCTGGACGTTATCCATCATTTTCCCTCGTTGATTGACAGGTGACCCTCACAGACATCCAAGCTGAAAAGATAGACAGGTTACCCACTGCTTAAATAATCACTCTCCATGGCAGTGTACATTACTCAAAAGACGTGGTGATTATTACAACAGTCAACTTAGAGCAAGACTGAAAGGACTAAGTTTATTATGGTCAAAAAGCGAAGCTTTTAACCAATAAATCCACTAGAATACAAGGCAGGCATGTACTTACAGTAGTGATGGGAGCTGCGAGTCGAGTGATTTACTGTTTGACCAGAGCCCCACACGTCACCTTTCGAGGGGTGGGTGGAAGAGGGAGGGGAAGGGATAACGGGAGCGTGACTTACCCTACCTTAACTAGTAGCCGGTAATGAAACTATCGTTACTATATCTCTACTCCTATCTCTTGAACTTTTCCCCTCACACCTCCCCATACAAGACTTATAGTCAAGGAGTATAAGAAAAATAGGCGAGGAAAAAGTTCTAACATGTGGAAGTCGCGTAAGGCAACAAATAATCTACTGACTGTCACGACTTAGCCAGTCAGAGAAATAATTGGATGAACCATTGATATACACAATATGGAACTTAAAAGCCTGGAGTGCCAATGTCCACCTCAAGAGGCGACTGTTGGTTCCCTTAAAAGTTTCTAGGTATATCAAAGGTTTGTGGTCTGTTTCTAAAATGAATTCTTTTCCCAGCAAATAAAATTTAAGTTTGGAGATACCCTACACAAGGGCCAAACATTCCTTTTCTATTGTGGAGTATCTTGTTCTGCGGGAAGGAGTTTTCCGGCTTAGGAAGCATACAGGGGAGGGAGTACCATCATGGTATTGTAGTAACACCGCACCTAAGCCAGTATTGGAGGCATCAGTTCTCAGACAAAATGTTTTATTAATATCTGGAATCTTAAGTATAGGGTCTTTCGCAAAGATACTTTTAATCTCATTAAACTTTTCCCGAGCTACGTCGGAAAGTTCAAGAGGTTCCTTCACAGACTTTTTAAGTAAGTCCGATAAGATGCCTGTAAGATAAGCAAGATTCGGGATAAACCGTGCATAAAAATTTACAGAACCAAGAAAGCTACGCATGAGCTTCTTGGTTTTGGGGAATTTAAAATCTAATATAGCTTTGATCTTACTGGGGAGAGGCTGCAGAGTGTTATTAGAAAGTATCAGTCCAAGATATCTAATCTTGTTATTGTGAGGGAAAAGTAGGTGTAAGTGGGGTTAAGGTTGTTCGGGCAACCAGGAACCATTAGAGTTACGTCGCGCGCACCCCCCCCCCTCTGGCGGGCTGGGGCAAAACTAGTTCCTGGTGTCCGATTTGTTAAAGTTTCTACTCCTGGTAATATTGACCTTACCTGGTGTGGGTTGAAGTTTGGAGAGTCACTTCACCTCCACTCTTCTCCTAATCAGGTAGGGTGATCTACCAGGAGTATTACTGTTTGTTCTTTTCTAGTGTTTGCTGGTTACCAGTAATGATTTTGGCATTTATTCTTTTTCTTTCTTAAATGTTATATTATCATGACTATGGGTAACCAGTTTATTTTTTTCTTATTACCAGCTCTGTTCCTGGCGTGGTCTTCCAGGATAGACGCCAGATAAAGGAGCAAGACGTGTTAATAATACTTATTAACATTATTCTACTACTACCGGCCCTTACCTATTCTACTTGTGCTCCATCCAAGTGGTAGGAGATTCCAGAACATCGGATTGTTACCATCTGCCCAGGATAACCTACATAAATAACATCAGAGGAACTATCCAGGGCCATACCTACTCCTGCCCAACTAAAAGAACTGAAGGCCATTTTTTTTTTTATTATATTTAAATTTTAAGTAAAATTCTCAAAAATCATTATTCTCATTTTTCCTAAGTTATTTCTTTATTTATTTATTTTTCCATTAATTTCTTTTTGTTCAGTTGGAAGGCGTTCCACTGACAGTTATACCCAAGGAAGCACTTCTTCGGCTTGGCAGTGAGGCCATGTGAGCGTAACCTACGCAAAACTGATGTTAATGTTTGGATATTCGCCCCACGTGGATGTCATTACGTAAATGTTATCAAAATAAACAAACATTTGGCATATTACCCAAGACCTTTCTCATCAGTCTCACGTAGGTAGCACAGGCAGTTACCAAACCGAAGGGCATAGTTCTATACTGCATCAGTCCTTGGTGTGTAGGAAAAGCGGTGTACTGCTTAGACGAAGGATCTAACATTACCTGATGATATGCCTGCACAATATCAATCTCTGAAAAGAAGGAAGAGTCATAAAATTTGTGTAGATCGCTATCTATTAAGGGCATAGGCTCAACATCCCACAGAGTTATAGCATTAAGGCCTCTGAAGTCAATAGCAAGTCTATATGAATTATCCTCCTTCTTAACCATGACTACTGGTGAAAAATATGAAGATACGGAAGGTTCAATGATCTTTAGTTTTAATAATTTGTCTACCTCTCGGTCAAATGCATCCCTAAGGTGAACTGGAACTGGGTATAATTTTCGTTTGATAGGATTGTCCGTCACTAAGTCAATCTTATGGACTACCGTGGAGGTAACACCTGGAATATCAGTAAAGACGTCTGAAAAGTTACTCACACATTGAAGTATTTCATGTCTCTTATGGTCATCCAAAGATTCATTAATATTAATGTTGGTTGCATCCGAGTGGTCAAGAGTCACCAAGTCATGTAGTTCTTCATCATAGTCTAAGTTAGATGTGTCAATTACGCACTTTACATTCTTCAGTTGTCTTATCAAGTTTGTGTGGAAAAACTATGTCAAAGTTGTTAAGGCAGTTAACCGAATTTCTTCGGTAATATTTCTTAAGGATGTTGATATGATGAAGCTTAGGTTTCCCCTTGACTTCCATGAGGTAGTCAACTTTCCCACAAATTTTTAATACTTTATATGGACCTTTCCACGCTACTAATAATTTGACTTAATCGACAAAAGTACAAGAACTTCATCCCCTACGTTAAAACTTCTCCTCTGACTTTTGGAGTCAAAATAGGTTTTGTACTGGTCCACTGACAAGCTTAGGTTTTTCGAAACTATGTCAGAGGTCTCCTCAAGTTTGGATCTAAGGTCAAAGAGAAACTGGTAAGAAGACTGAACCTCAGCATTTACCTTCTCATTAGTCCATAAGTCATGAAGGATGGACAGTGGACCTCTGGCCTGTCTACCATAGAGAAGTTCAAAAGGTGAAAACCCCAAAGAGTCACTGAACTTCCTTCATGGCAAACAAAGCACAGGGTAGGTAACGATGCCACTCCTTAGGTTTACGGGAGCAAAGTTTCCTTAAAATGGACTTGAGAATCGAATGCTGGCTCTCAATCCTCCCATTACAGCTGGGATGATAGGGTGTGGTGAAGAGAGGCTTCACTCCCAGAAGTTGGTATAGATGTTGCATTAAGTCAGATGTGAATTGTGTCCCACGGTCCGACAAAATTTCTCTAGGGATGCCCACTCTGGAGAAGATGGACAAAAGGGCTTCAGCCACCTCTGTAGTAGTTACGGTCTTTAAGGGAACGGCTTCAGGGAAACTCGAAGCATAATCAACTAATGTTAATATATATCTACGTCCCCCAGATGAAAATGGAGATAAAGGACCAACGATGTCAAGAGCTACTCTTTCAAAAGGTACCGTAAAGACTGGCATTTTGACCATAGGTACTCGCCTGGTACCTCGGGAGGATGACAGTTGGCAAACTTTACACGATCTACAATAGGTAGTGACATCTGAGGACATTTTTGGCCAAAAATAGGTTTCCCTAATTTTATTTAAGGATTTACGATGCGAGAAATGTCCGGCCACTGGCAGGTCATGAGCCATTTTAAGAACAGTCTCTCTGCATTGACTTGGAACAACTAAGACAGAATAGTCTACATCTGAATTTAATTTGAATACTGACTTGTACAAGATACCTTTTATATATTCAAATTTATATGAAAAGTTTTTCCTTTGGATAACTTGATTTTGTTTAGCGGCATTATGGCAATTCTGAAGAGAAGGGCAATTACGTTGTAAATTGACAAAGGAGTCCTTCGATATGTCTAAAGGCTTTAAGTCAGGGAAAAATCAAAGGATGGACAGTAGGGGAAGCATGGGCTTTGGTCTGAGCCCTGGTCAAGACATTTATGGTATCGGAGGTGATATCTTCACTTTCATCTAACAAGTGAACCGGTGATCCCTACTACCTCGCTTTTCGAGAGTAGCATCACTGGTTTTTAATCCCACATGAATCTCACGAGACATTGTCTCATCTGAACTTTCGAGGGGCTTCTCTGACTCTACAGGAAGAGGATCTGAAACACTTATGTCCATCTTTGATGAAAAGTCAACCTCAGAAGGAAGAATGGCACCTTTTACATTACCTATTAGTACGGAGCAAGAAGTGATGGGAGCTAGTACGGCTTCAGACCAACCTGTGAACCATTTAGACCTAATGTAATAACGGATGGTAGGAAGTGTCCGTACGGCCCAAGTAGTCTGAAAGTATAGCAGAGGAATGAGTTTCTTTAAGGTTAGGGAACAGCTTATCAGAAATGACTATACATGTGCAGCCAGTGTCTCGTAAAATGGTAGATACATTAAGTCCATTAACTGTTCCTGATCAGAAGGGTGCTTGGTCATTACAGTCTTTAAAACATCTTCCAACTTTTTGAACCTTCTTAGAAGGACAATCTGGACATTTATGTCCCTTAACACCACACAAATGACAAACAGGAATAAAAGAAGTCATTTTACTTCCCACTAGAGGCTTTGATTTCTTAAGGTCTGATGAACCCTTGCCCTTAGGGTTCGATCCATTTAGGTCTTTATAGGAATTGTGAGCCTCAGCATACAGGCCAGCAGCCTCAGCAGCTTCCTTAGCTTTAATCAGGTTACGTTCTCTAATGAATGTTCGTATCTGGTGAGGAAGAGCCGTCAGGAACTGGTCAGCAACCATGAAGTCTCGAAGAGATTCATAACTGTGATCAATTCCTGAACTCTATCCAAAAGTCGAACAAACGAAAGAGTGTTACCTGTAACTGTTGAAAGTTCTGGCCAGGCTGTAAGGTGGCATACCTGAAATCTTTCCTGTAAGAATTAGTGGTTTTTTGATATGCTTTAAGGATTGCCTTCTTCAGTAGGTTATAATTACATATGATATCATGCGACAAAGTTGCATAGATATTCAAAGCAGTACCAGAAAATAACATTCCTAACCTGGTAGCCCAGGTGTCAGCAGGCCATTCACAGAGAGTAGCGGTATTTTCAAACCTGATAATTATGAAGTTATGTCTTCCCCCTCTGTGAAGGGAGGTAAATTAGGTGTTGGAATATGTGCACTGACTGCACGTTGTTCCATTACTCCTTCCTCTAATTGTTGTTGTGTAAAAGTTAACTTTTTATTCTCTAATTCAAGGCGAGATGTTTCGAGCTCGCGATCCTTTTGTCTTTCCTCAAGTTCTCTTAATTTAACTTGTTCACGTATCTTAGCTTGTTCCTCACGTTCTCTAGCTCTTTCCTCACGATCAAGTCTATCACGCTCTTTTTGGTCTTCTCGCTCTCTTTCTAACTGTCTTTCTCGGATTTCTCTCTCAATTCTCTCTCTCTCCTGTCTTTCAAGGTTCTTTCTCCTTTTTCTCTTCTTTCGATTCTCTCTCTCTTCTTATTCTCTTCTCTTTCCCTTTCTAGCTGTCTTTCTTCTCTCTCAATTCTCTCTCTTTCAAGTCTTTCCTGGATCTTAAGACTAATGAAAGATTCTAAATTTTTTCCTGTTATTCCTAACTTACTTCCAGCGTTCATCCAAAACTGGTATTCATCCATACTTGCAAGAATAACTTAAAGTATCAGGGGAAATGAAACGGGTATTAAAGAAAACGGAGGGTTCAATTCCTGCTCCGCTCAAACTGTAAATAAACCAGAGGGCTCGATCCCTGCTTCAATTAAACAACATGTATTAACGAAAACTAAGGGTTCTAGGCCGGCTCCGAGCAAACAGTAAGTAGAATGGGGTCACTTGACCATCCAAACTTCTCACCAACAAATCAAGAGTATACTATGACAGTTCCCTTGATATAATAAAGAGCTCAATGAAACAAGTTGTCACTGGAAAATCTCGGGTCCCTAGAGTCTAATCCTCCAAAGTGTTTCAAGCTCACACACAATTAGGTGGCAGAATTAAATATTATATCCTGCCTGACTTGACTTACAATAAATTGAGACTATAACAATCACCAAATCTTTTAAATACCTGTACTGTAGTCCTACCATAGAGAATGATTACTCATGGCTGGTGGTAACCGTCTGTGGTATGCGGCGTTGAAGTTCCAATGGTAGATTCGAGATGGAGTTGAATCTTTATTCAGGCGAGTTGATCCTGGCAAGGTCGCCACTTGTGAAGGCTTACTCAGCCCTGTAACAACTTCAGACAGTATTACCAAGGCTGGCTCCTCCTCAGGAAAATTAGTGAATAGAAAAAGAAATAATAACAAACACTTTATTATATAGAAAATATAAAATATAAAACACTTAAATATGAAATATTAATCCTACATTAAAGAAAATGAAAAAGGAAAAATATATATGATAACTAATTCAATGCTAATTTAACACTTGGGTGTCTGGTGTCGGTGACACTGCTTGTTGAAATCGTAGCCGTTGCTGATGATGGGGGGGGGGGTCGCAGGTGTTGGTGACCACCACTGGCTAGTTCTTCACATTATTATTATTATAATCAAAGGGGAAGCGCTAAACCCGGAGGATTATACAGCACCTGGGGGGGGGATGTGGAAGGCATTCAGGCTTAATTCGGAGAACTGGAGCACAGATCCAATTCCCTAAATCAAGAGCCCCTCACCAACATCAATAGTTCTTCACAGATTATCGCCGTGATTAGTGTCCCGATGACAGGACAGCAGGTTCTTTACCGCTGCAATGATGTGGGGTTACGTCCTGCAATTTCATACAGGTGCACAGGTAGTTCAATACAAAATGGGGAAGTCTCTGGACGTTAGTCCTTCTCCATCATTTCTCCTCGTTGATTGACAGGTGACCCTCACTGTCATCCAAGCTGAAAAGATAGACAGGTTACCCACTGCTTAAATAATCGCTCTCCATGGCAGTGTACATTACTCAAAACACGTGGTGATTATTACAACAGTCAACCTAGAGCAAGACTGAAAGGACTAAGTTTATTATTGGTCAAAAGTGAAGCTTTTAACCAATAAATCCACTAGAATACAAGGCAGGCATGTACTTACAGTAGTGTTGGGAGCTGTGAGTCGAGTGATTTACTGTTTGACCAGAGCCCCACACGTCACTTTTCGAGGGGGGGGTGGAAGAGGGAGGGGAAGGGATAGCGGGAGCTAGACTGACCCTACGTTAACAAGCAGCCGGCTATCAAACTATCACTTTAGGGGTGGGGGAGAAAAGGCGGGAAAAACGGGAGCGTGACTTACCCTACCTTAACTAGTAGCCGGTAATGAAACTATCGTTACTATATCTCTACTCCTATCTATTGAACTTTTCCCTCACAACGGTTTCCTTGTTTGCCAGAACCAAGTCAAGCAGGTTATTTTTCCTTGTAGGTTCTGTCACAAACTGCTTCAAAAAACAATCCAGAAATACCTCTAAGAAGTCGTTTGAGTCTAAATTCCCAGACAAGAAATTTCAATCATTCTGACTAAAGTTAAAGTCCCCTACAATTACTACATTATTGTGCCTTGTGGCTTTAACAATTTCCCCCCATAGTTTTTTTTTTTTTATATTTTATTTAAAACCAACAATAGACAATAGACAAAAGGAAAACCTCAAAAGATGACAATATATGAACAATAACCGAAAAAACATTACATTAGATATTGAAACATTAACGAATAACATTACAATATAACAAATATGACCACTATTACCTACATATAAAATCAGATACCGAAGCTTAAAATTGTCCTATACTAGCTACATGTGGATAAGTTAACTTTCGCAAAAACATGCAAACCTATATTAACTCTTCCTCAAAATTAATCATCCTTGCTCTTAATTTACACTAGAATAATAAAATACAAGTATACTTTCATTATGTCGTTACAGACTAAATTCCTTCTACATTGTTCGCATCGCTATTGTGCCGTGCGGACAGGCTGCGCAGTAGCTCCTGATACAACTGGTTTACTGCGCAGTTTTCCTGTTTTGTGCATACAACATGGCGGATCGCATTGGACGCCGGGTGAGCACTGTTTGTGTGGAATTGGTGCGTGGCACGCTTACAGGAACAACCATGCACGTGTTACTGCATGCCATCATCAGTGAGGTATATGGAATACCGACCGAAGAATTATATGGAGTAGCAGTAAATGGTGTGTCGAGAATTTTCATCAAGTTTAAAGACGCAGTGATGGGGGTGTGGCAAAATGGGCCTTATGAGGGGCTACCTGAAGGATCATTTACGCTGAAAATGACGTTGAGGCAGCCAATTCCATCTTTACGTATTTATGGAGGTCTTCCGAAGCGGTTTTACGGTACTACTCAGGGCAGCGGAAGACTTGCAGATTATGTGGTTCTTTTGAACATATGGCGGCCCAATGCTATAAAAAAGCTGGACGGAGGGAACAGGTACCAGTGATCTTACAACAGAGGAATGCTCTGGAGGTGTCGGAGGAAGGAGTAAGGCCAAACAAGATTCCTTGCCGATGGAGTGACGAAGTGGATAGGGCTGAGGCGGCCATGGAGGAAAGTGTAACACTAACAGTTGTAAGGGACAGACGACATCGACGTCTGATGAGGAGGGTCGGGCCCAACAGGAGGGCTTGCTGGAGGAAGTACTTAGTTCCTTTTTGCATGACGTTAAAGAGGGACGGGGTGGATGAAGGGTGTAACCTGGGTGCAGGCAACTGTGCAGAAAGATCAGGGGGTTTTGAATACTGTGTGCACTAATGTTAAGGTGCACCCCGTTGTGGCCAGAGGTCCATGGGGCGGAAAAGACAGGTGACGAGGTGTGTGGGGAGGGGAGTTCTCGTAAGAGAACTGCAGGAATGTCTGAGATGGACGATTTCTTACTCCAGGACAAAGAACAGGAGTAAAATCTTGGAGAAAGGATGTATGTCTAAGGGGGAAAGGGAAGGGCAATGTAGGGTTCAATGGTTTAGGGATAATGAAGGGATAGGGGGGGTGAATAAGCAAGCTGTCAAGAAAGATGCCATACAGCAGGACGGTATAGGAGGGTGTGTGCCAAGAAGAAAGGGTTAAACCACCATATTAAATAATTCACGATAGTAACTGTAAAGTAAATGGATTGAAGAATGAAGTGAAAAGAGTATGGATGGAATGGTTTTTGAGGAGATATAATGTGGATTTTATGCTTTATACAAAAAACATAATTATAAGATAGGCTGTGCTTTGGCCCTTAAAAGGTTATAAATTGTATGTAAGTGGGTCTGTTAGGTTAAAAGGAGGAGTGGCGTGGGCCTGTGAAGGGAAAAAATAGTCCTTACGTATTATAAAGTGGGAAGAAGGGGGGGGGGGAGGGTAGTGGGGTGGATGGTGAGTGGGGAGATCTAGAGTATGTTTCATTGGGGTTTATATGCCGCGGAGAATATAATAAAAGTAAAAGAGGATTTTGTGAGAGACGTTTTTAGTGTATTTTTTAAGGGGTTTCCCTCTAGTCACTGTAATTGGGGGGGACTGGAACTGTGTTTTTAAGGGGGGGGGCGTGGAGCCCAAGGGGGGCGGGTTGTGTGTTTTACGGTCGTTACGCAATGTTTTACAGGATGCAGGGGTGAGGGACGTGGAGGGGAGTGGGGCTTGGAGAGTGGATTACACTTTTGTTAGGAGAAATTATTCAGCGAGGTTAGATAGGATTTATATAACGGAGGCAGTTAGGGTAGGAGGGGTAAAAACAGTGGACGTAGGGTTTTCGGATCATAGGGCAGTTTTGGTAGAGCTGGATTGGGAGGGAGTGGTAAAGGTATATTCAAGTTTCTGGAAGGTTAAATGCGAGGTTGGTGAGGAGGGGAGGTGGTGAACGCAGAGTTTAGAGACTGGTGGAGACAATTGTGGAGAGCAAGGGATGGGGTAGGGAGTATTTTGGATTGGTGGGAAAATAGGGCTAAACCTGGTATCGCGGGGTTTTATAAATATAAAGGAAGGGAGGAGGCGAGGTGGAGGTACGGTTTAAGAATTATTTGGAAGAGAGCTCAAGAGTGTTACGCAAGAGATGAGGGGAATTTCTTTTGAAGAAAATATCAGGGCAAAAGAGGGAGACTAAGGGACATACATAATGAAAGATTTGATAAATTAAGGGAAAGGGCAGGTATGGATGCCGTGCTATGGGGAGATAAACCGTGGGTAGTGTGTTAAGAAGTTTTCGCATTAGACAACAGGAGTCCACTATAATACTTTTAGAGGTTGTGACGATTTGGAAGGTTATACTAGGGGCAAATGTTGGTGACAACTGAGGGGATAGCAATTATGCGGACTATTGGTTTAAAAGGAAAGGGGAAAAAAAGGTAATGTGGGGATAGTTAATAAAGAAAGAGGAGGGGTGAAGGTTTTGGGGAAAGGGGGGGAGGACAGAGGGGGATTGGAGGGAATAATAAGTATGGAAGAAGTGAAAGAGGCAGTGTTCAATTAAGAAAGGGGGAAAGCCCCGGGAATTGATGGGCTTTCCAAGGGTTTTTACAGAGTGCATTGTGAAACCATAAATGTTTGTTTGGTTCAGGTATTGAATTGTATGCTGAAGGAAGGGAAATTGGGAACGTCACAGAGGACGGGTGTGGTCGTGCTTGTAAAGAAAAAAAGCAAGGGGGAGAACACTGAGCACGTACAGGGCCCTTTCTTTAATGTGTACGGATTAAGATTTTTGCGAAGATTTTAGGGAACAGGATGAAGAAGGTAATAGGTGGTTTTGGTGCACAAGGGTCAGTTGGGAATTCCGGGGTCGTTTGTATGAGGGATGGACATAGTCGTATTAGGGAATTTTGCAGGGTTGTAAGGGTGGTGGAATTTTGGGCATTGATTTTGGGAGAATGCTTATGACGGTGTGAATAGAGAGTACATGGTTGACACTTTAAGGCTTATGGGTTTTGGGGAGGGAATAGTAAAAAGGGTGATGACTTGTATGCAGAAGCTACGATTCAGGTGCAAATTAATGGTAGGTTGGGTGCGTGTTGAAATGGAGAAAGGTTTGAGGACAGGGGTGTCCTATGTCTCAAATTCTGTTTTTCATGTATGCATCACCCATTTTATGGAATGGTTGAGGAAGCAACAACGTTACAGGAGGAGGGTAAGGGGTTCACAGAGGTAGTTGGTTATGTAGATGACACAAAAAAATATGATCAATGATGTCGAAGGTTTTCGAAAGGTGGAGAGAGAAATGGTTTTTTTGGAGAGGCGTCAGGCATGCGTTTTCAACAGGGCTAAATCGAAATTATTAGAGATAGGAGATTGGGTGGGGGGTTTGAATGGGGGTGGAGTCTGGATGGGATGTGACTGAACAGCTGAAAATTTGTGGGATTATCTATATGGCAGATGAGCAAGAGGCTAGGGGGGAATTCGGAATTGGTGGGAGAGAAAGTTGTACAACGGATTAGGAACCTAAGAGCGAAGGATGTTACTCTATGCAAAAAAAAAAGGGCAATAATAATAAATTCATTGGTTTATAGTAAAGTGTGGAACGTGGCAGTGGGTATCCTTTACGGGAACAGGAGATAAAGGAGATACAGAGAAGGGTGCTTCGTTATATATGGGGTGTTTTGGACGAGCATGGCTAAGTAAAGAGGTGGTTATGACGAATGTGCGCAGAGGGGGAGTAGGGCTTTTGGGGCTAGGGCCGAGGGTAAAGGCCATGTATGTTAAACAAAAGTACGTAAGGGGGGGGGGGGGTTAAAAGGGTGTGAGGGTTGGGAGGGTGATGAGGGATGTACGCGATGGTGGGGAGGAAAGGACTTGATGGAATGTGAGAATATGCTAAGGGTTATGTTAGTAATAGGTGAGGTTAAAAAACTCAAGGTGGGAGGTTAGTAGAGATGAGTAGGAAACCAGAAGTGATTCAAGGGGTGGGCGGTATACCCTTTGTATGATTGGGGTATGATTTGGCATTGATTTCCCGAAACTTTAGATTAATGCCTAGGGTAAGGGAGTAGTTTATAGGTTTGTAATGGGGATTTTAGCGTCAAAAGCAGGCTTTTGTGTTTTGATGGGTTTGGTAAGGAAGCGACATGCGAACTTGTGAGGAATCGGAAACAGCTTTTCATGCCGTATATTTTTTGTAGGGAGTTGGGGCAGGTACGGGGTGTGGCTGGCTTTGAGTCTTCCCAAATTAATGGGTGGGGGCAATGTAGAGATCCTGCGTGCCCTAACTTTAGAGGTAAGGGGGGTGTCTGAGGTTGTAAAAGGAGCCATTTTTGTACATTGTGGCAGATTTCTTGTTTTATTCCTGGGGCTTGAAGGAAAAAGGTGGGGGGATTAGGGTAAGGGCTATTGCGGCAGGAATTTATCGCACGGTATGCAGAAAAAAAACTCATTTATGGGAACGGTGGGCAATGCGTTCCGGAGGCATATAGAAATTTTAACGGTAAGGGGATCAGTAATTTGGCTACTTAAGTACTAAGGGACCCTTTTCCTTTTCTAGAGCGAGTTATGACCATAATGAAGGATATGTAAATGTGGTAGGATTGTCATGAGAGTTGTATGGGAGGGGATGACATGTCAGATGTGGTATAATTGTAGAGTTTTCTTGTGTGTGAATGTTTTAGTTTAACCATGTGTTGAAAGGACAAGAGGTCATTGATGATCTAGTTTTAATAAGGTAAATGATCTTTGTCAGTGAGACAACTACAAGAAGGAACACTCAAAGCATTGTTAACACACTGGGTAATAATGTGCTATGTAACATGAGTGTGTATCTTTGTTATTTTAATAGGGTGTTTAGTTTCTCTGTGGTAAGGTGTGGAAATGGTATTTTGTCACTTTATTATATTGTAATTTTTGAGGTTGTTTTGTATTATGTCTTTGTGTATAAAGTTTAATATACAATACTAATGAGAGGGGCAACGAATTGGATTATATGAGAATGTCTTTGTATATAAAGTTTCATTTTATAATATAAATAAGTGTGACATTCTTTGTATTATATTGCCTTTTGTGTTTATAGATTTCTGGTGGATTTTATGGATATAATAAACCCACCTGTATGTTCAGGTGTTTGGGGTTTTTTTAGTTACATGTATGTTGTGTGTGCTGGTTGGGTATTTTGGGAGGGGGAATAAAGCTTTCAGTTGAAGTTTTTTTTCTTATGTATAATTTTAGTGCGGGATAAGGAAATGTGAATTGTTTGTTTTTATTATTTAATGGTTATGTTTTTTTGTTATGTAACCTAAATATAGACAAATGTATGAGGGTATTTTTTTTTTAAATAAAATAAAAAAAAAAAAAAAAAAAAAATTACACTAAAATAATAAAATAAAAGTATACTTTTCTTTTCGTTTACAACTAAATTCTTTTTCTTGGACACGGAAAAAAAATATTTAATTAACCAAATGTGTAAAGAACAACCAAGGGAAACCCTACACCGACCAACGGGTCAGGGAAAACTGCACGGTCCGCGCAGCGCTCGCCCAGGTGTAACAGTACATTACACATCGTACCTAAAATTAGTTTCGCTCAACTTTTTCAAAATGCCATACGTAGAAACATTCCCCCAAATTTTGTATAAAAAAGGCATTTTTTGATCAAAAACATTCCAATTACAAAAATTTACCCCAACCTAACCAGTATTTTATTGTATTAAAAGCTAATCAACACGAAAATTTTACCCCATTCCCCTAACCAATTTGTTGGGTACTGATACAACCTTGTTTACCATAAAGAAAAAAAAAGAAAAAATAAAAAAAAGGGAAAAACCCACTCTTCACCTTTTAAAAACAGATTCAATTTTCCCTTTGTACATACAATAAAAAAATTATATAAAGTAGTTGTCTAATTGAACACAATCATTACAAAGTCAGTTATAATTACGTCAACTCAAACCATAATACTTCATCCAATTCTTTTTCAAATTCAAGGTTCGTAAACTCTTAAAATCATACTATTTGCCACCATCTAGACAAATTAAAAAGAAAAACAATACTCAAATATATCAAAACACACTATGCTTCATTGGCACCAAATCAATTGTGCTTACAAAAATACATTGTAAATTAAACAGAAACATAAAAAGCCATTTTGACATTTACACATTGTATCAAAATCATAAATGCGCATAGAAAATATGTATTGAATATCATTGAAAATGTTCATGAGAAAAACCATTAAAGGTATATACAAGAAAGTAAACATACATACAATACATACATATACATATAATATATATATATTATATAAAATATATATATATATATATATATATATATATATATATATATATTATATATATATATATATATACATACACATACATACATACATACATATATACACATACACACACACACATACAACACATGCATATATATACACACATACACTACATAGTTATAAGTCGATAATTCCAAATATAACTGTATTGTACTTGAAACACTCGGAACAAATAATGTTAAAATTGCACCCCGGACATACCTCATATAACATTCATCAAACTCATCACGCTACCACCCATTCTAGGAAACCAGCCCATTTCATCCCCCTTACCTGCCTTTCAACTCCTGTAAATCCCGTAAAGTGAAATTCCTATAACCCTCACTTAAATCCCTCTCCCATCTCCCCCCATACACCTCCTTATTCCTACACTTTGTCCTATAAAAAGTTGCTGTTAACGCATTAATTCTTTCACACACGTTCGCTCCTCTCATAGCCCAAGACATATAAATATAATTTGTAATTATATACCCTACCGCATTCTCTACCATTTGATTCACCCCACCTATGTCTAAGCTTAAAACCCTCAACACCTGCAAACCCCCCCCCCTCCCACTAACCTTATTACCTTACCCAACCAAACCCTTATTAGTTCAATACATTCGCAAAAATACACTATATGGAAAACAGTCTCCCATCCACCACAAGCCTTGCATATCCCATCCTCCCGTATTCTCTTATGGAATAAAACCATTCCAGACGGTAAGATCCCATGTAAAAATCTATACGTCCATTGTTCGTATCGCTCTTGGGCCGTACGGACAGGCTGCGCAGTAGCTCCTGACTCTGTTGATTGCTGCGCAGTTTTCCTCAGTGCACTCACAATGGCGGAAGGTGCACGTAGGCGAGTCAACACCGTCTGCCTTCAATTGGTGACAGGCTCGTTCAACAATCAGAATACACATCTACTGCTTACTGCGATACTTCGAGATACATATGGCATCAATAATGAAGATCTTTATGGTGTCTCTTTGAACGGAAATTCGAGGCTTTTTGTCAAATTCAGACAAAATAGTACTTACGAAAATATGGTTGCCACTTATCAGGATGTGATCAAAACTGTTAATCCTGGTGTCACTGTTCGCCTTCACGACGTCTCCCGTTTTTACACCTGGATCAAGGTACGAAACGTTTCCTTTTGAGGCGACGAGAGTGATTTGAGGAATGTTTTTGCACGCTATGCACGTTCATATGGCAACTATGGGACGGTGGCATGATGGTCCTCTAGTTGGTATGCTGGAGGGGTCTTTCTCCCTGAAAATGTCCCTCAAGCACCCTATTCCGTCGTATGTGGTTATGGGGACTTTCGTACGCAAGTGTACGTTACGTACTCAGGACAAAGGCGTACGTGCAGCTTGTGGGATGTATGACCATATGGCGGCGCAATGCCCTACAAGACGTGATAAAACGACGGAAGTAAGGCGGGTTTTATGTTTCAACGGAGCAGCGTTCATATGGGTGCTGCTACACAACAACATATAATGCCTCGAAATCAGAGGAGGAGATAAGGGTGGGTTGAAGACTCGCCGAATGCTA
>NC_069498.1:8880322-8908065 GCF_026875155.1 Cherax quadricarinatus
CGAGCCCTTGGTTCACCCTAAGGTGTAGAGAGGCCAAAACTAAGAGTAGAAGAGAATGGAAAAATATAGAAGACAAAGGACCCAGGAGAATAAGGAGATTAGTTGAAGAGCCAGAAACGAATATGCTTGGATAAGGGGGTAGGCCCAACGGCAATACGAGAATGACACAGCATCGAAAGCTAAATTCATCCATAGGTATTGTACAGCTACATCTGGAGGAGGAAAAGTACAGTCAAGGACCACGTAATCAAGATAAGGAAGTAGGGGGTGATCACAAGAAACGACAAAGAAGTATGTGAAAAACTAAACACGAGATTTTTGAGAGTTATTCTTGGCGGAGTAAACTGAGGTCGTAGGGAACACCAACAAGTGCTGGGCACACTACACATAGCAGAATAGAAGGTGAAGGAGCTGCTATGTGTAGTAGATACTTGTTCTTGTGTCCGTTCTCTGAAACATTCTGTCCCGGTCCACCTTGTCGATTCCTCTCGGTATTTTATGCGTCGTTATCTTGTTTCCCCTATATTTCCTGTACTCAATTTATTGTAAGTCAAGTCAGGCAGGATATAATATTTAATTCTGCCACCTTTTTGGAGCTTGAAACACTTTGGAGGATTAGACTCTAGGGACCCGAGATTTTCCAGTGACAATTTGTTTCATTGAGCTCTTCATTATATCAAGGGAACTGTCATAGGACACTCTTGATTTGTTGGTGAGAAGATTGGATGGTCAAGGGACCCCATTCTACTTACTGTTTGCTCAGAGCCGGCATAGAACCCTTCGTTTTCGTTAATACATATTGTTTAATTGAAGCAGGGATCGAGCTCTCTGGTTTATTTATAGTTTGACCGGAGCAGGAATTGAACCCTCCGTTTTCTTTAATACCCGTTTCATTTCCCCTGATAGTTTAAGTTATTCTTGCAAGCATGGATGAATACCAGTTTTGGATGAATGCTGGAAGTAAGTTAGGAATAACAAATGAAAAATAGATCTTTCATTAGTGCTAAGATCCAGGAAGACTTGAAATAGAGAGAAATGATATATAAAGCGAAGAAAGACAGTTAGAAAGGGAAAGAGAAGAGAAGAAAAGGAGAGAGAGAGAATTGAGAGAGAGATCCAAGAAAGACAATTAGAAAGGGAAAGAGAAGAGAAAAAGGAGAGAGATAGAATCGAAAGAGAAGAGAAAAAGGAGAGAGAATCAAAAAGAGAATACAAAAAGGATGCAGATAGACTTGAACGTGAAGAGAGAGCTAGAGTACTGAGGAACAAGCAAAGATACCCCATGAGGAACAGGTTAAATTAAGGGAACTATGAGGAAATACAAAGGACAGAGAACATGAGTTAAGAGAGAGATAAAAGGATCGCGAGCTCGAACAAACTCGCCTTGAATTAGAGAATAAGAAGTTATTTTAACTTTCTACAACAGCAATTAGATTGAAGGGAAATGGAACAACGTGCAGCTATAGCACATATTCCAACACCTAATTTAACCTCCCTTTCACAGAGGGGGAAAGACATAACTTCATACTTATCAGGTTGAAAATACCGCTACCCTCTGTGAAATGGCCTGCTGACACGGGGCAACCAGGTAGGAATGTTTATTTTCTGGTAGCAGCCTTAAAATATCAATCAACATTGTCCGCAGGATATTCATATGTAATTATAACCTACTGAAGAAGGCAATCCTTTTAAAGCATATCAAAAAACACTAATTCTTATCATGAGAAGGGGAAAGTATTTCAGGTATACCCACCTTACCGCCTGGCCAGAACTTTCACAGTTTACAGGTAACACTCATTCGTTGTTATCGCTTTTGGATATAGAGTTCATGAAGTTCCATGCATATTTATGAATCTCTTGCGAGACTTCATGGTTGCTGTGACCAGTTCCTGACGGCTCTTCCCACCAGATACGAACATTCATCAAGAACGTAAACTGATTAAAGCTGAGAAGTGCTGAGGCTGCTGACCCTGTATGCTGAGGCACACAATTCCTATAAAGACTTAAAGGGAACGAACCTAAGGGCAAGGGTTCATCAGACCTTAAGTAAATCAAAGCCTCTAGTTGGAAAGTAAAATGACTTCTTTTATACCGTTTGTCATTTGTGGTGGTGTTTAAGGGACATAAACGGTCCAGATTGTCCCTTCTAACAAATTCCAAAAAGTTGGAAGATTTTTAAAGACTGTAATGCCAAGCACCCTTCTGTTGCAGGAACAAGTTATGGACTTAATGTAACTATCATTTTACTAGACACTGGATCACCTGTATAGTCATTTCTGATAACTGTTCCCATAACTTAGAAGAAACTCATTCCTCTGGCAATACTTTCAGACTACTTGGCCGTACAGGACACTTTTTCCTACCACCCGTTGTTTACATTTGTCTAAAATGGTTCACAGTTGGTCTGAAGCGTACTAGCTCCATCACTCTTGCTCTACTAAAAGGTAATGTAAAAAGGTTCCATTCTCCTTCAGAGGTTTACCTTTCATCACCAAAGATGGATATAAGGTTTTTCAGATCCCTCTTCCTGTATAGTCAGAGAAGCCCGTCGAAAGTTCCTATTAGACAATGTCTCGTGAGATTCATGTGGGATTAAAAACCATTGATGCTACTCTCTGAAAGCGAGGTAGTAGGATCACCGGTTCACATTTGTTTAGAATGAAAAGTGAAGATATCACCTCTGATACCATAAATGTCTTGACTAGGGCTCAGACCAGAAGCCCGGGCTTTCGCTTCTCCTACTGACCATTCTTTTATTTCCCTGACTTTAAGCCCCCACCTTTAGACATATCGAATGGAGCTCCTTGCAATTGTTACAACGTAATTGCCCTTCTCTTCAGAATTGCCAAATGCCGCCTAAACAAAATACAGTTATCCAAAGGAAAAACTTTTACATATAAATTTGAATATATAAAAAATTTATCTTGTACAAGACAGAATTCAAATTAAATATCATATGAGATAGACTATTCCATCTTAAGTTGTTTTCCAAGTCAATTCAGAGAGACTGTTCTAAAAATGGCTCATGACCTGCCTAGTGGCCTGACCATTTCTCGCATCGTAAAACCTTTAAATAAAATTAGGGAAACCTATTGTTGGCCCAAAAATGTCCTCAGAAGTCACTACCTATTGTAGATCATGTAAAGTTTGCCAACTGTCCACCTCCCGAGGTACCAGGCGAGTACCTAGGTCAAAATGCCTATCATTTCGGTACCGATTGAAAGAGAAGCTATTGCACGATCGTTGGTTTCCTTTATCACCACATTCATCTGGGGACATAGATATATATATCATTGGGATTGATTAAGCTTCCGATTTTCCCTGAAGCCATACACTTAAAGACCATAACTACTACAGAGGTGTCTTGAAGCCCTTTTGTCGCATCTCTCCCAGAGTGGTATCCCCTAGATAAATTTTGTCTGACCTGTGGACACAAAACACATCTGACTTAAATGCAACAGTCTCTACCAACTTCTGGAGTGAAGCTCTCTTCACCACACCCATCATCCCACTTGTAATGGGAGGATTGAACGCCAGCAATCGATTCTCAAGTCCATTTTAAGGAAACGTTGCTCCCTTAAACCTAAGAGTGGCATCGTTACCTACCCTGTGGCTTGTTTGCATAGGAAGTTCCCAGTGACCCTCTTTTGGGGTTTTTCACCTTTTGAACTTCTCTATGGTAACATGCCAGAGGTCCACTTCCCATCCTACATGACTTATGGACAAATGATGATGTAAATGCTGAGGTCAGTCATTTCTATACCAGTTTCTCCTTTGACCTTAGATCCAAACATGAGTGAAACCTCTGACATAGTTTTCGAAAACCTAAGAGTGTCAATGGACCATTAACAAAACCTATTTTTGACACCAAAAGTCAAGGAGAAGTTTTACGTAGGTGATGAAGTTCTTGTACTTTTGCCTATCAAGTCGAAATAATTATATATTCAGTGGAAAGGTCCATATAAAGATTTAAAAGTTGTGGGAAGTTGACTACCCTCAAAAAGTCAAGGGGAAACCAATCTTTATCATATCAACATCTCCTTAAGAAATATTACCGAATAAATTCGGTAAACTGCCTTAACAACTTTGACTTAGTTATTTTCCACACTAACTCTTGATAAGACAACTTAAGAATGTAAAGTGTGCGTAATTACACCTCTAACTTAGACTAAGATGAAGAACTACATGACTTGATGACTCTTGACCACTCGGATGCAAACAACATTAATATTAAGAATCCTTGGATGACCATAAGAGACATGAATACTTCAATGCTGGGAGTAACTTTTCAGACGTCTTTAACTGATATTCCAGGTTTACCTCCACGTATTCCATAAGATTGACTTAAGTGACGACAATCTGGTCAAACGGAAATTAAACCCAGTTTCCAGTTCACCTAGGGATGCATTTGACCGATAGGTAGACAAAATTATAAAAACTAAAGATCATTGAACCTTACAGTATCATCATATTTGTTCACCAGTAGTCATGGTTAAGAAGGATGATAATTCATATAGACCTTGGCTAATTGACTTCAGAGCCCCTTAATGCAATAATCTGAGGGATGCTGATCCTAATGCCCTTAATAGATAGCGATCTACACAAATTATTATGACGCTTCCTTCTTTTCAGAGATTGAAATTGCGCAGTCATATCATCAATAATGCTAGATCCCTCTTCTAAGCAGTAGCACCGTTTTCCCAACACAACAAGGACTGATGCCAGAATAGAACTATGCCCTTCGGTTTGTAACTGCCTGTTGCTACCCTACGTGAGACTGATGAGAAAGGTCTGGTAATATCCAAATTTTGCAGTTAATTTTGATAACATATACGTAATGACATCTACGAGGGGCGAACATATCCAAACATTAACATCAGTTTTGCCGTAGGTTACGCTCACATGGTTCCCTCACTGCCAAGCCGAAGAAATCTGTCCCTGGGTAATAACAAGATTAGATAGCTTGACAGATACTTTACAAATAACACTCTGGCCGCCTCTCCCCAGTAAGATCAAAGCTTTATTAGAATTTAAATCACCCAAACCAAAACTCATGCCGTATCTTTCTGTGTTCTGTAAATTTTTAGTCACGGTTTTATCCCGAATCTTGCAGATCTTACAGGCATCTTATCGGACTTTCCTTAAAAAGTCTGTGAAGGAACCTCTTGACTTTCCTACGTATCTCGGGAAAAGTTAATTAGATTAAAAGTATCTTTGTCGAAAGACACTATACTAATATTCCAGATATTAATAAAACATTTTGTCTGAGACAGATGCCTCCAATACTGGGCTTAGGAGCGGTGTTACTACAAACCATGATGGTACTCCCTCCCCGTATGCTTTCCAAAGCCGGAAACTCCTTCCGCAGAACAAGATACTCCACAATAGAAAAAGGAATGATTTAGTCCATGTGTGGGTATCTCCAAACTTAAATTTTATTTGCTGGGAAAATAATTCATTTTAGAAACGGACCGACAAACTTTGATATACCTAGAAACCTTTAAGGGAACCAACAGTCGCCTCTTGAGGGGACATTGGCACTCCAGGCTTTTAAGGTTCCATATTGTGTATATCAATGTTCATCCAACTATTTCTCTGACTGGTTTAAGTCGTTACTATCAGTAGAAATTTGTTGCCTTACACGACTTCCACATGTTAGAACTTTTTCGCCTCGCCTATTCTTCTTTTACTCCCTTGACTATAGTCTTGGCATGGGGGAGTGTGATTAAAATTTCAATAATAGGTGTAGAGGAATAAATAGTAGAATAGTAGTTTCACTGCCGGCTTCTAGTTAAGGTAGGGTAAGTCAATCTCCCGATTTTCCGCCTTTATCTCCCCCTCCCTGAAATTGATAGTTTGGTCTGCCGGAACTTGTAAAGGTGAGTACGTCACGCTTCCCGTTTTTCCCGCCTTTCTACCCCCTCCCTGCAATTGACAAGTTTGTCTGCATGGCTACTTGTTTAGGTATGGTCAGTCCTAGATCCCGCTATCCCGTCCCCTCCCTTCTTCTCCCCCCCCCCCCGAAAGGTGATCTTGTGTGCTCTGGTTAAACGGTAAATCTATATAGACTCACAGCTCCCCAACTCTACAGATAATTACAAGCCTCCTTGTACTAGTGGATTTATTGGTTGAAAGCTCACTTGACCAAAATAAACTTAGTCTTTCGGTCTGCTGTTTAAAAAAAAAAAAAAGAAAAAAAATTATTAAGTTTGTTTTGCTCTAGGTTGACTGTTGTAATAATCACCACGTCTTTTGAATAATTGTACACTACCATGCAGAGTGAGTTATTTAAGCAGTGGGTAACCTGTCTATCCTTTCCAGCTTGATGTCAAAGAGGGTCATCCCCTGCAATCAACGAGTAGAACGGAAAAAAAAATGGAGTAGGACTAACGTCCAGAGAATCGCACAATTTGATCTCACAACCTGTGGTCACCTGTAATGAAATTGCAGACGTAACTCCACAGCATTGCAGCGGTAAAGAACCTTCCATTCATGTCCTCTGGATAGAATACTCAACTGGTATACTGTGAAGAACTAGCCAGTGGATTGGTCACCAACACCTGCGACCCCCCCTCCCTTATCATCATCAACGGCTACTGTTTCAACAACAGTTTCACAACACCAGACACCATTGTAGAAATTTAATGTTGATTTCCAAATTTTATTTTAATCATTTCATTTTTCATTTTTCTTTCAAATAGGATTATAGCCTTTCATGTATTGTTGTTTAATGTTTTGATTTAATAAATAGTTGTTTATCTTGTGAATTATTATTTCTTTTTCTATTCATTAATTTTCCTGAGGAGGAGCCAGCCTGAGTAATACTGTCTGAAGTTGTTACAGGGCTGAGTAAGCCTTCACAATGATTCTAATATGTCTCTCATCCTTTCCATGTCTAGTCTGAAATCACTGCTATGGACTTCCTTCCAGTTTTCAGTTACACTTACGTTCATAGATGGCTATAAATTCTTTGAAGGCGAGGGATATGCAGCTATTTTTCAAGATAGTGTGATAGAGAGAAGCTTGCTTAATTGGATTTGTATTTTCACATCAGAGTAATATGCAACTATTGCTGTGTTCTTTCACGCTAATTATCTAACTACATCTTATTTTGTTGCAGTGGTTTTGACTTTCCTCCGGGCTGTTCAATAATTGACCCCATCGCATCCCATCGTCATTCGTATTCAACAGTGGCTGTGTCACCTCGTTTCAGCAATGATAATGATATCCTTCTCCCGTTGGGATCCTGTTTATTCTCTGGACATGGCCTTGATCTTGTAAACTCCCTGCACTTTCCACTGCAACAAAATCTATTTATCTCCTAACGTTAACAAAAGATGGTCAGGTCATTAGGTTATTCATAGAAAACTTTTTATTGTTCCCAAGTCTGCGGACAAGCAGTTCGTAATTCAAACCAAGTTTTACTTTCTTAGAGAATTTCTTTTTTCATCCTGTCGTTTTGGGGAAAATGTTTCGCATTACTGCATATTGGTCATACAAATTTACAAATAATTCTGGCATCGAGACGAGCCCTGCATCTCTTTCTGAATCTTGTTCAGGATCCTTTGACAAACCCACACCGCTAGTATTTGTTCTTTTCCATCAAAGTACAGCGAATCATTTATGTTGCCGTGCAGCTCGCCGTCATCTCGAAAGTCATAGACCGTTAAAATGAATCTCAGTCACGGTTTTCATAGGGCGTCCTGTCTTATACGAAGTTACTATCCTTCTTCACTAAGGAATTTGAGGAGGTAGATTGTGGTAATTGAATATGATATTGTTTATATGGACTTCAGCAAGGCTTATGATAGAGTTCCACATCAGAGGCTATTGAGGAAGCACATAAGGCACACGGAAATAGGTGGAAGAGTATACCTGCCAGTTTGGGTTAGAGTGTGGAGAGTATACCTGTCTGTTTGGTGTGAGATGTGTAGAGTAATACCTGCCTGATGGTGGTATAGTGTGGGGAGTAATACCTGCCTTTGGTTAGAGTTGAGAGTATACCTGTCTGTTGGTGTAGAGTGAGGAGAGTATACCAGCCAGTTGGTGTAGAGTGTGGAGTACAACCTGCCTGTTGGTGTAGAGTGTGGAGAGTATAACCTGCCTGTTGGTGTAGAGTGTGGAGGAGTATAACCTGCCGTTGGTGATAGAGTGTGTAGAGTAATACCTGCCTGTTGGTGTAAGAGTGGGAGAGTCATACCAGCCTGTTGGTGTAGGTGTGGAAGTAAATCCTGCCTCTTGGTGTGAGTGTGGGGAGTATACCTGCCTGTTGGTGTAGAGTGTGGGAGTATACCTGCCTGTTGGTGTAGAGTGTGGAGAGTATACCTGCCTGTTGGTGTAGAGTGTGGAGAGTATACCTGCATGTTGGTGTAGTGTGGAGAGTATACCTGCCTGTTGGTGTAGAGTGGTGGAGAGTCTATAGCTGCCTGTTGGTGTAGAGTCAGGAGAGTATCCATCCCTGCCTGTTGGTGTAGTGTGTGGAGAGATCTACCTGCCTGGTGGTGTAGTGTGTGGAGAGTATACCTGCCTGTTGGTGTAGAAGTGTGGGGATATATACCTGCCTGTTGGTGTAGAGAGTGGGGATATACCAGCCTGTTGGTGTCGAGTGTGAGAGTATACCTGCCTGTTGGTGTATATGTGGGGAGTAACCTGCGCTAGTTGTGAGTAGAGAGTGGGGAGTATACCTGCCTGTGTGTAGAGTGTGGAGAGTAATACCCTGCCTGTGGTGTAGTGGTGTGGAGAGTTATATCCTGCCTGTTTGGTGTAGAGTGTGGAGAGTATACCTGCCTGTTGGTGTAGAGTGTGGAGAGTATACCTGCCTGTTGGTGTAGAGTGTGGGGAGTATACCTGCCTGTTGGTGTAGAGTGTGGAGAGTATACTTGCCTGTTGGTGTAGAGTGTGGGGAGTATACCTGCCTGTTGGTGTAGAGTGCGGGGAGTATACCTGCCTGTTGGTGTAGAGTGTGGAGAGAACAATCCTGCCTGACGGAGAAGAGTGTGGGGAGTATACCTGCCTGTTGGTGTAGAGTGTGGGGAGTATACCTGCCTGTTGGTGTAGAGTGTGGAGAGTATACTTTCCTGTTGGTGTAGAGTGTGGTGGCGATATACCTGGCCTGTTGTGTAGAGTTGGGGAGTATACCTGCCTGTTGGTGTAGAGTGTGGGAGAGTATACTTGCCTGTTTGGTGAAGAGTGTGGGGAGTAATACTGTCGTTTGGTGTAAGTTTGGGGAGTAATAAACCTGCCTGTTGGTGTAGGTTGGAGAGTTATGCCTTGCCTGTTGGTGTAGAGTGTGGAGAGTAACCTCCTGTTTGGTGTAGATGTGGGGAGTATACCTGCTGTTGGTGTAGAGTGATGGGAGATACCTGCCAGGTTTGTTAGAGTGTGGAGAGTATATACCATGCTGTTGGTGTAGAGTGTGGAAGTACACCTGCCTGTTGGTGTTGTGTGTGGAGAGTATAAACCTGCCTGTTTGAGTAGAGTGGTGGAGAGCTAACTCTGCCTGTTGGTGTAGAGTGTGGGGAGTATAGCCTGCCTGTTGGTGTAGAGTGTGGGGAGTATACCTGCCTGTTGGTGTAGATGAGGAGAGATACATGCCTTGTTTGGTGTAAGTGTGGAGTAACCTGCCTGTTGGTGAATAGTGTGGGGATTATACCCTGCCTGTTGGTATGTAGAGTGTGAGAGTATACCTGCCTGTTTGGTGTAGATGTGGGGAGTATACCTGCCTGTTGGTGTAGAGTGTGGGAGTATACCTGCCTGTTGGTGTAAGAGTGTGGAAAGTATACTTGCCGTTGTGTTAGGTTGTGGGGAGTATACCTGTCTGTTGAGAAGATGGTGGGGAGTAAACCTGCTTTGTGTGTGTAGAGTGTGGAGAGTATACTTGCCTGTCGGTGTAGAGTGTGGGGGAGTATACCTTCTTGGGTGTAGAGTGTGGGGAGTATACCTGCCTGTTTTTGGTGTAAAGAGTGTGGAGAGTATGCTTGCCTGTTGGTGTAGAGTGTGGGAGTATACCTGTCTGTTGGTGAAAGTGTGGGGATCTCACCCTGCTGTTGGTGTAGATTGGTGGAGAGTATACCTGCCTGTTGGTGTAGATGTGTGGTAGTATACCTCCTGCTGGTGTAGAAGTGTGGAGAGAATACCTGCCAGTTTGGTGTAGAGTGTTGAGTATACCTGCCTGTTTGTTAGAGTGAGGGAGAGAATACCTGCCTGTTGGTGAGAGTGTGGAGAGTATACTTCCTGTTGAGTAGAGTGTGGGATATACCTGCCAGTTGGTTAGAGTGTTTGTAGTATACCTGCCTGTTGGTGTAAGTGTGTGGAGTATACCCTTCCTGTTGTGTAGATGTGGTTGAGAGTATAATTGCCTGTTGGTGTAGAGTGAGGGGAGTATACCTGCCTGTTGGTGTAGAGTGTGGGAGTATACCTGCCTGTCGGTGTAGAATTGGTGGAGAGTAACTTGCCTGTTGGTGTAGAGTGTGGAGAGATACTTGCCTTTGGTGTAGAGTGTGGGGCTTCTCCCTGCCTGTTGGTGTAGAGGTGGGAGTATCCCATGACTGTTGGTGTAGAGTGTGGATATTATACCTGCCTGTTGGTGTAGAGTGTGTAGTATACCTGCCTGTGGGGTAGTGTTGTGGAGAGTATAACCTGCCTGTTGGTGTAAGTGTGAGAGTAATACCTGTCTGTTGGTGTAGAGTGTGGGGAGTTAAACCTCTGCCTGTTGTGTAGAGTGTGGGGATATACCAGCCAAGTTGGTGTAGAGTGTGTGGAGAGTAAACTTGCCTGTTGGTGTAGAGGGTGGGGAGTATACCTGCCTGTTGGTGTAGAGTGTGGGGAGTATACCTGCCTGTTTGTGTAGAGTGTGGAGAGTATACCTGCCTGTTTGTGTAGAGTGTGGGGAGTAATACCTGCCTGTTTGGTGTCGAAGTGTGGGGAGTAACCTGCACTTTGGTTAGAGTGTGGAAGTATACTTGCCTGTTGGTGTAGAGTGTGGTGGGAGTAGACCTGTCTGTGGTGTAGAGTGTGGGAGTATACCCTGCCTTTGGTGCTAGAGTGTGGAGAGTAACTTGCCTGTTGTGTAGAGGTGTGGGAGTATACCCTGACTGTTGGTGTAGAGTGTGGGGAGTATACCTGCCTGTTGGTGGTAGAGTGTGGAGAGTAATGCATGCCTGTGTGTATAAGTGTGGGGAGTATCCTTTCTTTTGGTGGAGAGCGTGGGAGTATACCTGCCTGTTGTGTATGGAGTTGTGGAGCGTATACCCCGCGCCAGTTTGTGTAGAGTGAGGGAGTATACCTGCCTGTTGGGTAAGAGTTTTGAGAGTAAACCTGCCTGTTGGTGTAGAGTGTGGGAGTATAACCTGCCTGTTGTGTAGAGTGTGGAGAGTATACCTGCCTGTGGTGTAGAGTGTGGAGAGTATACATGCCTTGTTTGGTGTTAGAGTTGGGGAGTAATACCTGCCTGATGGTGTAGCGTGTGGGGAGTATACCTGCCTTTTGGTGTAGAGTGTGGGAGTATCCCGCCTGTTCGAGAAGAGATGGAGTGTATACTTGCCTGGTTGGTGTAAGAGGTGTGGGGAGTATAACCTTGCCTGTTGGTGGTAGATTGTGGGGAGTATACCTGCCTGTTGGTGTAGAGTGTGGAGAGTAAATGCCTGTTGGTGTAGAGTGAGGAGAGTATACTTGCCTGTATTGTAGAGTGGTGGGAGTATACCTGCCTGTTGTGTGTAAGTGGGGGAGTATACAGCCTGTTGGTGTAGAGTGTGTAGAGGATATACCTGCCCTGTTGGTGTATTTGTGGGAGAGTATACCTGCCAGTTGGTGTGAGTGGTGGGGAGTATACTTTGCCTGTTGGTGTAGAGTGGAGAGAGTATACCTGCCTGTTGTTGTAGAGTGTGGGGATAACACCCTGCCTGTTGGGTAGAGTGTGGAGAGTATACCTGCCTGTTGGTGTATAGTGTGGAGAGGTATACTTGGCCTGTTGGTTTAGAGTTGTGGGAGTATACCTGCCATGTTTTGTAAGAGTGTTGGAGAGTATACCTGGCCTGTTGGTGTAGTGTGTGGAGATAACCCTGCCTGTTGGTGCAAAAGTAAGTGTGGAGAGTATAACCTGCCTGTTTGGGAGAGTGGGAGAGTATACCTGCCTGTTGGTGTAGAGTGAGGGAGTATACCTGCTGTTGGTGTAGATTGTGGGGAGTAACCTGCCAGAATGGTGTAGAGTGTGGGAAGTATACCTGCCTGTTGGTAGGTAGAGTGTGGAGAGTATACCTGCCTGTTGGTGAGTAGAGTGTGGAGAGTATCCCTGCCTGTTGGTGTAGAGTGTGGAGAGTATAGCTGCCTGTTGGTGTAGAGTGTGGAGAGTATCCCTGCCTGTTGGTGTAGTGTGTGGAGAGTATACCTGCCTGTTGGTGTAGTGTGTGGAGAGTATACCTGCCAGTTGGTGTAGAGTGTGGGGAGTATACCTGCCTGTTGGTGTAGAGTGTGGGAGTATACCTGCCTGTTGGAGTAGAGTGTGGAGAGTATACCTGCCTGTTGGGTAGATGTGGGGAGATATCCCGCCTGTTGGTGAGAGTGTGGGAGTATACCTGCCTGTTGGTGTAGAGTGTGGAGAGTATACCTGCCTGTTGGTGTAGAGTGTGGAGAGTATACCTGCCTGTTGGTGTAGAGTGTGGAGAGTATACCTGCCTGTTGGTGTAGAGTGTGGGAGTAACCTGCCTGTGGTGTAAGTGGGGGGATATAACCTGCCTGTTGGTGTAGAGTGTGGAGAGTATATCTGCCTGTTGGTGTAGAGTGTGGGGGATATACTGCCTGTTGGTGTTAGAGTGTGGGGAGTATACCTGCCTTGTTGGTGTAGAGTGGTGGAGATTATACCTGCCGTTGGTGTAGAGTGTGGGAGTAAAACCTCCTGTTGGTGTAGTAGTGTGGGGAGTAATACCTGCCTGTTATGTGTAGAGCGTGGAGAGTATACTTTTCCTGTTGTGTAGAATTTGGGAGTATACCTGTCTGTTGGTGTAGAGTGTGGGGAGTATACCTGCCTGTTGGTGTAGAGTGTGGAGAGTATACTTGCCTGTTGGTGTAGAGTGTGGGGAGTATACCTGTCTGTTGGTGTAGAGTGTGGGGAGTATACCTGCCTGTTGGTGTATAGTGTGGAGAGTATTCTTGCCTGTTGGAGTAGAAGTGTGAGGAGAGTATACCTGCCTGTGGTGTAGAGTGGTGGGGGAGTAATACCTGCCTTGTTGTTGTAATTGGTGGGAGTATACCTGCCTGATGGTGTAAAGAGTGGGAGAGTATACACTGCCTGTTGGTGTAGATGTGGAGAGTAAACCTGCCTGTTGGTGTAAGTGTGTGGAGAGTATACCAGCCTGTTGGTGAGAGTGTGGAGAGTATACCAGCCTGTTGGTGTCAGAGTGTGGAGTATAACCTGCCAGTTGGTGTAGAGAGTGGGGAGTATACCTGCCTGTTGGTGTAAGAGTGTGGAGAGTATACTTGCCTGTGTGTACGTGTGGGGAGTAAACCTGCCTGTTGGTGTAGAGTGTGGGGAGTATACCTGCCTGTTGGTGTCAGCGTGTGGGAGAGTTATAACCTTCCTGTTGGTGTAGAGTGTGGGGAGTATACCTAACTGTTGGTGTAAGTGTGGGGAATTACAACCTGCCTGTTGGTGTAGAGTGTGGAGAGTATACTTGCCTGTGTGGTGAGAGTGTGGGGATATACCTGTATGTTGGTTAGAGTGGTGGGGAGTATACCTGCCGGTTGGTGTAGAGTGTGGAGATATACTTGCCCTTTGGGTGTTAGAGTGTGGGAGATACCTGTCTGTTGATGTAGAGTGTGGGGAGTATACCTGCCTGTTGGTGTAGAGTGTGGAGTGGATGCTTGCCCATTGGTTGTAGAGTGTGGGGAGTATACCTTCTGTTTCGTGTAGAGTGTGGGAGGTATACCTGCCTGTTGGTGTAGAGTGTGGAAGTATACCTGCCTGTGGTATAGAGTGTGGGAGTATACCTGCTGTTGGTGTAGATGTGGAGAGTATACCTGCTTGTTGGGTGTAGAGTGTGGAATTATACCTGCCTGTTGGTGTAGAGTGTGGAGAATTATAACCTTCCTGTTGGTGTAGAGTGTGGAGTGTATACTTGCCTGTTTTGTAGAGTTTGGGGAGTAGACCTGCCTTTGGTGTAGAGTGTGGGGAGTATACCGGCCTGTTGGTGAAGAGTGTGGGGAGTAACACTGCCTGTTAGTGTAGAGTGTTGAGAGTAAACTTGCCCTGTTGGTTAGAGTGTGGGGAGTAATACCTAGCCTGATGGTGTAGAGTGTGAGGGAGTATACCCTGCCTTGGTTTGTTGTAGAGTGTGGAGATATACTTGCCTGTTGGTGTAGAGTGTGGAGATATACTTGCTGTTGGTGTAGAGTGTGGGGAGTAATACTCCTGTTGTGTAGAGTGTGGGAGTATAACCTGCCCTGTAGGTGAGAGTGTGGAGAGTATATCCTGCCTGTTGTGTAGAGTGTGGAGAGTAATACCTTGCTCTTTGTGTAGATGTGTGAGAGTATACCTGCCTGAAGGTGTAGAGTGTGTGAGAGTAAACCTGCCAGTTAGGTGATAGATGTGTGGGGAGTATACCTGCCTGTTGTGTAGAGTGTGGGAGTAACTGCCTGTTTGGTGTAGAGTGTGGAGAGTATACTTGCCTGTGTGTATGAGTGTGGGGAGTATACCTGCCGTTGGTGTAGAGTGTGGGAGTATACCTGCCTTGTTGGTGTAGAGTGGTGAGAGTATACCTGCCTGTTGTGTAGAGTGTGCGGGGAGTATAATCACTGCCTGTTGGGTAGAGTGGTGGGAGTAACTGCCAGTTGGTGTAGAGTGTGGAGAGTATACTTGGCCTGTTGGAGTAGATGTGGGGGTATACCTTCTGTTGGTGTTGAGTGTGGGGAAGTAGACTGCCTGTTGGTGTAGAGTGTGGAAGTATCCTTTGCCTGTTGGTGTAGAGTGTGGGGAGTATACCTGTCGTTGGTGTAAGAGTGTGGGGAGTATACCTGCAAGTTGGTTAGAGTGGTGGAGGAATATGCCTTGCCCTGTTGGTGAGGAGTGTGGGATAATACTGACATGTGTGTAGAGTGGGTGGGGAGATACCTGCCTGTTGGTGTAGAGTGTGGAGAGTATACCTGCCGTTGGTGTAGAGTGTGGGGAGTATACCCTGCCTGATGGTGTAGAGTTTGGAGAGATACCTCTGTTGGGTGTAGATGGTGGGGGATTATACCTGCCTGTTTGTGTAGAGTTGTGGAGAGTATACCTAAGCCTGTAGTGGTAGAGTGTGGAATTATACTTGCTGTTGGTGTAGAGTGTGGGAATATACCTGCCTCTTGGTGGAAGAAGTGTGGAGAGAATACTTGCCTGTTTGGTGTAGAGTGTGGGGGAGAAAAACCTGCTGTGCCTGTTGGTGTAGAGTGTGGGAGTATACCTGCCTTTGTGTAGAGTGTGGAGCTTTACTTGCCTGTTGTGCAGAGAAGGAGAGTATACTTGTGCCCTGTTGGTGTCGATGTGGGGAGTATAACCTGCCCTGTTGGTGTAGAGTGTGGGGAGTTATACTAGCCTGTTGGTGTAGAGTGTGAGAGTATAAGCCTGCCTGTTGGTGTAGAGTGTGGAGAGAAAACCCTTCCTGTTAGTGTAGAGTGTGGGAGTATACATGCCTGTGTGGTGTAGAAGTGGGGAGAGTAAACCAACAGACCTCCGCCTATGGTGTTGTATTCCGCTTTAAAACACTTGTTAATGTAGTAAGTTAATTCGTATGTGATAAATGGATGACCCTGGTATGTGATATAAGAATGACCTGGTAGTGATAAAAGGATTACAATGTATGAATACAAGATGATCTGGTAATATAATCAAGGAATGGACCAGGTATGTAATATAAAGGATAACCTGGGTGGAATATAAGGATGACCTGGTATGATGAATATAAGGATGGGACCTGGCATGTGTTATAATGGATGACCTGTAAATGAATGTAAGGATAACCAGGCATTGTGATATAAGGACAACCTGGTATGTGACATAAAAATGACCTGTTATGTGAATATAAGCATGACATGTATGAGAATTAAGGATACCTGATATGGAATATAAGGATTACCTGGTATGTGATATAAGGATGACCTTGTTTGTGACGAGCGTAGCGCTTTGACCTGGTATGGAATAATAGGATGGACCTTGTATGGGATATAAGGTTGACCTGGTATTGGATATGTGGATTTGCCTGGTAAGGAATATAATGGTGACTCTGTGAGGTATAAAATTAACAAATGACCTGGTATGGGATCAGAGTGACTGGTACGGGATATAGGATTGGACCTGGTATGGAATATAAGATGGCCTGGTATTGGGATATAAGGATTACCTGTGTACGGGATATGACTATGACCTGTGCATGAATATAAGGATGATCAGGTAAGGGAGATAAGGATGACCTGGTATGGGATAAAAAAGATGACCTGGTATGGGATATAAGGAAGACCGGTATGGGTATATGAGGACTGGTAATGAGATAACAAGGGATGACCTGGTATGGATATAAGGAACGACTTGGTAATGGGATATAAGGATGACCTGGTTTGGAATATAAGGATGACTGGTATGATATAGGATGACTTGGTAAGGCATATAGGATACCTGGTATGGGATATAAGGTTTACCTATGTATGGAATATAGAATGACCCTTGTTATGTGATATAAGGATGACCTGGTGGAATATAAGGATGCCCTGGTACGAATATAATGATCCCTGGTAAGGGATAAAAGGAATGACCTGGTATGGTAAAAACGGATAAAACTGGTATGGATATAAGGATGACCTGTATGGAATATAAGAATGCCTGGTTATGCCGATATACGGAGACCTGGTAAGGGATATAAGAATGACCTGAAGATGGGATATAAAGATGTCTGCTATGGGATACAAGGATCACCAGGCAGTGGAGTATATGATGACCTGGTATGATTATAAGATCACATGGTATGGGTATATGATGACCTGGTAATGGGATATAAGGCAGACCAGTTATGGGAAATAAGGAAGACCTGGTATGGGTATATGGATGACCTGGTATAAGGATATAAAGGATCACTTGGATATTGGATAAAAGGACGACCTGGTATGGGAATAAGGAAGACTTTGTAATGGGATATAAGGAAGACCTGTAAATGGAATAATAAGGATGACCACGAAATGGAAATATAAATATGATCTGGTATGGGATATAAGGTTGACCAATTATTGATATGTGAAAGGCCCCTGGTATGAAAATAAGGGTGACCAGGAGTTGGATAATAAGGATGGCCCTGGTAAGAATATAAGGATGACCTGGTATTGGGAAATAAGGTTGATCTGGTTTGAGGGATTCTAAGGATGATCTGTGTGCGACTATAATGATATCTGGTGTGTGATATAAGGATGGCCCCGGTATGGGATATTAAGGTGACCAGGTAAGTGAATAAGGTTACCTTGGTATGGGATATGAAGTATGACCATGTATTGGATATAAGATGAACCTGGTGTGTGATATAAGGAGACTTGGTATGGGATATAAGTTTTGAACCTGTATGGGATTATAAGATGACCTGGTATGGCAATTAAGAATGGCCTGGTATAGCATAATGAGAATGACCCAGTATGGCTGATAAGAATGACCTGGTTATGGCATATAAAGACGTTTGTCCACATCAAACTCCAGACACAAAACAATTGAAGAGAAAAACGTAGGCACCACACCTGAGCTGACCAAGACAAGTACGTCACAAACTGTTTTCTTTTCTATCATAATTTAATCTCGTGTATGTAACTTTTGTGGCCAAGAAATTAACACACAGTTTATTAAGTAACCTTTACTATAAAATCTCATTAAACAAAAAAAATTAACTATTTAAAATTTCAACTCAGCTTCAACAATATCATTTTCACCGTCTTCAATCCATCTTCAACCAACCTTCACCATCTTCAGCTCGATCATTCCAGCTTATCATCACCGTCTCTCCACAACTCACTTCCAACCATCCACTGTTATGTGTCTATACTTGGATGAACAAACATTTTGCGTATTATGTGAATGTGTCAATGAGCGTTCTATTCCAGAACACAGAGCTCAATAGTGTTCCCTTTCCATCAAATTGTTCATTAAATGTTCTAAGTCATATCAACGTAACCAGATCGACATTTCATGTTCCAACCAGCTTACGAAATCTTTTCTCAGATCAAGTAATTGATGGGTTTAACACTAACTTCTATACACTTTTACTCAAGGTCCCCCACTTTATTTTCTACAAGGTTACTCATTAGGTCGCCCTTAAACGCAGGGTCTGCCTCGACGTCCGTGCGTAACCGTTTTTCGATGCTTTCCCAGGTCCCGCGTGTCGCAGGAGTCGCCTGTGTCCCCGCTCGCTTCTCCCTTCTCCCCACTTTCCCCAGGGTCTGCCCTCGACGGCCGTGAGTATCCTTTTTCCGTCTCTCTCCCAGGTCCGCGTGTGTCCAGGATCCGCCTGTGCCCCCTCAGTCATTCTCCCTTCCCCACTTTCCCAGGGTCTGCCTTCGACGCCGTGAGTATCCTTTTTCGTCTTTTTTCCCAGGTCCGCGAGTCCAGGAGGTCCTCCTCTCCCCTCAGGAAATTCTCCCATCCCCACTTCCCCAGGGTCTTGCCTCGACGGCCGGTGAGTATCCTTTTTCGTCTTTCCCAGGTCCGCGTGTCCAGGAGTCGCCTGCGCACCCTCAGGCATTCTCACCTTCCCCACTTCCTCAGGGTCTGCCTCGACGGCCGTGAGTATCCTTTTTCGTCTTTCCCAGGTCCGCGTGTCCCAGGAGTCCGCCTGCGTCCCCTCAGGCATTCTCCCTTCCCCACTTCCCCAGGGTCTGCCCTCGACTGGCCGGTGAAGTGTCCTTTTTCGTCTCTTCCCAGGTCGCCGCGTGTCAAGTAGTCTCGCCTGTGTCCCCTCAGGCATTCCTCCCTCTCCCACTTCCCCAGGGTCTGCTCGAAGGCCGGTGAGTGTCCTTTTTCGACTCCTCCCAAGGTCGCGTGTCCAGGAGTCCGCCGTGTCCCCTCAGGCATCCACACCTTCCCCACTCCCAGGGTCTCCTCGACGGCGGTGATTGTCCTTTTTCGTCTCGTTCTCCCATGTCCGCGTTGTCCAGGATCCGGCCTCTCCCTCAGGCATCCTCCCTTCTTCCCCACTTCCCCAGGTCTGCTTCGAACGGCCGTCGTGTCCTTTTTCGTCTCTCCCAGTCCGCGTGTCCAGTAGTCCGCCTGTGTCCCCCTCAGGCATCCACCCCTTCCCACTTCCCCAGGTCTGTCCTCGAGAACCAACCCTGAGTGACCTTTTTCGTCTCTCCCAGGTCCGCGTGTCCAGTAGTCCGCCTGAGTCACCCTCAGGCATCCTACCTTCCCACTTCCCCAGGGTCTGCCTACCGACGCTGGTGAGTGTCCATTTTTCGTCTCTCCCAGGTCCCTGTGTCCATGATCCGCCTTGTCCCCTCAGGCATCCTCCTTCCCCACTTCCCCAGGGTCTGCTTTCGACGGCCGTGAGTGTCCTTTTTTCGTCTCTCCCAGGCGCGTGTTCCAGTTAAGACCGCCTGTGTCCCCTACAAGGCAAATCCTCCCTTCTCCCACTCCCCAGGGTCTGGCCTCGACAACCAGTGAGTGTCCTTTTTTTCGTCTCTCCCAATCGCCCGCGTGTCCAGGTAGTCCGCCTGTGTCCCCTCAGCACCCCCCATCTTCCCCACGTCCCCAGGGTCTGCCTCGACACCAGTGAGTGCCTTTTTTTCGTCTCTCCAGGTCCGCGTGTCCAGGAGTCCCGCCTGTGTTCCCCCTCAGCATCCTCACCATTCTGCCTCGACAACCAGTGAGTGTCCTTTTTCGGAGTCCACCATGTTGTGAAGCCAGGTGCTCCCCCATGCCCCACTACCCCACACACCCCAACCTTGCACCCCCCCCCCGAGTCCGTGGTTCCAGGGAGTCCCTACCTGTGTGAAGGCCCGGGCTCCCCTTCCCCCACTATAAACCCATCACAACCCCAACCTTGCTCCAACCTCCCACGGTCCGTGGTTCCAGGAGTTCACCTGTGCGAAGGCCCAAGTGCTCCCCCTTCCTACTTCTCCCACACCCAACCTTGCACTCCCCCCCCCGAGTCCGTGGTTCCAGGAGTCCACCTGTGTACGCCCAGGTGCTCCCCTTCCCCACTAACCTCCCACACCCCAACTGAACCCCTCCCGGGTCCGTGGTTCCAGGAGTTCACCGTGCGAAGTCCAGGTGCTCCACTACCCCAATACCCCCACACCCCAACCTTGCAACCCCCGCCCCGTGGTCCGCGGATCCAGGAGTCCATCTGTCCGCCTCGGAAATTACTCCCTTCCCCACTTCCCCAAGTATCCTCGCATTTTTCCTCCCAGGTCCATGTGTCCAGAATCCATCCGTGGGCCCCCGGATGTCTCCCCTCCTCCTTCCCTTAGGATATCTTCCGCCTCAGCCTTTCCCCAAGTTATGTACCCTCCGTGATCTAGCCAGATGAGAACGAGCCTTGTTTACACCTGGTCTACGGTAGAGACTGTCCAGTGGGGGAATTAACAGGGAGGGAACCACACAGAAAACTGCGTCCTGTAAAATACACCCACCAAGACATTCTAGATCGTAGATCAGCCAGACGCAGCCAAGCTACGTCCGCTTTGCCCACACAGGCCTGTCACTCAGTGAAAAATTTGGGAGTTCTATTTATATTCCCACAAACATCAACATAAATAAAAGTTATTTTGTGCTTAATAAGCACTTAAGTGCATTTGTGATGTTTTTGTTGTAATAACTGTAATAGTATTAAAACTTCGTGTTTTTTATTTTGTTATTTGTCTTATGTATTTCGAAAACAGATGAGTTACAAGCGACCGCTCACAATGTAAATAAGTCAACTTTATCTGACATTTTTGGGTTATCCTGGGTAATTTACATATTCGTTAATATGTATGATAAGATTGTGTAAGTGTATTTTACATGTACTTGTACCTAATGTAACTTCCTTAACCTTACTCATACACTTGTTTTTACCTCACTATTACGCATTTTTCCATAAACGAAGCTTTGTGGGTTAACACTTCATTCATTCACTCATAAAACTGCGACAGAACACCACACACACACACACACACACACACACGCACACACACATGTATAAAACACACTCACTGCCTCTTACGCTAATATGTATGTAATCACAAATACACACACACACACACACACACACACACACACACACACACACGTATGTACACAAATTTGTACCCATCCATGTATGCACTCTAACTCACGGTTGTTAAAATTATGTTTGTCTTTTAAAAATAAAATCGAAAACTTGGAAGTAGAAGAAATCAGTCTGCCTAAATGTTGGGTAAATCAGGAACTTTATATATTTCAATATTGTGATGAATAATGTTGGTTTTCGGAATTTTAAGACATCTATTATGAAAGGTGTGAAAAGTTACTAGTTTTAGACACTTGTGGGTCAGGTAAAGTTACTAGTTTGAGACACTTGTGGGTCAGGTAAAGTTGCTAGTTTGAGACACTTGTGGGTCAGGTAAAGTTACTAGTTTGAGACACTTGTGGGTCAGGTAAAGTTACTAGTTTGAGACACTTGTGGGTCAGGTAAAGTTACTAGTTTGAGACACTTGTGGGTCAGGTAAAGTTACTAGTTTGAGACACTTGTGGGTCAGGTAAAGTTACTAGTTTGAGACACTTGTGGGTCAGGTAAAGAAGACAATATTATGAATTATCTTATGCAAGATATAATTTAGGTAAAAATAATTTTAAAACAATTTTTAAACAAGTTTGTCTTTATTCTCATATTTTCACTTCCCTCACACACACACACACACACACACACACACACACACACACACACACACACACACACACACACACACACACACACACGTGGGTCCGTGGGGTGAAGACGTGGGTAACAAGGCTCCGAGAACCTTGGCGTTGAAAGACGCGTAATATCAGCTAGAAGTAATCAGTGGTAGTGGAACGTCAGTGAACAATACTACGAGTGACAATTAAAGTTATTAGTTAAAGAAAGTGAGAGGAAAGCTGAAATCATAATATTTCAAAGCGCAAACCGCTGGGGGTCTTAGGCGCTGTTGCCACATTGGCAGCGGTAGGCCTGATGAAGTGACGTCACGACAAGTTGTGTGCCATTATACATATGAAGTGAAGTGTATATAATGTGAAGTGTATACTACCATCAGTGAAGAGTGAAGTGAGGAAGCGGAATATATGGTTATAATCATCACGGGTGAAGGATCTCCAAAAATAGGGATTTAAGGCCTACGTACGACTACGTCATCAGCAGCTGGCAACTGTCAACCGCAAGTTTATTCGCCTAGTTGTGGTTTGCATGTTGACGGCCCTGGCTGGCCTTGTATACTGTTTGATACTGGTCACTCACTCCTGCAAGCTATTACCAGAATTAGAATAGAAATAGCATAGACATAGAGAATATAGTGTTGACGAGTGTGAGAAGGTAGGTGGGACAAGCTTTTAAGGGCAACATGGTAAGACTGTGCTAGGGGGTCCCAGAAGGGTTTAGTCAGGTCACAAGAAGTTGCGGCCAGTCATTACACCGCACAAGACTCTCACACACACACACACACACACACACACACACACACTCACACACACACACACGCACACACGCACACAGGCAGTGTTACTACCGGTAGTTATTAGCAGTAAGAATACTTAGGAAGCTAGGAAGTCCTCTCTCAATGTGAACAAGGAAAATGATAATAACCAGCAACAATTAACACGTAAATCCAGAAAGGGCAATAAGTGGAGAGAGTAGCATAATTGGGAAAGATAAATGAGACTAAATTTGTGCCTACACGATGGACCTCTCAACCCCCCCCCCCTAACCCTCCCTCCCTCACACACAAGCACACACACACAAGGGTAGACACTCACACACACACACATACACACACATACACACATACACACACACACATACATACACACATACGTTAAACACACAAACACACAACACACACATACACATACACATACACACACACACACACGCACACACACACACACACACACACACACACACACACACACACACACACACACACACACACACACACACACACACACACATTCACACACACACATTCACACACACCACACATACCACACACACACACACACCACACACACACACACACACACACACACACACACACACACACACCCTCCGCCACTTGACACCTTAGCCTTAGCCACCTACCCCTCCCCCAAACCACCTAACCCCTCCCCAAACCGTCTAACCCCCGCCCAACAACCTCCCTCCCTCCAATAACCATCCTCCCCCTCCCCCATAACCATCCATCCCTCTCTCCCCAAACCATCTAACTCCCTCCCCCAAACCATCTAACTCCCTCCCCCAACTATCTCTGCCCCTCCATAACCATCCTCCCCCTCCCCCACAACCATCCATCCCCTCTCCTAACCGTCTATTCCCCTCCCCCTAACCAGGATGAGGACAAGGGCTCCAAGGACGAATCTGAGAGGGAGGAATGGGAGATAGAGCTCAAAAAAGGGAGGAAGACTGGGGAAGGAGACTAGATGAGCTGGAAAGGAAGATGGAAGAGAGGTTAGCAGCAGAATGCAGAAGGTGGAAGCAACAGGCCACAGCAGCAGAAATCAAGATAGAAGATTAGAAGAGGAGCTGAGACATCTGAAACAGCACAGAGACAAGATATTACAGAAGTAGCATCGGCAATGGCTACATCGAACACAGACAACAGGTCCGAAGGAAGCATGGAAACTAAACTGTATGCAGAGGTCCTGTCAAACCCACATGGGGCCAAACAAAGACAGGGAGCACTCTAGACAGAAAGAGAGGTTTGGAAGACATTGATGGAACTAGGACATGTGCAAGGACCTTACAGATACCTGTGGGGGCCAGGAGCAAGTGAGCAGGAAGGATAAACCAAGAAGCATAGGGCCATAACGAGGGAAGGGACTGAAGGAAGGAACACTCCACGGGAAGGAACTAAAACACATCAGAGGATGCAATGGGAGTCACAGTGGGAGGTGGAAAGGGAGAGATCCGTGTTTGTCTATGGGCTAGACGAAAGCTAAAGGGGAAACTTATGATGAAAGAAAGCAGGAGGAGAAAAAAGCGATTGAAGACATCATGAAGGTGATAGGCGAGGGGACATGACCCAGGTGGCAAATTTTCGGAGAATTGGGTGGTTCACAAAGAAAAGGAATCGGCCTCTCAAAGTAATTTTCAAGGCAGAATCAACCCGAACCATGATCCTGCAGGAGAAAGCACGGCTGAGAGGCAAGCAGGAGTTCCGGAGTGTGTACCTCGACGAGACAGAACACAGGACGAAAGAAGACAATGAAAGAGAGAGTTCAAAAACGAAAGGAGAAATGGGAGGAAATGAAAAAGGAGAGCAGAATAACCCAGGATCAAATGGAAGGACAAGCGCACCCCCCAGAAACACCTGCAGAAGGACTCCAGCCACGACACCCCCAAGGCAACTGAACATTCCTCATCTTAATGGGAGGAAGCTTTTAGTTCATTTAAAAATAATAAGGGGAAGATGTTGAACTTGACAACATACACATCTGCTGACGTTGATATATTTCGTTATCCATCAAGGATTATCATTGCCGGTTATTCGAATAGTGGCAAATCTTATTTCGCATCAAAATTAATAAAGTTATACCATGAGAAATTTCATAACATTATAATATGCGGGGTGACATCACATCCCTTAGAACAAGATTCAGAGATATCTCATAAATTAACATTAAGTAAAGATATTATCGACCCGCAGAATGTCATTGCATCACCTGATGAAAATACAATAATTATTGTTGATGGTCTATTTTTAAAAGCTGGTAACAGTGAAATTATTCTCGAATGTTTTATTAAAGGTAGGCATCATAATATAAGCATTATTCTGATTACTCAAAATATATTTCACGGAGGACGATATAGTCGTACCATGGTTTTAAACGCCACGCATTTTGCTTTATTTAAAATGAGGGATCTTGGAGAAGTAGAGATTCTGGGGCGACAAGTGTTCGGAAAAAATAAGGAATTTGTAAATATATATAAATCTGCTATAAAACGATCACCCTTTGGTTATTTATTCATAGACCTTGCATTAAATACGCCAGAAGCATTACAGTTGCGAACCAATGTGTTACGGCAGGATTCCTACGAAATTGTATACCAATGGAGCGAGCAAAATTAATTGAAAAGGTTTATAGAGATCCTGGTTCTGCGGGATCATTCTCTGGGGTAAACAGTTTATATACAGCTGTAAAAAAGATCGATCCGTCCATAACCTTAAAAGAGGTCAGAAATTTCTTAAATTCAGAAAGATCATATACTTTATACGTTCTTAAACCTAAGAAGTTTCCTCGTAGAAAAATAATTGCTCCCAAACCCAGAGTGATATTAACCTGTGATTTGGGTGATATGTCTAAATTACCCAGATATAATGATGGATATAAATACATTCTCGTGTGTATCGATGTTTTTTCAAGATATTTACAAGCAGTACTCATGAAAAAGAAAGACGGACCGAGCACTTTACATGCATTACAAAACATATTGGAGAATGAAAAGGCGAAGAATATATCGAGATTATTTACAGATAAAGGCAGGGAGTTTCTAAATAAACAGGTACAGAATTATCTCCAGAGTAAGCATATATAAAGTTATATCATGTATTTTCGAAAGAAACAAAAGCTTCCATTGCAGAGAGAGGCTTGCAAACGTTGAAACGTAAATTATACAAGTATATGACAAGTGCCAATACATTTAATTATTCAAAAGTGTTAAATGATTTAGTAGATGCGTATAATTCAACTCCACACTCGGGGATTGGCGGTAAAACCCCATTGCAAGTCCATGGTATTACGTCATTGAATGATATAAGGAATCAGTTTCGGATAAATTATAAAAATGGAAGATCCAATAAGAAACGAATCAGTAAGAAGAAATTGGCTGTTGGAGACACAACAAGAGTGACTCTTAGCAGATCATCCGCGTTTAACCGAGGGTTTCACACACAAAATACAGAGGAAATATTTAAAATATATAGAATTAATAATTCTCAACCTATAACAACATATCATTTGAAAGATTTGAAAGGTGAAAAGATTAAAGGAACATTTTATCGCGAAGAATTGACCCCAGTCATACCCCCTCCAGAATATATTATCGACAGAGTATTGAAACGAAAAAAAAATGGTGGAATTACGCATTATTTGGTATCTTATAAAGGTTATGATTCCACTTTTAATTCGTGGGTCAAAGAAGGAGATTTGTTGAAGGTACAATGAAAAAATCATTATTAGAAAAATTTAAAGAATTAATTACATTACTTAATAGTCTCCCACGCAATCAACGGAAGAGTTTATTACAACAGTTTAAGAAAACACACATAAGTTGTATCAGTGAGATTTTCAAGAATTTGATTAAGAATAAAATACCATTAGACCCTAAAATATTTAAAAAGTACAAGAACGAGATTAAATCACTAGCTTGTAAGAAAATCGGTTTTCAGCGTAAAAAGAAATATTAGAGTATTAGAGGTGGAAATCTTCTTAGTATTATATTACCTCTAGCAGTAAATATTATTTCGAGATTGTTTAATAAATCATGAAAGAATTTTATCTTGTACCAACTTCAGTTATGAATCGGAAACCTCTCGAGTTAGTAAAATCGGAGGGTGATGAGAATTTAGAAGGAGGTGGTGGATGCTTGAAGCGTGGTGTTAAACGCAAGTTTAAGACTACTCCCGCTAGGCAGGTCAACCCACCTGCTCTCACCTCGGTGAAACCTCAGAAAACCCCAGATTTGTCAAGATTCATGCACATAAGAGTGAGTGCGAGAAATATAGAATATGTGAAATCAATGTTGGTATTATTGCAAAGAAATCCTTTGGTGAGTTGGGATGAGAATGGTGACCTTCTTACCCCCATTACTGGACGTAATATTATTGAAATATTAAATGTTTTATCAGAAAACAATGTGAAATCAGCGAGAAGAATCGATTCTGATTACTTATCAGAAATAAAGCATTTATTAAATATATCAGGTATACATTTTGATTTTGTGAGGAATACAAAAGTGAGAAAACAATTATTACATAAAGGAGGCGGTGTAAGGAGAGAAGAAACATCGTGGATAACATATTAGGTCAGTATATAAACTCCGTAATGATATGCTTTTTATTTAGTGTGTGTTATAAGAGTGTAGAGATGGCTGAACGTCTTCTATACGTGTGTAGCGATTCAAGTCTCGATTTATTTCCCGCCAATACACCTTCGGCTTTCATTAATAAATTATATGACCCCATTATATTAGATAATAAAATTGATTATGAGGTTGTTCTGAAAAATATAATTTACCCCAAGACGCATTATATACCGCAAAAGAATTTGAAGATATGTATTACATATGAGAAATCTACAGTAAATAAATATATGCATAAAATTGATATGAGCAAAATTATTGGAGGTGATATGACAAGGATTTTAGAGGCAATAAATGAGGATATTAATGTAAATCTGCTAATAGCAGTTAAAAAGATAACGGGTATTATCATCCACAAAAACTCAATTGTGTTCACATATCATCCAGGAATAAACAGAGTGGTTATTAACTTGAAAAAAAAATTATACTACCTTCTGATAACATGGTTATTTTGGG
>NC_069498.1:8908565-8934090 GCF_026875155.1 Cherax quadricarinatus
AAATAATGCACGAAAATTTAACACTGAATTAAGGAGATTAAAAGAAATTAAATGCAATCAGTACATGATAAACACTGATCTGATCAGTCATTTGAATGTAAACTAAGAGAAAAAATTCACTGGGAACACAAAAGAAATTCTCAACCTCAAAGTCTCTAAAAAAAAATTATCGCTAAAAACAACTTGAAGAATGAGATTGAGGATTGTTAACGTCTTGCTGCTGTCCTCTGCACAGATGATCGTAAGAATTGCGGTTAAATCGGCGAAACAACACTTTTAGGAGGCTTTTAAAGTTTGGCGCGACAAACACTCTAGCTCTTGACCCCTTGTGGTCCTTAAAATATGGGTGCTACAACCTTAGCAGTGCACCAACACTGATGAGGTAGGTTGAGTTGTAAGGCCACTGTAGTGGGTTTGGGGGTTTTAATGGCTGAGCGAGGCGTTGAGAGCCGGCAAGGGATGCAACAAAACGTGTCGTGAGTGGCTGGGCTTATGGGTTGAAGTGGGTAACCTCACTGAGAACCCCCACGCCGCGAAGATAATTCTAAGCGCTGGCTTAAAATAAACCACGAAATATTTCAACACCACAAGGATGAAAAGAGCACTCAGAATGTTGGAGCTTTATCACAAGCGAGGGAAGACTACTCACGTGGCTTGCTTGAGTACTGGGTAAGTACCTGGTTAGTTGCTTGGGGCTTATCTTAACCCTTCACACAGAATAGTTTTGATAACTTCACACACGACACAGCAGGGGTGGGGACCTGGCTTGGCAGGCAAAAATTGGATGGAGTAGGCTAGGCTGGACTGGATCGGTTGTTCTGACTCCCCACCACAGACTGGAAACTGGCTTATTTTGCAAACTCGGGTCAACCCCTCGTGAGTGATGAAAAAGCAGATAACACTAATACAAGAGTACTGACCAGTGAATAATGTCAGAAGCTTGGTAGAGTAGCTGGCTGAGGTAGATGGCTTGGTGAATCTCGGTAGTCGGTAGGCCTCTGGTGACACGAATGGCCCCGTCTTGCTGGTCGGAAATTTTATCTCCAGAAATCGCTGTAATCGTCAGAATTACAGGCCCTCCGCTGATGGACAACCATTTAATCGTAAGGGTGCTTAAATGGAGATATCACAGGTTGAAAGTAGACACACTTGTAGGATGGTAGCTACATTGTCAGTCTGAGATGGTGTAGGATGGAGCCCAGTGCCTTGCCTGTCTATGCCTGGATGGTCTGCCGCCGAGTGAGACCGGGACAGAGGGATGAGCCTCCTCGTGTGCATCCCGTGACGTCACACAAAGCCACAGGCCTACGAGGGGTCTCGTATCTAAAGCATATGGAAGATACTACTATGCTATCCTATATCATACAGGGAATACAGGGATCAGCAACTATGCTGACACTTGAGGGGTTTCTCTGTCATATTTCATTGTTCTGGATGCGTTTCCCTCTCACGTTTCATTGTTTTGGACGGGTTTCCCTGTCATATTTCATTGTTCTGGACTGGTTTCCCTGTCCATATTTCATTGTCTGACGAGTTTCCTTCTCATATTTCGTTGTTCTGGACGGGTTTCCCTGTCATATTTCATTCTTCGGGACGGGTTTCCCTCTCATATTTCATTCTTCTGGACGGGTTTCGTTCTCATATTTCCTTGTTCTGGACGGGTTTCCTTCTCATATTTCCTTGTCTGACGGGTTTGCTTCTCATATTTCATTGTTCTGGACGAGTTTTCCTGTCATATATCATTGTTCTGGACGGGTTTCCCTGTCATATATCATTGTTTTGGACGGGTTTCCCTGTCGTATTTCATTGTTCTGGACGGGTTTCCCTGTCATATTTCATTGTTTTGGACCGGTTTCCCTGTCATATTTCGATGTTCTGGACGCGTTTCCCTCTCATATCTCATTGTTCTGGACGGGTTTCTCTCCCATGTTTCATTGTTCTGGACGGGTTTCCTTCTCATATTTCAATGTTCTGGACGGGTTTCCATCTCATATTTCATTATTCTGGACGGGTTTCGCGGCCATATTTCATTGTTCTGGACAGGTTTCCTTCTCATATTTCATTGTTCTTGATAGGTTTCGTTCTAATATTTCGTTGTTCTTTACGGGTTTCGTTCTCATATTTCCTTGTTCTGGAAGGGTTTCCTTCTCATTTTTCCTTGTTCTTACGGAGTTTCTTCTAATATTTCCTTGTTTCTGGCGGGTTACCTTCTCATATCTTCATTTTTTCTGGAAGGGTTGCTTCTCATATGTCATGTGTCTGGTGACGGGTTTTCTGTCTATTTCATCGTTCTGGACGGGCACGGTTTGTCTTTCATATATTATTGTTTTGGACGGGTTTCCTCTCATATATCATGGTTTTGACGCGGGTTTCCTTCTCATATTTCATTGTTTGGACGGGTTTCCCTCTCTTTTTTCAATGTTCTCTACCGGTTTCCCTGTCATATTTCATTGTTCTGTACGGGTTTCCGTGTCATATTTCTCGTTCTGAGGGTTCCCTGTATATTCATTGTATTGGACGGGATTCACTTGCTCATTTTCATTGTTCTGGACGGTTTTCCTGTCATATTTCACTCTCTGGACGATTTTCCTTTAATATTTCATTGTTCTGGACGGGTTTCCCTGTCCATATCATTGTTCTGGACGGGTTTGCTTTCATGTTTCATTGTTCTGGAGGTTTACTTCTCTTATTTCAATGTTATGAGGAGGTCTTCGTGGCAATTTTTCCTTGTTTGGGCGGGTTTCTTCTCATATCTTCCTTGTTCTGGACGGGTTTCCTCTCATAATTTCATTGTCTGGACGGTGTTTCCTTTCATATTTCCTTGTTTCTGTTCGGGTTTTTTCTCATATTTTATTGTTCTTGACTAGTTTCCCTGTCATATTTCATTGTTCTGGACGGGTTTCCTACTCATATTTCTTTGTTCTTCAAGGGTTTCGTTCTCATATTTCATTGTTCTTTTCGGGTTTCTTTCCCATATTTCCTTGTTCTCAACGGGTTTCCTTCTCATATTTCCTTGTTCTGGACGGGTTTCCTTCTCATGTTTCCTTGTTCTGGACGGGTTTCCCTCTCAAATTTCCTTGTTCTGGACGGGTTTCCTTCTCATATTTCATTGTTCTTGACGGCCGGTGAGTATCCTTTTTCGTCTCTCCCAGGTCCAGGAGTCCGCCTGTGTCCCCTCAGGCATTCTCCCTTCCCCACTTCCCCGGTGTCTGCCTCGACGGCCGGTGAGTATCCTTTTTCGTCTCTCCCAGGTCCAGGAGTCCGCCTGTGTCCCCTCAGGCATTGCCCTTCCCCACTTCCACCGGGGGTCGCCTCGACGGTTGTGAGTATCCTTTTTCGTCTCTCTCAGGCCCAGGAGTCCGCCTGTGTTCCCTCAGGCATTCTCCCTTCCCCACTTCCCCGGGGTCTGCCTCGACGGCCGGTGAGTATCCTTTTTCGGCTCTCCCACGTCCAGGAGTCCGCCTGTGTCCCCTCAGGCATTCTCCCTTCCCCACTTCCCCGGGGGTCTGCCTCGACGGCCTGTGAGTATCCTTTTTCGGCTCTCCCAGGTCCAGGAGTCCGCCTCTGTGTCCCCTTCAGGCATTCTCCCTCCCCACTTCCACGGGGGTTGCATCGGGACGGCTTGTGAGTATCCTTTTCGTCTCTCCCAGGTCCAGGAGTCGCCTGTGTCCACTCAGGCATTTCTACCTTCCCCACTTCCCCAGGGTCTGCCTCCGACGGCGAGTGAGTATTCCTTTTTGTCTTCTCCCAGGTCCAGGAGTCCGGCTGTGTCCCCTCAGGCATGATTCCTTAACCACTTCAACGGGGTTCTGCCTCGACGGCCGGTGAGTATCCTTTTTCGTCTCTCCAGGCAAAAGTACCTCCTGTGGCTTCCTCAGAGCATCTCCGTCCCCACTTCCCCAGGGTCTGCCTCGACGGCCGGTGAGTATCCTTTTTCGTTCTCTCCCACGTCCAGGACTCCGCCTGTGTTCCCCTCCAGGGATCCTTCCTTCCGTACTTCCCCAGGGTCTGCCTCGACGGCCGGTGAGTATCCATTTTTTTTTTTTTTCGTCTTCCCAGGTCCAGGACTCCGCCTGTGTCCCCTCAGGCATTCCTCCCTTCCCACTTCCAGAAGTCTGCCTCGGACGGACGGTTGAGTATCCTTTTTTCGTCTCTAACAGGTCCAGGACTCCGCCTGTGTCCCCTCAGGCATGTCCCTTCCCACTTCCCCAGAGTCTGCCTCGACGGCCGGTGAGTATCCTTTCGTTCCACCCAGGTCAGGACTCCGCTGTGTCCTCATGCATCTCCCCTTCCCCACTTCCCCAGAGTCTGCCTCGGACGGCCGTGTGAGTCTTGCGAGTATCCTTTTTCGTCTCTACCAGGTCCAGTACTCGCCTGTGTCCCCTCAGGCATCCTCCCTTCCCCACTTTCCCCAGGTCTGCCTCGCGGCCGGTGTGTATCCTTGTTCGTCTCTCCCAGTCAAGGACTCCGCCTGTGTCCCTCAGGATCCTCCTTTTCCCACTTCCCCAGGTCTGCAATCGACGGCCGTGTGGAGTATCCCATTTTTCGTCTCTCCCAGGTCCGCGTGTCCAGGACTCCGCTGTGTCCCCTCAGGCATCCTCCCTTCCCCACTTCCCCAGGGTCTGCCTCGACGGCCGGTGAGTATCCTTTTTCGTCTCTCCCAGGTCCGCGTGTCCAGGACTCCGCCTGTGTCCCCTCAGGCATCCTCCCTTCCCCACTTCCCCAGGGTCTGCCTCGACGGCCGGTGAGTATCCTTTTTCGTGCTCCCCCTGTCCGCTAGTCCAGGAGTCCGCCTTGTGTCCCCTCAGGCTTCCTCCCTTCCCCACTTCCCCAGGGTCTGCTCGAGGCCTGGTGAGTAACCTTTTTCGTCACTCCCTGGTCCAGCGTGTCCTGGAGTCCGCCGGTGTCCCCTCGGCATCCTCCCTTCCCCACTTCCCCCAGGGTCTGCCTCGAACCAGTGGAGATATCCTTTTTGTCTCTCCCAGGTCGCGTGTCCAAGGATTCCGCCTGTGTCCTCAGGCATCTCCTTCCCCACGTCCACAGGGGTCTGCCTCGACAACCAGTGAGATCCTTTTTCGTCTCTCCCAGGTCCGCGTGTCCAGGAGTCCGCCTGTGTCCCCTCAGGCATCCTCCCTTCCCCACTTCCCCAGGGTCTGCCTCGACAACCAGTGAGTATCCTTTTTCGTCTCTCCAGGTCCGTGTTGTCCAGAAGTCCGCCTGTGTCCCTAAGGCATCACTCCCTTCACCCAGGGTCTGCCTCGACAAACAGTGAGTATCCTTTTTCGTCTCTCCCATGTCCGCGTGTCCAGGAGTCCGCCTGTGTCCCCTCAGGCATCCTCCCTTCCCCACTTCCCCCGCCCGGGTCCGTGGTTCCAGGAGTCCACCTGTGTGAAGGCCAGGTGCTCCCCTTCCCCACTACCCCCACCACCAAACCTTGCACCCCCCCGGGCCGTGGTTTCCAGGAGTCCACCTGTGTGAAGGCCGGTGCTCCCCCTTCGACCACTACCCCCACACCCAACCTTGCCACAGCCACCCCCCCCACCCGGGTCCGTGGTTCCAGGAGTCCACCTGTGCGAAGGCAGGTGCTCCCCTTCCCCCTTCCCCCACACCCCAAACCTTGGCACAACCCCCCCCCCGGGTCGTGGTTCCAGGGTCCACATGTTGTGCGTAGGCCAGGTGCTCCCCCCTTCCCCAGGAATCCATCCGTGGGCCCCCGATGTATCCTTCTCACTTCCCTTAGGATATCTTCCGGCTCAGCCTTCCCCAGGTTATGTATCCCTCCGTGATCTTAGCCAATGAGAACGAGGCCTTGTTTAGCTGGTCTACGGTACGAGACTGTTCAGGTGGGGGAATTACAGGAGGGACACACAGAAACTGCCGTCTGTAAATCACCCACCAAGGATCAGTCTAGATCGTAGGTCAGCAGGACGCAGCAAGCTACCGTCCAGTTCGATCCACCAAGGCTCTGGCCACTCAGTTGAAAAATTTGGGGTTCTATTTATATTACTCCAATTCATCAACATTAAATATAGTTTCTTTTTGTGCTTAATAAGCAGTTAAGTGCATTTGGACTGTTTTGTTGTTTATAACTGTAATAAGTATAAACTTCGTGTTTTTTATTTTGTTATTTGTCTTATGATTTGGAAAAACGATCAGTTACAGGCGCCCGCTCACACATGTTTATAAGATTCACTTTTATCTGATTTTTGGGTTATCCTGGGTAACTTTACTATTCGTTAATATGTATGATAGATTGTGTAAGTTGTTTTTCTAACATTGTACTTGTACCAAGAAAACTTACTACTTACACCATACACTTGTTTTTACACTCATTTGCGCATTTCCCGTAACGAAGCTTGTTGTTCACCATCGTTCATACACTCATAAACTGCGCACATGAGCAAACACACACACACACACACACACACCACACACACACACAACACACACACACACACACCACACCACGTACTCATATATACAACAGGCCTAGTGTCTAATCGACATGTGCCTAGGACAAAATGGTAACTAACACACACACACACACACCCACACACAACACACCACACACACACACATGTATAAAACCACACTCACTGCCTCTTACGCTAATATGTATGTAATCACAAATACACACACACACACACACACACACACACGTATGTACACAAATTTGTACCCATCCATGTATGCACTCTAACTCACGGTTTGATTTAAAATTATGTTTGTCTTTTAAATAAAATCGGAAAACTTGGAAGTAGAAGAAATCAGTCTGCCTAAATGTTGGGTAATCAGATACAATTTATATATTTCAATATTGTGATGAAACATGTTGGTTATCGGTATTTTAAGACATTATTATGAAAGGTGTGAAAAGGTTATTGTTCTTTTAGCACTGTGGGTCAGTTAAAGTTACTTGTTTTAGACACTTGTGGGTCAGGTAAAGTTACTAGTTTTAGCCACTGTGGGTCAGGTATAGTTAAACTAGTTTTAGGACACTGTGTGTCAGGTAAGTTACTAGTTTTAGGACACTTGTGGGGTCAGTAAAGTTTACTAGTTTTAGACACTTGTGGGTCGGTAAAGTTACTAGTTTTAGACATTGTGGGTCAGGTAAAGAATTCAGGGAGGAAAACTGGGTTTAACCAACTTGAGTTTCCTAGAGATGGGCCACTCTGGAAGGAGTTGTTGGGAATTTTGCAGATTGGAGTGGCAATTTATCTTGATGTTGCGTGCGCAATGGCACGATACATCCCAAAATGTTGATAATCAGCAATGAAAAAACGGTCATTAGCTAAGAGCGATCTCTGTCATGTTCTTTTAGGATCAATTTATGCGAGCTCTGAACAGGTAGGAACCTTCTGGTAAATGCAGAAGGCTATGCTCAGCATTGGTTCTGCGAGCCAGCTGTCGTGTTGGTTCAGTTACACGGATTTTCAGTAAAATATCTCCAAATACAAATTTAGATCAAAAAAATAAAAAAATAGGACAATACCGCGACTGGAAACAATAAAACAAATTACCTGCTTTTGTTGACGTTTCGATCCCACCTGGGTCCTTTAAATGTCACACTAACCTCAAAGGTTCAGCTTCAGGTAGGTTTGCGAGGGTTGAGACCTTGACCCAGGCCTTCTCCAAGTGGTGACCCGAAAATGGCTCCCGAAAGAGTGTCGGAGTTTGTGTAAAAAAAAAAAAAGTGATATACCGTTTACAGCCTATGGCAGGGGCACGGTGTGCATTCATGCCAAGTTGAGTTCCGTTTTTCAGTCCTATGAACACGTGTGGCAGCCTATGTCAAGGCACGGTGGATGTCTTATCAAGTTAGGTGGAGTACAGTTTACAGCCCTATGGCAAGGGACAATTAGTTTGCACGTCAGGCGGAGGACTGTTCACAACCCTATGGCAGGGAAGTCCTATAACAAGGGCCATGGCGAGTCTTATTCAGCACAAGTGGTGGAGACGTTAATCAAATTCATCGTCAACGTTTCTGTAGTGGGGTACAGCACGACTTTGGTTTGATTCAAGTGGTGTCAGAGCTGGTGTTCTCTGCTCTCTTGCATCTAAAGTTCTGTTGCATTTAAGCCATGCCTGGACATTGGGCCCAGACTAAATCTTAGTCTGGTTTTGTCTCTGTAGATGCCTACATTCTCATTTGCACTGTTCAAATGCTTCCAAAACTTCAGAACACTCAATGATTGATCTTTTTTCTCCTCCTCCTCCTTCTCCTCTCTCTACCTCTTCTCCTTTCCTGTTTTTCCTTTGATTCCTTTTTTGTGCCCAGGTGTGTTCTGCCTTCATCCCACCCCCCTGTGTTTTTGGTCCTAGTCTCGTGGGCCATTATTAATGCTCTCACTGCAGTGCTCCTTTGTCTTGTCCTTTGCCTTACTCCAACTTCTACTACTTCTACTACTACTCTACTACTATACTATACTACTACTACTAGCTTTTACTACTACTTTTGCCCTCTCTTCATTTCCCTTTCTGTTTACCACTACTCCAATACAACCTTACTACTACCACTATCTACTAACACTACATACTTCCATAACTACTTCACTACTACTTCCACTACTATCTTCACTACTAGGCATTACTCTACCGCTACTTCTCCACTTCATTCTTTCTCTTCTTCTTTTTTCATCCTTTGTCCCTTCTTTATATATACTGGCTCCTCCACCTTTTAGTGTATGTTAGGTGACTTGTAAGTGTCCAAATTGGACCGAAAACGTCGTCATAAGCTTCTCTCTCGAAAGGTGCAGGTTATTCTTTATTAGATTCAACCACTAACGCATTTACAACTTACGAAATAGTTAACAACAAATACCAAATTCAGGGGAAACGGGTGCGGATGTGAACCACATGGCAAGTGTTGTCCCTGGCTTGTGCGTTTTCACCACTTGACCAGTTGTCTGTTAATTAGAGCTAGCTGGCCAGCTGGTGGCCCGAGTGGTTAACACAATGGCCTGTGGAGTTTCAGTAGTCACCTGCCATGGATTTAAGCCCCACCAGTTCCCTGATGCAGGACTCGAAACAGTGGAATGAAATTGCAAGATTCGAAACAGTGGAATGAAATTTGCAAGGAGAAGAGCACCACGAACGATTGCAAACAGAACTGTAAACACAATGAAATAAATTACTTGTTAATATTTACTGTAAGCGCAAAAACAAAAGAGCCGCTGAAAAGATAGCATTTGATGTATAGCTTCAGCTAGCTACATGGTGTCCTAGTGGGGTAGTCGGCACCTACCTTAATGCTCAATATATATAATATATATATATATATATATATATATATATATATATATATATATATATTATATATATATATATTAATATATATATATATTATATATATATATATATGTCGTGCCGAATATGTAAAACTGGTCAATTAGCAAGAACTCATTTAAAATTAAGTCCTTTCTGAAATTTTCTTTTATATGTTTAAAGATTATTTTTTCATTAATGTTAATGTAAAAATTTATAATTTTGCACCAAAAGAATCTTTGAAAACTTACCTAACCTTATTATAGGAAGAACAATTTATTTTAGCCTAACCCAACTAAATATATTTTAGATTTGTTTACAGTAATTTAATACTAAACAAACACAGTGAAATATAATTTTCGTTAGGCTCAGAATGATTTTGGCTAAATTATTGCATACACAAATTTTCACTTGTCCTATATGGCAAGATGAGCGTTACTATTTAAGCAAGATCGCAAGTTCTGCCTATTGATGTATATATATATATATATATATATATATATTATAAATATATATATATATATATATATATATATATATATATTTCAATTTAATGAATTAAACAAACCATACCACTGGCCGGGATAGAACCCGCGGGTTCTATCCCCACCCGTGGTATGGTTTGATTGCAATCATGTCATTACGATTTCGTGAGTCGTGACATTGAGGTAAACGCTTTTGCATCCAGGGGGATTTATAATCAACAGAATAAGATTAAAATATTCCCCAAAATGTTGGATCAATGAGTACGGAATTTGCAGAGATGAAAATGGATGTAATTCAAGGGCTAAATACCTCTACCATATTAGTAAACCTTCATGGCTGGTGAGGGGCTCTGATCTAGGGGAAATGGAATTGTGCCTCCAGTTCCTGAAGTTAAACCTGATACCTTCTTCATGCCCACAGCAGTGTATAATCCAACGCATTTAGCGTTCCCCCTTGATTATTATAATATGAATTAGCAGTTTCCATTTAAAATTGCTCGTGTTGCTCAACTTACCACCATAGTAGTGGGTACAAGTAGTTCTACGTTACTTCTAGTTCTGTGTGCACCCCCTGCTGTAGTAATAACAGGGACTGGTGGAAAAATAATCAACCTACTGGTACATGAAGCTCTGTGGTGGATTCACAGTGAAGTAACAGGTAGTTTAAGATAGAACAGTACTAATTTCTTAGAGGTAGTTGGACGTGACGTTTCTATCATTTACATCTGTAATTCCATGTCATTGTTCCATAGAGTATTTTCTTCCATTTTCATGTTTGGAGGGCATGGAGGGAGTGGGAAAGTAGGTGAGAGTCTCCTGTTTTTTCTAGCCTTGACTTACTCACCAAGGTAATGTACGGTTGACCCTAATCTAAGAAAGAATATGTAGCCTTGTCGATGGACTTTCCGTGTAGATCCATGAACTCGGTGAACTCACTCTCTGTTCCTCTAGTCGACCTTTCATCTGCCCTCTTCCTTTCTTTTCTCCGTCTTCCTCGTCTCTGTCTCTCTTCCTCTTCCTCTCTCTCCCTCTTCCTCTTCTTCTCTCTCCTTCCTCTTCTCTCTCCCTCTCTATACTTCGGCTTTGTATTCAACTTCTCGGTATGTGTTAAATACTTTTTCCGTCATTGTTAATAAGCCTCATCGCGGATTTTGAACATTCTGTTTCTTCCGTGCCTCAACCCAGGAGGTTGTTGAAGGATAATGTTCACCTGGTACTGTGTCAACCCACTGTACTACTACGGGTGTCACCGCAATATACCTGCTACGGTGTCCCCCCACCAAAGTACCTTCTACGGTGTCCCCTCACAGTACCTTCTACGGGTGTCACCCCACAGACTTCTACGGTGGTACCCTACAGTACCTGCTACGGTGTTGCTGCACAGTATCTGCTATGTGTAACCCCTCAGCACCTGCTATGGTGTCACCCCACAGTACCTACACGATGTCACCCCGCAATACATGCTTCTGTGTCACAGCATCCAGTATCTGTTACGGTGTCACCCCACAGTACTGCTACGGTGTCACCCGCAGTATCGCTACGGTGTTCACCCCGTAGTATCTGCTACGGTGTCACCCACAGTAATCTACTACAGTGTCACCAGTCGACTAACAACCAGGACCTACTTTAACTGACAGGTGAACAAGAACTGCAAGTGTCTTAGGAAATACGTCCTAATGTCTCCAACCGTACTAGGTACCGAAACCACGGACCAAAATGTCGTGAGCTTGAGTGAGTTAGCAACTGAGTTAATTTTGATCTCCAGGGATCCAGAGATTCATAACTCCTGGCTGGGGGCTGAGGGAGGTCATCATGTCAAATTCTACGAGTTCCCAACTTTAATGCAGAAAAATCCTCGTCTCTATATAGCGAAAATCGATCCCTTAATTAAAATCCTTTCCAAAGTTGACAGTCGAATTAGCCCTTTCTTCTTTTTCCTGTCTACACACAACTTTTCTCAGAACTCTCTTCTGTACTAGTACTTCCCATCTCTATTACTGCAGTCCCTCTTATGGCCTAAAATGATCAGAGTTGGAATTTCGCCTAAGTTATTCTTACGTTCAGAACCACCACTATGCCGTTAATAGGAGGTAACTGCGTGAAAAATTTCACATGGAAAAGAAAAATAAAACTTTAATTCTGATATAAGAGCAATTTGTCAGTTTGTGTAAATTGTGTACGAAATGTTTTAACCATGTGTGCTTGCGAGACCTTTATACAAGGAAAATGTTAAACCACTGAGGGCTATTTAAACCTAGATTTACGCTTAAATAATAGGCTTAGCCCTTTCAGGAGAGGACGGAAACGCTAATGAAGAAAAATAATTTTTTTAGTTAAATCAACTTAGGCAGGATCGATATTAAATTATGACAAGAGCCAATACAAATTATCTTCAGTTTTTTTTTTTAAAGTAATAGTTGATGCTCATTGATAGTGAAATAATATTTGGTGCAATTGTGGAGAAAAATTCCCTGTGGGGTATTAATTATAACTTTAGCATTCATTAAGAGTTATTAATTATACTCTTAGCATCATTAAGAGTTATTTAATTATAACTCTTAGCATTCTTTAAGAGTTATTAATTATAACTCTTAGCATTCTTATAAGAGTTATTAATTATGACTCGTAAGCGTTTCATAAGAAGAAGGTATGTCAAGGATGGCACACAGTCAAAGACCCAATGTCATACAGAGGTGATTTTTGACCCTTGTAATATGACATCGGGGAAACGATGAAGTTCTAAAACCTAGAACTGAAACAAGACTGTAGGCAAGAAGAGTAAAGTGTGAGAAAGTGGCCACCAGGACACCCATTTGTTCCAATTATGTTGCTTTGGTTATAGTTGTGGGCGGGCGGATGGTCCATAAGCTGACAATGTCCAGGCTTTGTTTTTACTACAACCATAGATGACCTTTGTAATGTATATACTCACCTATTTGTGGTTGCATGGGTCGATTCATAGCTCCTGTCCCCGCCTCTTCACTGATTGCTACTAGGTCCTCTCTCTTCCTGCTTCCTGAGCTTTATCATACCTCGTCTTAAAGCTATGTATGGTACCTGCCTCCACTTCATCGCTCGCCAGACAGTTACACTTCCTGACCACTCTGTAACTGAAGAACTGCTTCCTAACATCCCTGTGACTCATCTGAGTCTTCAGCTTCCAAGAGTGACCCCTTGTTTCTGTGACCCTTCTCTGGAACATCTTGTCTCTGTCCACCTTGTCTATTCCACGCAGTATTTTGTATGTCGTTATCATGTCTCCCCTATCCCTCCTGTCTCCAGTGTAGTCAGGGCCGATTTTCCCTCAACTTTCCTCATAGGACATTCCCTTAGCTCTGGAACTAACCTTGTCGCAACCTTTTGCAACCTTTTCTCTAATTTCTTAACGTGCTTGACCCGGTGTGGGTTCCCCCAATCTGAGTGCTGCATACTCCAGTATGAGCCTGACGTACACTGTGTACAGATCTTGAAAGATTCCTTACTTAGGTATGAAATTGCTAATCTCAGGTTTGTCAGGCGCTCCATATGCTGTAACAGTTTAAATCTGGCTGATATGTGCTTCGGGAGACGTGTTCTGTGTTATAATCACGCCAAGATCTTTTCTCCTTGATGCGAGGTTTGCAGTCGTTGGCCACCTAGGCCTATACTCCTCTGCGGTCTTCTTTGCTCTTCTCCATTCTTCATGACTTTGCATTTGGCAGGGTTGAATTCGAGAAGCAGGTTGCTGAACCACGTTGTCCCTGCCTCTCAGCGTCTTTTGAAGGTCTGCCTGATCCTCATTGATTTAATTCTCCTCATTAACTTCAATCATCTGCGAAATAGGGACAACCGCTGAGGTCTACCCTTCCAATCATGTTCATCACTTATACCAAAAATAGCACGGTCATAGGACCGACCCCTGTGGGACCCCGCTCGTCACAGGTGCCCACTGGGATACCTCATCACTCACCATGTCTCGTTGTTGCCTCCCTGTCAGGTATTCTCTGATCCATTGAAGTCCCCTTCCCGTTATATGCGCCTGATCCTCTAGTTTCTGCACTAATCTCTTGTGAGGAACTGTGTCGAAGGCCTTCTTGCAGTCCAGTAGATGCATCAACCCACCCGTCTGTCTCGTGTCTTCTGTTACTTTTACTTAAAACTGTGTGTGTGTGTGTGTGTGTGTGTGTAAGCACATGGATAACATTTCAAAAATATCTGCTAGCTATTGGAAATTTTCTCATGAACACCGACCACCGTAAATTGCGGATACCGTTTCTGATACACCTGGAAGTAATACTAACACAGGGGGAGCTGTGCAGAGGTTGTTCAGTGACAGCCAACACAGGTGTACCAGAGGTTGTCCAGTCAGTGTCAGCCAACACAGGTGTACCAGAGGTTGTCCAGTCAGTGACAGCCAACACAGGTGTACCAGAGGTTGCTCAGTGACAGCCAAACACAGGTGCTACCAGAGGTTACCAGTGACAGCCACACAGGTGTTACCAGAGGTTGTCCAGTCAGTGACAGCTACACAGGTGTACGTGGTTGCTCAGTGTCAGCCAACACAGGTATACCAGAGGTACTCAGTGACAGTCAACTCAGGTGTACCAGAGGTTGCTCAGTGACAGCCAACACAGGTTATACCAGAGGTTACTCAGTGACAGCAACCACAGGTTTACCAGAGGTTTGCTCAGTGACAGCCAACACAGGGTTGTACAGAAGTTGCTCAGTGATCAGCCAATCTTGGTGCCCCAGGAGGTTGTTCAGTAAACAGCCACCACAGGTTGTACAGAAGTTGTCAGTCAGTGACAGGGTGTACCAGGAGGGTGTCCAGTCAGTGACAGCCAACACAGGTACAAAGAGGTTGTCTGGTCGTGACAGCTAAACACAGGTATACCAGAGGCTGTCCAGTCATTGACAGCCACACAGGTGGTGTCAATGACTGATATTGGCTCTTAATATTCTTCACCTCCAACATAACAATTGCCCTTAAAAAATAGAGCAGAAATATTATTACGAAGATCCGTGTTACAACGAATTTGCATTTTTACTTGCGAATGAGACATTTCTTTTCCATAAGGTTCAGTTTATTTTACAATTGTGTCTCATACTGGCAGATCAAGCGGTGTTGTTAGGGCAGTTATTCCTTGGTGCCGTAGTCCTGAAGACTTGGGCTGAGCTTCTTAAAAAAACTGGCACAAATGTCTATTTTTCTCGATTTCTATATAATATGTTTCTGGCTTGCCTTGAAGGGTGTTAAGGGGGTCAACGCTCACCGCAATCTGGGTCCATTATCAGGCCTCGACAGATCTATCCCGTTTTTGTAAATTTATTCTTTTCATTCTCTCTCTCTAATATCCTTTTATACCGCATCTTGAAATGCCGTTAGATACTGTTTGGGTGTGTGGGTGTGTAGTGTGTGTGTGTGTGGTGTGTGTGTGTGTTTTTATATGTCCAGAAAATGATAAGTTATAGTGACAGTCAGGCATAAGGTTACGGTGAGGGGGACAGAAGCGAGCTGTTGCGGTGCACCCGCTGACTCAAACACTCATATCCAAGTACTAATGGCCAGGAACACTGTCATAAATATTGAATAGAGGCGCAATGTGAAACATGTTGCTCATTGACTGTATGAAAAAGATGGAATGGACCAGTCAATTACTACGAGTCCGTGACAGCAGGAATAGTGGACATAGACAGTTGTGATAGTCATTTTTAACAAGAAAAAGTTTTACCCTACCAAAGCGTTATCAATCCTCGGGAAGGGGATGAACGATAAAAAATATTCCACATCATATTCAATAAATGGCATGGAATTAACAGAGATAGTAACGGATAGAAAATTTGCACTACAAATAACTTATTTTAGTGCACTGAGGGCAACAGCTTATGTACACTGCTAGTAGCAGTCGGTACTACACTTCTGTGAATTACCGTACTTTAGGCCTCTATCTTCAAGGGTTAACCATGAGTAGCCAGTGAGAGAACCTTGTGTGTGCAGAAGCCGCGCTGTAGGCAGGACATACCTTGTAACTGGAGAAATTATGTGTGAGGTATTTTGTGTGTGGGGGAAAACAAGTGTATGGAAAACTTTCCATGGGAATCTGAAGTTCAGTCATTGAGGACCGTGGTGTTGAGGTCAGATTTAAGACGACTGCCGTAGACACTTGACTTGAGACTAAATAGATTGGTTTAGATGAGGAGGTTTAGACAGGACAAAACCTTTGTCTGTTAAGTGGCTCTTGAAAGGAATATCAGTTCCTGTTAACAGTGAGTACTTTGTCAATTCTTCCTTTTTGTATATAACTCCTCCCATTAAGTTTTAAACTTTTTAAAATTTTATTTTTCTATATCAATATTGCAATACAACATTGAACTGATTAGCATATTTGGGTAAACAAAAAGAAGCTCAATATTTTTAAGGTATATATTAGTTATATAAAGCTTACCTTTCAAAAAAAAAAAATAGATAAATAATGTAATTTTTATATTTATTAGGTGTGCTGATGAGATAGATTTAATTTTTGTGTGGGTAACACAAATTCTTTTGTTTGAAAATTATTATAATATAAATTCTTTTATGTACCACTGCGTTCAGAATGCATAGTGACGGTTCTGCAACATTTTTTGTTTCCACACTTTAAAAGCATGTTGGAGAATCAAATTTAATGGGACTGAGACCTGGGTGGAGCTGCAGTAACGCTTGGCTAGGCACTTTACTTAGTAATTCCTGTAGTCAATGCTCCATTAGTTTTCGTGGACAAGATTTATGGCCGCTAATACACACTGGAGTGGTTATCATTAATAACTGGACAAGACATTGGAAAAAAAGGATCATTGGGGATGAAAACATTTGTTATGAATGTTTAAATCACAATGTTATCCCAAGATTATGGAAGGTGTAGTGTTGATTCATATATATTCCTATATTCCTGACTCATGAATGGAGATTATTTTCAGACGGAAATGAATGGTGTGGATTTAAACTGTTTTTGGCATCAACTCAAAGGGTTTCCTGGGTACGCCACAGAGATGTCAACTTCAGGCTCGGTGGATCAACTACTGGGAAGTTAACAACGACTGAGCTGACACTGGTGGATCAACTTATGGGAAGCGAACAACGATGGCTGACATGGTTGGATCAAACTACTGGTGAAGTAAATCGACTGGGCTGGCACTGTGTGGAATTCATTTCTGTGAAGTTACGACTGAACTAGCACGGTGGTGTAATTACTGTGAAGTTATCGAATGAGCTGCAACATGCGACTAAAATACTTTTCCTTAATCACAGTTGTCTGTTTATCTTGAGAGTCTATCTGAGGTGACTGTCAAGCATTGTTAAAGATTCCTTCAAGACATTGCAGTATTGGAAACACGCTACAAAGGTAATGGACTCCTGCAATGTTTGCATTGTCTGCTGATGTTGCAACGAGGATCAGTCAAGGATCTTCAGACGAACAGGTCAGGCAAATTTTATATTTTTAGCTAGTTTTGTTTTACTGATTACTAGGACATTCTTCGCACTTGTTAGCGTTTGTAAATTATTTAGTTTTTTCTTATTTTTCACACTCAGTAATATGGAAAGGTCCGCATGAAACATGGTAAAATATGCCAGAATTTACCCTAATAAACTACATTTGTCGAAGAATGCGTGATATTCTGCACAATATTTGTCATATTCTTAATCAACATAAATGATTTAGTGAATCGCGTATCTTAGGATTCAAGTTATATTTAGATCGAATATGGTTATTTACGTACATTTAATCGTTGTTCTATATGTGAAAATAAGTTTGGTATAGTTTCATTTTCAGTCTTTATTATCACTAATCAGAAATTATTGTAAATAAACTGAATGGTAATGTCTTGGAGTGAATCCTTATTTACAACTGTTAATAGTGCAGTGAATCTTTGTTTAAAACTGAGTATTAATATTGGAGTGAATCCTTGTTTATTAAATGAGTAAGTATAAGGGATTGAAGCTTGTTTAACCAACTGAGTAACAATCTAGGTGAGAGTTGAAATCCACAGTTTTAATTCGGTAATAATTAGCGGTGGAGTGGGCGAGCACCCAGTACGCAAGCAAAGTTGTTTTAGGTACACTTACTGTAGACAGCAGGCAGTGTAGGTATTTAATTCTGGACAAATACTAATGATATGCTCTAGGTACCAATATGCCAGGGCTCACACAACATACTACAGGCACCAACTTGCCTCAGGCTTCAATATGTCCAAGGTATCAAGAAGCCCAAGGCACCAACATTCCCCAGGCACTAATGTGCCTCAAGCCAGAAATAAATATAGCTCAGTGACACTTGGGATGATGATGATAATGATAATAATAATAATAATTAATAATTAATAATATATGGAAGCTCTTACCTAGTAAGGGTCTAGAAAGGTAATCAGGTTGGGTCCTTAGAAGGGTTGCGCAGCTCCAGTTCCTTGAATCAAAAGCCCCTCGCTAGCACGAAGGGTGTTTTATGATTTACCAAGCACTAGGACCCTTTGGTCATTTAAAACTAGTTCACAAGCAGGTTGCAGGTTTAACAATTTGCTACTACCAATTTACATTTGTTACTACCATTTTATATTTTCATGATATATACAGCGGGGTACATGTCTCTCAGTGTATGTACAATGAGAGTTGTTAGGTAAGACACATATGCAACAGTTAGGTATCTTTATTTCGAAACGTTTCGCCTACACAGTAGGCTTCTTCAGTCGAGTACAGAAAAGTTGATAGAAGCAGAAGATACTTGAAGACGATGTAATCAGTCCATCACCCTTAAAGTTTTGAGGTGGTCAGTCCCTCAGTCTGGAGAAGAGCATTGTTCCGTTGTCTGAAACAATATGAAGTTGAAGTGACAGGATGGAGCTTTATATAGTGCCAGGGTTAACCTTAATCTCAGTTTTAGGGAATAAAGTGTTCATGATTGGTGGGGAACATGTAACATGTAAACCACAGACCAGTTGGGGCCAGTGTGATTTGCTTGCATTGTTGTTATTTACGATTTCGTGAGTCAGCCTGCATGTAGTTTTAATGATCCATCTTATAGACTATAGGTTTCAAACCCAATTACCTGGAGAGTTTACCTGGAGAGAGTTCCGGGGGTCAACGCCCCCGCGGCCCGGTCTGTGACCAGGCCTCCTTAGGTCAGTGTCCCAGGATGCGACCCACACCAGTCGACTAACACCCAAGTACCCATTTTACTGATGGGGAACATAGACAACAGGTGGAAAGAAACACGTCCAATGTTTCTACTCTGGCTGGGAATCGAACCCAGGCCCTCACCGTGTGAAGCGAGAGCGTTAACCACCAGGCCACCAGAGCCTCATTCAGGCCACCAGAGCCTCATCAACTAATCAACTTGCTACTATGATGATTAACTTACTGCGAACATGCATGTTAAAATCACTATCATACGACGTCTATTAGCACTAGAAACTAATATCGGTGCATCTTACCCTGATAATTTACACACTTGGATAACATTTGGAAATCTTTATCCAGAATAAAGATTCCCAAATGTTGCCCTAGTGTGTAAATTCTCAACTTACTGGTTTTCTAAATCATTCACACAACATCTCACCTGGACAACGGTTGGCCGGCCTCGAGTCATGAGTTGCCCCATGACTTCAAGGGAGGTGACGAATTATTTAGGGTGATAAAAAAGGAAAATTTAAATAAATATGGGGAGAAAAAAATGATATTCTGACATAATTCTGACACATGCTGATGTAATTAGTTGTTTCTATCATATTTCTAAATAAGTCTTTTCCAAAAAATGTAATTTTTGTTCTTCCTGGAGGCAATTTGTTTGTTATTTTTTATCTCATATATTACGATTTTTTTGATAGTTTTCATTCTAAATACACTCATTGAAAACTCCTATGAGAACTCATTCAAATTCAGGGAAGATGATTATAGCTCTTTCGCCTGTGTGTTGTCAACATGTGTGGAGCGTTGTTAACATACTGATATGTGGCGTGGCAGTGACCCCGTAGAGTGTTACAGAAAACCGTATTATATGTATAAACTCAGGAATAAGTTACTGAACATTATTTTCACTTTGGGCCCCCCCCCCCCCCCAAAAAGTTTTTATAGGAGTGTCATGATTTTTGCCACAGTTAATGTGTAATGATGGTTCTACTAGAATGTAAACGGGATTTGCAATATCTTTTACGCTTTGCTTTTAATGTTTATTTTTCTTAATATATTTCAAACATTTTTTTTTTAATGCAATCTACTGGACATTTTTCGCTCAACGGCGTTTATGCCAAGATTATCTATCCCTTATTCTTTCATCTGATGTCAACTAAGAAATTGTACATCTTACCAATTTTGTAGAAAAGTGGAGAGGATTTTGCCCTATAGAATAGGGCACTATTTATTTTTTCTATTTATCTTTTAAGGCAAAAACGTGTCTAGGCTTCAATTGCTTCTTAAATCACTATAAAAATTTAATTGAAAATTGGACCAAAATAAAAAAAAAAATATTTCGCTCAGGGATTGACAACGTCAAATCTACGACTTCAAGGGTGATGACTGATCACATCGTTTCAATATGCTACCGTTCTGCTACTTTCTTACTCGACGAAGAAGGCCTACTGTGTAGGCGAACGTTTCGGGATAAAGTTTTTGCTTAAAACTGTTGCCTATGTGTCTTACTTACAAACCTGTCGGTATTGTATACCATTTGATATTCACACTGTCAATAACACTGGCAACACAATGGCATCTTGGTACAGAAAACACCTTGGTAACTTTTTCAAAGTAAGAATTATTTGATCGAGAGAGACGGGATCTTCAGTGGCTGCATTCTAATACTATACTCCGCACCTCTCCTTCTGACAGTATTTAATCTCCGCACTGTCGCTTCTGATCTTCAGATAGTTCCATACTATGGGATGAACTTCTCAGGCTGAGGGTCTGACAACCTCAAATCTACGACTTCAAGGGTGATGGACTGATTACATCGTTATCACATCTGTACGTCCTGCCTTCTTTCTGTACTCGACTGAAAAGCCCTACTGTGTATGCGAAAGACGTTTCGAATAAAGTTGCTATCTGTCTTACCTACCCAACCTCCTCAAGGCTTGTGGTACCATAGGCCCTCACTTGCTGAAACTCAGAGAGCGGGTTTGATGCTATGATATCTAATCTGTCTGTGTAATTACGTGTTGGGTTTACCCCCACGTTAGCAAATGTTGGTATGGGAGCTCGTGAAACTGCCATGACACTTTTTATTTAGGCGTTTCCATAATTTTTTTTTCAAAAAAGTGAATTATAAACGTGTAAGCAAAATAAATATATATCCATAATATCTAAAAAAAAATTCTGTCCAGGACGGAAATGAGGATATGGTAGGAAAAGCAACATTTGGACATTAAAACATACCACGGGCGGGATTTGAACCCGCGGTCAGAGAGTTTCAAAACTCCAGACCGTCGCGTTAGCCACTGGACCAGCTAGCCACAATAAGATTCGTCCAACTAGGTATATTTCTACACAATAAGAAGGTCCATAGTGTTATCTTAGGTTCATAATGTTATATAAGGTCCATAGTGTTATCTTAGGCCCAAGTGTTATCTAAAGGTCCATAGTGTTAATTTTACGGCTCATAGTGTTATCTAAGGGTCCATAGTGTCATCTTAGGTCCATAGTATTATCTTAGGTCCATAGTGTTATCTTGAATCAATCTTAGGTCCATAGTGTTATCATAGGTACATAGTGGTATCTTAGGTCCATAGTGTTATCTTACGGCCATAGTGTTATCTTAGGTCCACAGTGTCATCTTAGGACAATAGTGTCATCTTAGGTCCGTAATGTTATCTAAGGTCAATAGTGTCATCTTAGGTCCAATGTATTATCTAAGTTTATAGGGTTATCTTAAGTTCATAGTGTTTTCCTAGATCCAAGTCCTAGTGTTATCTTAGGTCCGTAGTGTTGTCTTAGGACCATAGTATTATTCTTAGGTCCATAGTGTTATCTTATGTCACAGGTTATCTTAGGTCAACATAGTAGAGTCACCTTCTACTTGTCTTCTAAGTACATACTTGTCTTGAAGAGACAGATTTTAAAACAACTTCGCCATGTGAAATTTAAAGAATAAAACATTGAAAATATTACAATGATTGTAATACATCTGAACTTGGGAAAGAAGTTTGTAACATTACCCGTTAATCTTATATGCAAAACAGGAAACAGAAAGAAGTAAACAAGAAATTCATTAACTATCCATCAAAATGGGCGAGACACCTTCCTTAAGAAGTACACATGAAAGAACTGTAGCCAGATTGTGGGGACGATCTCCGGTGTTCTCACTCTCACCAGGTCAAGACTTAACTCTCACCAGCTCCACACTTCACTCTCTTCATTCCTTTTGCTGTTTTTTTTTTAACTAAGAATTAGTTTTTGTTCTGTTATTTAATCTGAAAGTCACCGAGATCATCCTACTTCCTGCTGATAAAAAAAAAAAACAGAAATAACCTGGAGTTATAACAAGATGTTTGTGAGTTTGGTGACGATCTCGACTATTTACAGTTAGATAATGTTCCCTAACAGATGTTTATCCCTTGCAGAATATCACAATTTGAAATAAGATATCCCTCAAGCAAGTAGTACATAGATAGGATGCTCATACATGGACAGATGCAGCGTGGGCGATCAGATGAGTGACAGCCTCAGCTCTCAAGACTGAAGTATGGTAAGCTGAATGAAGTTATACCCTAGCTAAAAATTCTCTTATGTATTGTAGGACACTCAATGATATTTACAACATCTGAGCTGATACGGATTCAGTAAAATAATAACCGTTCAAGTGTAAAAAAAAATAATGCTCATAAAAGGTTTACATGTGTGTATAAGTAAGTTTTTCAATGGTGAAATCATGTGTGGCTATAATTTTATAAGGGATCATGTGTGAACCAGATTATTTAAAGTATGAATCCATACAACTTTTAATGAAAAATTTGAACAACTGAAAAATAATTCAAGTTAACAGTTATTCAATAAATGGAAGTTAACTACTTTTAAATACTATGTACAGAATAATATTCAGCTACGAGTTAAAAATCACCTAAAACATTAACGTTTAATATTATTTATAAACATAAAAATTAGGACTGAAGAAATACCATTGTGTGACACAACATTCATGGTATAATACTGCTAACATTTAAACATCTCAACACATTACAACACAACATTAATTTTACATTTTGCTTGACATTCTCACATCACAGAACATTACAACATAACACAGTATCTTAGACAGAGTCGTACTGTCCAGTGTGCAAGAACCACCACCTTAATTCTAGTTTATATTTTCATCCCATAACGTTTATAGGTGTGCTAGTGTGTGTGTGTGTGTGTGTGTGTGTGCTTTGTAGTGTGTGTGTGTTGTACTCACCTAGTTGTACTCACCTAGTTGAGGTTGCGGGGGTCGAGTCCGAGCTCCTGGCCCCGCCTCTTCACTGATCGCTACTAGGTCACTCTCCCTGAGCCGTGAGCTTTATCATACCTCTGCTTAAAGCTATGTATGGATCCTGCCTCCACTACATCGCTTCCCAAACTATTCCACTTACTGACTACCGCTGTGGGCTGAAAGAATTACTTCCTAACATCCCTGTGATTCATCTGTGTCTTCAGATTCCAACTGTGTCCTCCTTGTTACTGTGTCCAATCTATGGAACATCCTGTCTTTGTCGACCTTTCAATTCCTCTCAGTATTTTGTACGTCGTTATTCATGCCACCCCCTATCTCTCTGTCCTACAGTGTTCAGTTCAGGTTCTGAGTTCCTCTTAACCTCTCATGTAGGACATACCTCTTAAGCTCCTGGGACTAGTCTTGTTTGCAACCTTTGCACTTTCTCTAGTTTCTTCACTGCTTGGCTAGGTGTGGGTTTCCAAACTGGAGGGTCGCATACTCAAATATGGGCCTAACGTACACGGTGTACGGGTCACTGTATGATTCCTTATAAGATGTCGGAATGCTGTTCTGAGGTTTGCTAGGCGCCCATATGCTGCAGCAGTTATTTGGTTGATGTGCGCTTCAGGAGATGTGCCTGGTGTTATACTCACCCAAGATTTTTTTCCTTGAGTGAGGTTTGTAGTCTCTGACCCCCTAGACTGCACTTCGTCTGCGGTCTTCTTTGCCCTTCCCCAATCTTCATGACTTTGAAACTTGGTGGGAAATTTGAACTCCAGGAGCCAATTGCTGGACCAGGTCTGCAGCCTGTCCAGATCCCTTTGTAGTTCTGCCTGGTCTTCGATCGAGTGAATTCTTCTCATCAACTTCACGTCTCTGCAAACAGGGACACCTCAGGTCTATTCCTTCCCGTCATGTCGTTTCACAAATACCAGAAACAGCACTGGTTCTAGGACTGACCCCTGTGGGACCCCGCTGGTCACAGGTGCCCACCTTCTGACACCTCGCCACGTACCATGACTCGCTGCTGTTTTCCCTGTGTGTCTGTGTGTGTTTTGTGTCGGTTTGTGTGTGTATGTGGTGTGTGTGTGTGTGTGTGTGTTGTGTGTGTGTGTGTGTGTGTGTATGTGTGTGTGTGTGTGTGTGTTGTGTGTGTCGGTGGTGTGTGTGTGTGTGTGTGTGTGTGTGTGTATGTGTGTGTGTGTGTGTGTGTGTGTGTGTGTGTGTGTGTGTGTGTGTGGTGTGTGTGTGTGTGTCGGTGTGTGTGTGTGTGTTTTTGTGTGTTTTTGTGTGTGTGTGTTTTGTGTGTGTGTGTGTGTGTGTGGTCGGTTTGTGTGTGTGTGCGTGTGTGTGGTGTGTATGTGTTGTGTGTGTGTGTGTGTGTGTGTGTGTGTGTATGTGTGCGCGCGCGCTCATGTGCACAGTTTTATGAGTGTATGAATGATGGTGAACACACAAGCTTCGTTTATGGAAATGCGTGAGTGGTAAAAACAAGTGTATGAGTAAGTTAGTAAGTTTACTTAGGTACAAAGTACAGGGTAAAAAACACTTACAAAAATCTATCATACATATTTAAAGATATGTTTAAAATTTCCCAGGATAATCCCAAAAAAATTTAGATAAAGTGACTTATTAACATTGTGAGCGGCGCTTGTAACTGATCGTTTTCCAAATACATAAGACAAATAAACAAAATAAAAACACGAAGTTTAATCTTATTACATTTATTACAAAAAAACATTTTACAATGCACTTAAGCTGCTTATTAAGCCACAAAAAAAACTTATATTTAATGATGATGAATTGTTAATATAAAAAAGAACTCCCAAATTTTCACTGAGTGGACAGGCCTTGGTGGTCGAACTGGACGGTAGCTTGGCTGCGTCTGGCTGATCTACGATCTAGACTGTCTTGGTGGGTGTATTTACAGGACGCAGTTTCTGTGTGTCCCCTCCTTTTAATTCCCCTCACCCGGACAGTCTCTACCTTTGACCAGCTAAACAAGGCCTCGTTCTCATCTGGCTAGATCACGGAGGGATACATAACCTGGGGAAGGCTGAGGCTGGAAGATATCCTAAGGGAAGTGAGGAAGGGGAGACATTCGGGGGCCTACGGATGGATTCCTGGACACATGGGGCCTGGGAAAGGCGAGGATACCTTGGGGAAGTGGGGAAGGGAAAATATCTGAGGGCGGACAGATGGACTCCTGGACACGCGGACCTGGGAAAGACGGAAAGGATACTCACTGGTTGTTGAGGCAGACCTTGGGTGTGCAAGGTTGGGGTGTGGGGGAAGTGGGGAAGGGGGAGCACCTGGCTTCGCACAGGTTTAAAGGCCCGGGGGGGGGGTTGGGGTGTGGGGGGAATG
>NC_069498.1:8934590-8959590 GCF_026875155.1 Cherax quadricarinatus
ACACACAGCCAGGAGGCAAGGTACAAGACACACAGCCAGGCAGGCAAGGCACAAGACACACAGCAGGCAGGCAAGGCACAGAGAAAAAGGCCATTGAAACTGAGGAGAAAAAACACATCAAAATTATAAAGACAGAACTAAGGTCATGAAGAGAAAAAGGAAGGGATGATACGAGGTACAACACAACAGGTGGAGAGTCAAAGGGAGGGGCAGGAGAGGTGAGAAAGTCATTCGTGGATATATAGTATATATTTTATATATATATATATATATATATATATTATTATAAAATATATATATATATATATATATATATATAAATATATATATATATATATAATATATTTTAAAAATTTATATATATATATATATATAATATATATATATATATATAATATATATATATATATATTATTTTATATATATATGAATATATATATATATATATATATAATATATATTATATATATATATATATATATATTTTATATATTATATAAAATATATTTTATATATATATATATATATATATATATATATATTTATACATATATGTATATATTATTTATATATATATATATATATATATATATTTAATATATATATATATATATATATATATATATATAAAAATTTTTATATATATATTATATATATATATTGGCAGAATGTTGGGTTGGTGCAGGTATGAGTAGTTGGGGGGGGGGGGTTGAAGAGGGTTGGAATAGTTTTAAAAATGCAGTATTAGAATTTAGGGCAGAAGTTTGTGGTTATAGGAGGGTGGGGGCAGGAGGAAAGGGGAACTGATTGGTGGTATGATGAAGTAAAGGGTGTGATATAAGTGTAAAAGGTAGCTTATGAGAGGTTTTTACAAAAGCAGAAGTTTTTATAAGTAGAGAAGAGTATATGGAGAGTAAAAGAAAGGTGAAGAGAGTGGTGTGAGGTGCAAAAGGAGAGCAGATGATAAAGTGGAAGAGGCCTGTCAAGAAATTTTAATGAAAATAAAAAATTTTTGGAAATGAGTTAAAAAGTTAAGAAAACATAGTAGGGGAGTTAGTAATGGGGAGATGGAGGTTTTGGGTAGATGGCGGGAATATTTTGAGGAACTTTTAAATGTCGACGAAGAAAGGGAGGCGGTAATTTCATGCACTGGCCAGGGAGGTATACCCAATCTTTAGGAGTGAAGAAGAACAGGATGTGAGGGGTGGGGGAGGTGCGTGAGGCATCACGTAGAATGAAAGGGGGTATAGCAGGTATGTGTGTGTGTGTGTACTCACCTAGTTGTACTCACCTAGTTGAGGTTGCGGGGGTCGAGTCCGAGTGCCTGGCCCCGCCTCTTCACTGATCGCTACTAGGTCACTCTCCCTGAGCCGTGAGCTTTATCATACCTCTGCTTAAAGCTATGTATGGATCCTGCCTCCACTACATCGTTTCCCAAACTATTCCACTTACTGACTACTCTGTGGCTGAAGAAATACTTCCTAACATCCCTGTGATTCATCTGTGTCTTCAGCTTCCAACTGTGTCCCCTTGTTACTGTGTCCAATCTCTGGAACATCCTGTCTTTGTCCACCTTGTCAATTCCTCTCAGTATTTTTTATGTCGTTATCATGTCCCCCCTATCTCTCCTGTCCTCCAGTGTCGTCAGGCTGATTTCCCTTAACCTCTCCTCGTAGGACATACCTCTTAGCTCTGGGACTAGTCTTGCTGCAAACCTTTGCACTTTCTCTAGTTTCTTTACGTGCTTGGCTAGGTGTGGGTTCCAAACTGGTGCCGCATACTCCAATATGGGCCTAACGTACACGGTGTACAGGGTCCTGAATGATTCCTTATTAAGATGTCGGAATGCTGTTCTGAGGTTTGCTAGGCGCCCATATGCTGCAGAAGTTATTTGGTTGATGTGCGCTTCAGGAGATGTGCCTGGTGTTATACTCACCCCAAGATCTTTTTCCTTGAGTGAGGTTTGTAGTCTCTGGCCCCCTAGACTGTACTCCGTCTGCGGTCTTCTTTGCCCATCCCCAATCTTCATGACTTTGCACTTGGTGGGATTGAACTCCAGGAGGCAATGCTGGACCAGGTCTGCAGCCTGTCCAGATCCCTTTGTAGTTCTGCCTGGTCTTCGATCGAGTGAATTCTTCTCATCAACTTCACGTCATCTGCAATACAGGGACACCTCAGAGTCTATTCCTTCCGTCATGTCGTTCACAAATACCAGAAACAGCACTGGTCCTAGGACTGACCCCTGTGGGACCCCGCTCGTCACAGGTGCCCACTCTGACACCTCGCCGCGTACCATGACTCGCTGCTGTCTTCCTGACAAGTATTCCCTGATCCATTGTAGTGCCTTCCCAGTTATCCCTGCTTGGTCCTCCAGTTTTTGCACCAATCTCTTGTGTGGAACTGTGTCAAACGCCTTCTTGCAGTCCAAGAAAATGCAATCCACCCACCCCTCTCTCTCTTGTCTTACTGCTGTCACCATGTCATAGAACTCCAGTAGGTTTGTGACACAGGATTTCCCATCCCTGAAACCATGTTGGCTGGTGTTGATGAGATCGTTCCTTTCTAGGTGTTCCACCACTCTTCTCCTGATAATCTTCTCCATGATTTTGCATACTATACATGTCAGTGACACTGGTCTGTAGTTTAATGCTTCATGTCTGTCTCCTTTTTTAAAGATTGGGACTACATTCGCTGTCTTCCATGCCTCAGGCAATCTCCCTGTTTCGATAGATGTATTGAATATTGTTGTTAGGGGTACACATAGCGCCTCTGCTCCCTCTCTCAATACCCATGGGGAGATGTTATCTGGCCCCATTGCCTTTGAGGTATCTAGCTCACTCAGAAGCCTCTTCACTTCTTCCTCGGTTGTGTGCACTGTGTCCAGCACATGGTGGTGTGCCCCACCTCTCCGTCTTTCTGGAGCTCCTTCTGTCTCCTCTGTGAACACTTCTTTAAATCTCTTGTTGAGTTCCTCACATACTTCACGGTCATTTCTTGTTGTCTCTCCTCCTTCCTTCCTTAGCCTGATTACCTGGTCCTTGACTGTTGTTTCCTCCTGATGTGGCTGTACAACAGTTTCGGGTCAGATTTGGCTTTCGCTGCTATGTCGTTTTCATATTGTCTTTGGGCCTCCTTCTTATCTGTGCATATTCGTTTTGGCTCTTCTTACGACTGGGTCCTTTGCCTTCTATATTTCTTCATTCCCTAGCACACTTGTTTTTGTCCTCCCTGCACCTTTGGGGTAAACCATGGGCTCATCCCTGGCTTTTTCATTATTTTCTGTTTACCCTTGGGTAACCCCAAAAAAAACCTTTTCTCCTAGCCTCCTTGCATTTGGTTGCTTACATATGTCCATCATCTCATGTAACTGGCTTCCCTGCCAGTTCCTCTGTCCCACTGACCCCCGTTCAGGAAGTTCCTCATTCCTGTGTAGTCCCTTTCTTCGTAGTTTGACTTCATTCGATCCTGGCCCTCCTGCTTCTCCATCACTTGTAGCTTACTGGTGTATTCGAAGCTTAAAAACCACATGGTCACTGCCCAAGGGTCTTTCATATGTGATTTCCTCGATAATCTGCACCTACTCAAGGTGAATCACTAAGGTCAGCCTTGCTGGGGTTCATCCTCTCCTCTCTCTCTTGTAGTGTCCATTACGTGTTGTGCCATGAAGTCTTTCCAGTACCACCTCCATCATCTAGCCTCCATGTATCTTGGCCCCCATGTGGGTCCAAGTCTCCCAATCGATCTCCTTGTGGTAAAGTCACCCATGATCAGGAGCTTTGCCTGCATGCATGAGCTCTTCTGGCCAACTCTAGCCAGCTGTCGTAACCATCGCTTATTGTGTGTGGTGTGTGATGTGTGTGTGTGTGTGTGTGTGTGTTTGTGTGTGTGTGTGTTTGTGTGTGTGTGTGTGTGTTGTGTGTATCCATATACCATGACTTAGTTATACAACACTTGCCAATATGGAAGGAATCAGGACAACGTATACAACATCTGGGTATCTATAATTTGTAGACGTTTCGCCAACAAGTGACTTCATCAATGCAATCAAGGACTAATGTGAAGACTGTTGAAGTTACATACCAAAAGACGAGGTAATCAGTCCCTCAGTAGGTGACCCCGAGCATCGTGTCTGTAGAATCTGAAGCACAGCAGGAAAGAAGACTGGTGCTTTAACCTGACATCAGATTAGGAAGGTGCAGCAGGGATAATGAACTCTGGACCAATGATATTATAGCACGTAAGAGTGCGTTTGTGGCGGTGGTGATTCTGAAATGTAAATCGGTTTTGACCTGATTTGCTCTAGATTTTGATAAATATGGTATCCCTCTGAAAACCTTTAAAGATGTGAAAATTATTGAGCATGATGGGCTAACTTACAAGTTCGGTATGATATTATTTGTTTAGATCATGCAAGTCAATTCATGTAATACATACTACACTTCCATCTTTATAACACCAAAGTAACATAGTAAGATATTATCATGTACAATATTACTGCTATGAAACACGTTGTTTGTTCGATTTATTTTCTATGTTGGTCATCTAACACAGCTTTGTTGGAGTTAGCAAGTGGAAGAGGTGTAAATTGGTTACCATCGGTTTAGTAAGAATTTCAAGCTTCTAATGGTAGCGTCTATAAACAGCGCCAATTCCTGGTGGATATCCAAGTCTCATTCGAAGAAGTCCAGGGATGTTATTGCAGTATACAAATTTTCTTCTTGGCTGCAGTAAGGAACGAGTTCAACCTCTCTTGTCCGATAAGCTGTTTTTCTAACTTCTTATTGTAGACACTTCTTTTCTTTTAGTCTGGATGTTTTTAAAGAGTTCAGTGCTTACCTTTGACAGACTGAGGACACGTATCAGATCACTGAGTTCTTCTTGGAACGAAGGTTCAGGTTATGTAAGGTTCGTCAGGAAACATGACAATGTTTCCTGACGCGGTCTAGTCAAATGATGACCTCGCCGTTGGAGCTTTAGGCCATCTGTCTGAGGCCTTCCCTAGCTTACCGGTCCCACTCATTTAAAATTTATGGTCAGTTATAACCATTTTTTTCTTGGAAAGAAACTCGATGTGGTATTGAAATGGCTATATCACCTGTGTTACATCCTAAAACTCTGAGTTTCTTCAACATACTGACAACGGAATGTCAGACAGTGTTGGCAAAACACAAGTATGGGTAACGTCTTCACTGTGTGGCAACAGGCCTTTTGCTGAGCTCCAAATCAGGATTTCCTACTTGACTTTCTTGTATCGAACGAAACCTTCGCATTCACAATAAGAATAATGATAATAGAAATATCTTTATTTGTACAAAGTAGGTTACATGTACAAGGTATACAGGCTTAGCTGACATCAAATGAGATGCTACTACATTGGCCCGAAAGCCACTTGTTATGCAGAGTATTTCGGGCAAATTAGGCCTCAGTTTTGTCCCAGGATGCTACCCACACCAGTGTCGACTAACTCCCAGGTACCATTATTACTGATGGGGGAAATGGACAGCCAGTGTTGTAAGGAAAGCGCATAGTGTTTCCACCCTTCGTCGGAATTGGAAACCCGGACCCTCACCATGTGAAGTAGAGTTCTGCCACCAGGCCCACGAGCACCATACAGAAATAACATCGTCGTGTTGGTTTTTCGATGTCTCCACACAATAGGCCACCCAAGTTTTAAGCATTTACTTTGCCTATTTTTCCACTGCCCGTAAGCTATTCTACACAGGTTTTGCAAACATATAGGGAGCCCAAGTACTTGTCTTGTTCTTTAAGCGACCACTCCAAAATACGCAAGATAAGCTTGTTTTACAAAGTCTTGTGATGTTTTTGTTTTGTTTTGCAAAGTGTATTCGCCACAAACTGGTAGCAGAATGGTTTAGGGATTGTTTAAGCAGACTCTTCGAGAGGAAATCATGTTTATCTTGAAAAAATAACAAAAATAAAAAAGTTACAATATTGTCAGAGTGGGTTCGTTGTTAATACAACTCTTTTCGTTAAAATTATTAAATTATTTTAAAAATAAAAATTCTAATCCTTATTAAAAACTATCTGTACGTATAAAAAAACTGTACTACAAAACCATTTACAAGCGTTATGGTAAGATCCCTGTAATTGACAGTTGATATGCATATCTTTACCAAACTGGAAAACCTTACTGGTGACATTTCGATTTCTGTAACCCAAAAATATCCTAAATACCTTCAAATATCTTTGACAAGAAATTTTTTTTGGGGTTGATCAGTGGAATTAATTATCTAGGAATCTTCAGGATGCTGATGGGATGGCAAATTGGCTAGATATTATCAATGAAGAAACATAAATTATAACATCAATGATCACACAGTGTTGAGGCTGAGGTCTTCCATGTGGTAATTCTTAGCGAATTAAGAAAAATAAACGAGGAACCAAATACGACCGTCCTGACGCTTGTATCGAAATAGCGCTAGAGTGTTTCTTGAGATGGAAAACGGTTTTTTTTTTTGGGGGGGATGGGGAGAAGAGGCAATGGGACAGATAGCATCATGTGTACCACGATCAAAGACGGATATACATGATAGAGCACATTTTGTTTGGAGAATAGGAAAACAAAACAGTCGTAATCCGGAAAAGCAGGGAGAAGAACCAGTTAACATGGGGAGATCAAGTGGACCGCCATGTTCAGTGTCATAATGCCAAAGTTTTGTACTAGGTAAACACTAACAGGCGAAACCATGTCCCTGAAATCCAAACTAAAACTCCCACTTCAAAAAACACAATGACTCAAACAAAATCATACCTTACCCTCATCCTTCCCACAAACACCACCACACTTAACCTTCACCAACAAAACGGCCTTCTCCATCCAGCCATCCTGTTGTTCACCACCCTCCATCACACACATCCAGTGCACAAACATGGGCCCTCAAAAACAGCCACCTATCATACCCCTTCCCCGGCGATAACTATGCCTTCCCTGGTACTTGTGGCATGATCCACGAGAAACTGATAAGATGGAAGAGTGTAAAGAAACGGATAGTAGACAAATCCCCAGTTATTGTAGTAATAATTTAGCCAAGCTCACAGATGCAATAATAAATGCGGTTTTCAAAGGAAGATGAATTAGTGAGAATGGGACACAGGGGAACAGAGGAGAGGTGCAGCAGATAGCGTTGATATCGGGAACAGTGAAGTTTTTTAGAAGTGGGCAGATTATAACGTTGGACAGTTCGACCGACTACATAACTGACAACAATTACACCTGGAAGACCCAAGGTGGTAAACAGCAATGACGGCACCTCACCAGGCAGAATACTTTGGATTTAAGATTTCTGGAAATTTTTCATATCAGTAGCTTAAACCTGGAATCAATAAAAGTGTTTCTTCAACTAATTTGTTTACTCTGAAATAACTTTAACATATTTCCTTTTTTGGTAACTACAAATAAAATAATTTATGTTAAGCGCTAAATCCATGGGGATCATTCAGCGCATGACGTGGAGGCTTGATCCTCCGTCTGCTGAGCGCCAGACAGACGCGCTTCTACAAATTTCTCTTGTTTTTTATATTGATTAATTTTTTATCTAATAACTTGTTTTGCTTAGTATATTATTTTAATTCTTCTCAGAAACCAACTACTTTATTTCATATTGCACATTCATACAACACCTCTGTCATCAGTAGTTTAATTATGTATGTTTACAATATTCTGTATTTTAATATAGTATAAACCGAGGGTTTCACACACAAAATACAGAGGAAATATTTAAAATATATAGAAATTATGAGTCTCAACCTATAACAACATATCTTTTGGAAGATTTAAAGGTGAAAAGATTAAAGGATAATTTTTTCGCTAAGGAATTGACCCCAGGTCATTACACCTCCAGAATATATTAATCCACAGAGCATTGAAACGAAAAAAAAATGGTGTGAGGATTACACATTATTTGGTATCTTAGTAAGGTTATGATCCAACTTTTAATTGTGGGTCAAAAAAAAAGAAGGATTTGTTGAAAATTAAGGAATTAATTACTTTACTTTCTAGTCTCCCTCACAACAACAAGTAAAAGTTTATTACAAACAGTTTAAGGAAAACAACATATAAGTTGTATCAATGGAGATTTTTTAAGGATCTGATCAAGATAAATACCGCTAGATCCTAAAATAATAAAAAATACAAGAACGAGATTAGAGCATTTAGCTTGTAAGAAAATTGGTTTTCAACGTAAAATGTATTTGTTGAGTATCAGGAAAGTGGTTATTCTAAGCATTTATAAGCATTATATTACCTCTAACAGTAGATTTATTTCAAGTTTGTTTAGTAAATATGAAAAGAATTCTTTCTTGTAACCGATTTCAGTTTTATGAATCGGAAAAAAAAACCCTCGAGATAGTAAAATCGGGGGGTGATGGTGATTTGATATTAGAAGGGAGGTGGATGCTTGAGCGCAGATTAAGCGAACCCCTGTTAGAGACTTAACCCACCTGCAGTTGCTTTGGTGAAACCTCAGAAAACCCCAGCAGATTTGTCAACATTGATGCACATAGATGTGCACAAATTAGAATATTTGAAATCATTGGGTGGTATTATTGCACATGAATCCTTGGGTGAGTTGGGTTGAGAAATGGTGACCCTTCTTTACCCCATAACTAAATGTAATAGTATTAAAATAAAATATATGTTTTCATCGAAAATAATGTGAAGTCATGGGAGAGAACGAAGAATCGATTTGGACTACTTATCAAAAATAAAGCATTTTTTTATTAAATGGTGTCAGGTATCATTTCCATTTTTGTAAGGAATCCAAAACGTGCGAACTTAGTTATTGCGATGAAGAAGTAGGCGTCGAAAAAAACGACATGAGCGAATCACGTGGATAACATAATAGGTAAGTATTATAAGCTTTATAGATTATGTGTTTTCTCAGTCTGGGTTATTAAGAGTGACTGTTGACGAGATGGTCAACAACTTCTATGCATCTGTTGCAAGTTCAGTGTTGATTTAGTTTCCCACCAATACACGGTCGCATTATTAATAAATTATATGATCCAATTATAATAGATAATAAAATTGATTATGAAGTGCTCTGGCAAAATATATAATTTATCCCGACACAATTATATACCACAAAAGATTTGATATATATATTAAATATGAGAAATCTACTCTGTAAATAAATTTATCCAACGAAATTGATATGAGCAAAATTATGGAGGTGATATGGCAAGGATTTTAGAAGCAATAAAATTAGGTATTAATGAAAATATGATTAGTTAAAGTTAAAAAAGTTAACAGGTATTATCATCCCCATAAATTCAACTGTGTTAACTTATCAATCCGGATAAGAGTGGTTATTACTTGAAATAAAAAATACTACCTTCGAATATTAAAAGTGGTTATGTGGGGTTGAATGAAATTTGATAGTAATGAGTGATTATGTTGAGGTTTCAGGTAATAAAGTATTGTTTTTTTACCGGTAAAAATGATGTTTTTGTAAACGAGTCTTTTGTGAAGGAAAGTTAAACCCACCCGATCCTGAAACAAGGCATTAATTATATGCGATTATATAGTGATTTGTTTGATCCCATTATTTAGGGACTTCGTTGGTATCTCTTATGGTGTAGTTGATATTAATACATTAAGATCTAATTATGATCCCACCAATGTCAAACACATCAATTAAAGATAATTGAGCAAGTGAGTATTATACCCTTAAAAATAATTGAACCAGGCGTTATGTCTTACTCTTGATATATTATTACCTCATTATTTACTTGGAGTTTATTTGTTACCTTTATTACCAGTAAGTGGTCAACTTTGTTACCTTTATACATAAGTGGTCACCTTTGTTGCCTTTCATACCACTAAGTGCGTCACCCTTTGTTACCTTTATACCACTAAGTGGTCACCTTTGTTACCTTTTATACCACTAAGTGGTCACCTTTGATTACCTTATTCATACCATAAGTGGTCACTTTGTTACCTTCATACCACTATGTGGTACTTTATTACCTTCATACACTAAGTGGTCACCTTTGTTACCTTTTATACCACTAAGTGTTCCCTTTGCTACCTTCATACCACTAAGTGGTCACCTTTGTTACCTTTATACCACTAAGTGGTCACCTTTATTACCTTCATACCACTAAGTGGTCACCTTTGTTACCTTTATACCACTAAGTGGTCACCTTTGTTACCTTTATACCACTAAAGTGGGTTCGCCTTGTTACCTTTATACCACTAAGTGGTCACCTTTGCTACCTTCATACCACTAAGTGGTCGCCTTTGTTACCTTTATACCACTAAGTGGTCACCTTTGTTACCTTCATACCACTAAGTGGTCTCCTTTTATTACCTTCATTCCCACTAAGTGGTCACCTTTGTTACTTCATACCACTAAGTGCGTCACCTTTATACCTTCATACCACTAAGTGGCGGTCCCTTTGTTACTTTCATAACCACTAAGTTGTTTCGCCTTTGTTACCTTTACCACTAAAGGCGCCTTTGCTACCTTAATACCACTAACGTGGTCAACCTTTGTTCCCTTCATACTCTAAGTGGTCACCTTTATTACCTTCATACCACTAAGTGGTCACCTTTGTTACCTTCATACCACTAAGTGGTCACCTTTATTACCTTCATACCACTAAGTGGTCACCTTTGTTACTTTCATACCACTAAGTGTTCGCCTTTGTTACCTTTATTTTTTTTTAACACTAAATGGTCGCCTTTGCTACCTTCATACCACTAAGTGGTCACCTTTGTTACCTTCATACCACTAAGTGGTCACCTTTATTACCTTCATACCACTAAGTGGGTCACTTTGTTACTTCATACCACTAAGTGGTCACCTTTGTTACCTCATACTATAAGTGGTCACCTTTGTTACCTTCATACCACTAAGTGGTCACCTTTGTTACCTTCATACCACTAAGTGGTCACCTTTGTTACCTTCATACCACTAAGTGGTCACCTTTGTTACCTTCATACCACTAAGTGGTCTCCTTGTTGTTACCTTCATACCACTAAGTGGTCACCTTTGTACCTTATACCACTAGTGGTCACCTTTCGTTTACCTTCTACACTAAAGTGGTCACCTTTGTTTACCTTCATACCACTAAGTGGTCACCTTTGTTCCTTCATAACCACTAAGTGGTCACTTTGTTACCTTCATACCACTAAGTGGTCACCTTTGTTACCTTCATACCACTAAGTGGTCACCTTTGTTACCTTCATACCACTAAGTGGTCACCTTTGTTACCTTCATACCACTAAGCGGTCACCTTTTGAGTTGTTTACCCAAAAAAAACTGATCTATTACATCTTCTTTGGGTGCCAGGAGCTGTAACACATTTAAAATGTGGAAAAAGACAATATGTACGTTCAGGACATTTATTAAAGGAAAACGTTTCGCCACGAGTGACTTCTTTTCAGTCCTATGATTAGGATTAGAACTGTACAAGTCACTCGTGGCGAAACGTTTCCTTTAATAAATGTCCTGAAGTGAACATAAGTGTCTTTTTCCACATCTTGTCGGTATCACCATACCATTTCCACATTTTAAAATGTTGGACCAGAGCTGTATCACATTAGCTTTGGGAGCCAGAGCTATAGTTACTTTATTACCACTTAGGGATGGTTCAGGTGTTGTAACATATAACACTTGTTTACCCTTGAGGGACCAGAGAGACTCGTCACTTAAGTGGTTCAGAAACAACTGTCTTGGGTCCTAGACACTATATATTATTATTTGCCATATCATTATTATTGTTGTTGTTGTTGTTCTTAGTAGATTATACAAAAGATAGACCTCGCTAACCTACACGGGTCATACATGGCCAGCGTTAATAAACTCATCTTTTATACAGGTAAGACTCATAATTTGTTACACTGAATAATGAGGAGTCTTAAGAATAATAGCAATAGAGTGCAGAATGGAATATCAACGCACGAAAGTCTAGGACATGAGTCGCCATATTTCATAAACTCTCAAGGAAAAATCATTAATTTTTCGTTTAACATTTTATGCTCCTAGAAAATTATTTTATTTTAGAAAATCTTTGATACGAGGACACGGAGGTTAGTTAAGCTCCAGAGAACAAAAGATAAAAAATAAAAAAAATCTTTTTTCCTGTTTGAACATAGTGATGATCCGAGGAACTGAAGCTGGACATAGCGAGATTGAGAGGCTTTCATTAAACCGTGACTGATGGTGCTTGCCACAGAGGGAAGAGTCCAGATTTCGTCAGGCCAAAAAAAAAATCGGAAGAAAAGTTGGATACAGGAGCTCGTCATAGTAATGATCCGAGGAGGACGTCAAAGAATGATCCAGGGGGGGGGGGAGAGCTCGTCATACTATGATCCAAGGAGCTTGTTTGCATGATCCAAGGAGCTCGTGCTTGCCCACATGATCCAAAGGGTTATAACAAATAACCTCAAACCCCCGTAGAAGAGAGGAGCTTACGACGACGTTTCGGTCCGATTGGGACCATTTACAAAGTATTGTTCCAGTCACGATATTGCTGCCTTTTTTGTAATTTGTTTATTCAAGGGTTGGTCATAGCATGATCCAAGAAGCTCGTCATAGAGTCATTTATTGTAGGTCTTCACAGCTGTGATCGGTCCACACCCAGTTAAGGTTACACTACACAACTTCCAATATTCAATAAAATTTGGTAAACTGGGATTCTGTTCTCCGAGTAACAGCACAGCCCAACAATTCTTTGAGAAAAACACATCTTTGGTGTCACTAAAGCTGGGGTCAAGCCAGTTACTTATTCATCTATACAACCAATTTATTTTTCTTACTTAACTCTTTTTATTATATTGAAATATTTTCTTGACACACAACATACACACAACACACACACACAACACACACACCACACGCACACAACACACACACAACACACACACACAACAACACTCACACATCGGGCGCCTGTGACGAGCGGGGGTTACAACAGGGGTCAGTCCTGGACCAGTGATATTCCTTTGGGGTATTTATTCGTGAACACATGACGGAAGGATAGACACAGAAGTGTCCCTGTTTGCAGATGATGTGAAGTTAATGAGGAGAATAAATCAGAGTGCAGCAAGACAGATGTACAAAGAGATCTGGACAGGTCGTGGTGTGTGATCCAGCAAACTGAGTCTAGAATTTACCACGCCAAATGCAAAGTCATGAAGATCGGAGAAGGGCAAGATGACGCAGACAGAGTATGGGTAGGAGGCAAAGATTCAAACTCACTCAAGAAGAAAGATCTAGGAGTGAGAATAATACCGAGTACATCGCAGAAAGCACACATTAACCAGATAGTGCTGCGGTTATGGGCGCTGGCAAACTGCATAATAGCTTTTTGGTACCCAGTAAGGAATCGTTCAAGACTTTATTACACTGTGTACGTCAGGCACCATACTGGAGTACGCAGCAGCACCAGTTTGGGAACCCACAGTGGTCATACACATCAAAATTTAGAGAAACGTGCAAAGGTTTGCAACAAGGCTTAGTTCAGAGCTAAGGGGAATGGCCTACGAAGCGAAAGGTTGAAAAAGGGAAAATCGGTCTAACGATCTGGGAGGGCATGAGGGTCAGGGGGGGAGACATGATAACGACATACAAAATACTGCGTGAAATAGAAAAGGTGGACAGAGACAGGATGTTCCAGAGATGAGACACAGAAACAAGGGGTCACAACTGGAAGCTGAGGACTCAGATGAGCCAAAGGAATGTTAGGAAGTATTTCTTCAGCCAAAGAGTTGTTAGGAAGTGGAATAGTCTGGCAAGCGATGTAGTGGAGGCAGGAACCATGCATAGTTTTAAGACGAGGTATTATAAAGTTCATGGAGCAGAGAGTGAGAGGACCCAGTAGCGGTCGTGAAGAGGTGGGGCCAGGAGCTGAGTCTCGACCCCTGCAACCACAATTAGGTGAGTACACACAGAAACACACACACACACACTATACACACACACACACACACACACACACAACACACACCCACACACACACACACACACCACACACACACACACAACAACACACACACACACACACACCTCAGGCCATTTTATATTGAAGCTGTTTAAGTGAGAAACTTAAATTTAATTAACGTGCCTTAATTGAGATACAAATTTCACACTAAATTTACACCAAAAATGGATATCTGGCTAATGAAATTTCATTTTTAGCTGCTGGCTCGACATGAACATTTAAGTCAATGGAAGTTGTCAATGTTATTCAGGATATGAGATATGTTCTAAACAATTTTGGTTCGTACAGTATTTCACTGTCACAACTGCTGAAAGAAATTTTATTCTACGCCCTACAATGATCGTTGGAAATTACATAGGGAAAGAAAATAAGATTTATTTAAAGCACTTGCTACGAAGGAACTATAGATTTTTTTTAGATACACGTCTATCGGTGTGGCCACATGAAAATCTATTATAATAGTTATCCTGAAGTAAACCAACATAAAGTCAAACAGACGTCATTTCTGAAGAGACTTCTGCAGTTATTACACAGAAAGTACATGATTAATGTAACTGAGTGCTTTAAAACTGACGGAACTAACTGTTGAAGGCGAAGTTTTTAAGTTCCGGAAAAATCATCATTACTGAGTTTAAAGCTGTCCAGAAGAGTCATTCTCAGCTGTTATAGGAGAATCAACAAAATTTGCCACTTTCCCAGCCCAGTTGTTAGGAAGTGGAATAGTAATACTGGCGTCCCAGGTTTGCTATACATGCTGTAACTTCTCCCTGGGTATGTAAATTACTGTTCTTATGTGTGTGAATGAAGGCTAAACAAATATTCTCGGACGAATCAAGTAAACAGTAATTACCCTCAGAGGAATGTCTCACAAACTCTCGATTCCCTTTAAATCTTCTCTAGTTTCACTCTAACCTGCGGTTCTCTGATAATAACATGCAACACTATATATTTTTAACATTTAAGGGGGAAAGAAACGACATTCCTTTGGATTTTGTGAATGACGCTTGATTTAAATAATCTAAGGCTAACCTCTCCTTGCTCAGCTCCACGATGATTGCCCAGTTTTCAAGGCGTTGATAATGATCTGTATTGGTTTAGCTGTTCTGATAAATTTACAGTGAACTGTGATTGTGTACTTTCACATCGTTCTCTGGGACACGAGCCTTCAACTTGCAGGTTGATTAATTTTGAGTATTAAGTCCTTTCTGTTCCAACAAAAGGAAAAACCTTTTAGTCCTCTGGACTTATAAAAAAATAGAAGCGAGCTAGTGCGAACTCTGGAAGGGAACCGGAAGGAAGAACTAGAGAAAATATGGTGATTCGTTAGAGAGAAACACTGAAAACAAGAGAGACATAAAGGATGGGATGTGATCTTTTGTGCTTCTGCACAAAAGTAAATAATTTCTTAGTTTACAAGCAGGTTTCTATCAACATACATTAGAAAAAGAAAGCCGTGTTACTGTTACCCCTTACTCTTCTATGAAGGCTCATGTTGTGGCGTTGGGAAGCTCTTGAATCACAATGAACCTACGGACTTTCAACCTTATCCTCTCTCCATATAGCAGCGGTTCAAAACTTTTTTGGCAGAGACCCAAAATCATGTTGAGAATCTACTTGGCGACCCATATACGCTTCATAACCTTGATTTGCAACATAAGTAAAAACATGTCTTGGTCCTAAAAAGTATGGCAAAACCAAGATAAATACCATTATCTTTAGCCTCACAATGCTTCATGTCAGGTGTGCGGGGGAGGACAGAGCCCGCCTTCTGACAGTGAGAGCTCCTCATGGCTGGGGAACTTTCTGTTATGGCTGTTCCCAACTCCAGCATTGGCAACGCGCCTCGACCCACAGGCCATCCGCATTGGTATGCCCTTCGACTTACCACCCCTATTCTCGCCTAACACAGGTGTAGTTTGCGGCTGTGAAGCAGCCAGACCGATTCGGGTACCACTATATTGTGTGCCCGTAAAATCCGAGGGAAAGATTGCAAGGCATGAAGAGGTTAATAAACATTATCAAAGAGGAGCCTCCCAACAGCGGATGGCCAGCAATAATGGAGCCATCCCAACTATGCAGATTTGATGGAAGCTTAAAAGTGTTCGAGTTTGTATCACCCTTCAAGCCTGGACAGACGGCAACAGGTGGTTGTGGGGACTACACATGTGCATCACCTGGCTGATAATTACTCCAATACCCAGGAGGAAGGAGGTGGCAGCTGCCAGCTTCAGGGAGTCCCAAAAGTCCAGAAAATAAGAGAACTTGCCAATTATTGTAGGCTTGGTTTCCCATGGTTCGGAGACCCTTGGCCCATGGGACAAATGTGATCTTTGTTCCCTAAGGAAGCTAGGCAAAGAGACTCATCAGGGTAACTAGGTATCCGGGGCGGCTCCCTGGTTTTCTGTTACAGCGACTAGCGCTGCTGTTTCAGAGAGGTAATACCTGCTGTTGTTGGCACGCGCCCCCCTCTGATTGAGCTGGATGAGATTTTTCGCGTTATAACCAGGGACAAACACATAACAATAATGTAATAGATATGTATCTCTCAAGCTTCATGAACTGTGTTGTCATATTTATATCAACTACGTATCTCTTTAAATGTTTCGTACCATATTATGTAATGAAACTATAACCTATATGATACAAAAATGGAAAAAGATGGAGGTGGGGAGGGGTTGTGGTATATTCAATATCGATTCAAATCCATTTCTCCGTTTTTATATATATAATTTTTCAAATTCGTTCTTAGGTGTAATAACTTTTTTTTATTATTTGTTTGGGTTGTATGTCATGTTTCACCTTCCCCTTACAGGAAGCTATTAATGTGAATTCAGTGATGTGTGTATTAGACAGCTTTCTGGCGTGTACTAGAAATTCTTAAATTCATCAAATTCCTTTATTAAGTTCGCTTGGTGGAGTACAGTTGAGTGTCCATTTAAATTTAAATTCCTTTATTTCCTGTGTAGTTTGTTAGAATTCCGACTTGGAAAGTTAGCAACTATTTCTTTGCAATTATTATAGACAACCTCAAAACAGAATTTTATCTTGAATTTGTTTTTCCTGTGAACTTTTTATGGTCATGAAGTGTGACTTAGTAGAGGCTCCCTAACAATTATTTATTATGACCACACTCAGGGTACGCTTCTGGTTGTGCACTTACTTTTGGTTGTCCTTTCTATTTATTTTTGATTCTCTAGTTTAATACTTAAATAAGTCTGATCAACTTTTCTACGGTTGGTGTGTCATGTCCTTCTAGGTATTTATAACTGTGTGTCAAATTGTGATGTTTAAATCATTTATAAGTTTAGTGATATCAGTGTCCAGTTACAATACTTCCGTTCTCTTAAATATAAACTTTTGAGGTTTCTGTCACTCCTTTTTTTCTTTAGAAAGGAGTCAGTAGGAAAAAATCACGTAATTCTTTTCTTTTGTTTCCTCGCGTTATTTGTCAGAATTCTGTGTAGTTACCAAAACGTTTTGTGACAAGTGTCTGTACTAATGATACTTGTAATTTTATTTGTGCTTCGTACGGTTAAGCTCTATATGTGGGTTTCTTGTGAGGAATTCATGTTGTAATGAAGGTCTTGCAGTTGATATTCCCATTGACAATGACGACTCCCAGGAATCGTCAACTTGTGGCTAACAACAGTTAAAAATAAGGGAAGGAAAGGTATTGAGATAACGACCTAGAGTGTCAATGAAGCTAGGCTCACATAATTTCATAGTGAATGGGACACTAAACACCCTTAGTGTACACAGGGGCCACAAGCCTTTTCTCAAGGGATGAATGTTTTAGGTTTAAACTTGCACAACAACACTGTGCGTATGGCGAAGTGTGCCTGGCTACTGGAAGCACTAAAGAATTCTTTTAAAAAAGGAAAACAGTTCACAAACAATTCACACAACTGTGTTAATGAAAACACAAGGATGTTATAAAGACCGTTCAAATACAAAATATAAAGGCAATTCAGCTGCTTTCCTTCCACCAGAAAATCAGTACAATAAAAAATGATAGCAGCATCTTAATCTTTGGGACATCTTTATGCGGGATCCTCCTATTTTAACTCTAAGTGAGTATGTAACTAAAGTAAGAGACTTAAAAGACAAGACCCAATCCCTGTCAGGTGGGCGGGTCTGTCCACCTTCCGAAATATTCTTTGTGCAAGGTTTACATTACCTATTTATTTGATATGTGTTAACTCCTCAGCGCAGGTGTTATAAATGCTATCAACTATCATACATTGTATTAGATGCGATATAGTTCATTCTTGGTGTGGTAAATGTATTCAAAAAATATCCCAGTAGAGAATACACAGTGGGAAAGTGATAGTCAGAATGGGGTAGGCTTTAAATCTACCGTTGCCATAATGCAACACTACTATAGAAAGTGTGGAGACTGCCATGTCTTACTCCCTTTCTATAAAGGATACTGGTTGAAACAGATGGACTTCTGCTACACAGTTGTGAGGAGCTAGCCATTTCTCCAGCAACATATGGAATAATCTTCTGCCTACTAATCACATCAGTAACTATAGTTGAATATTTAGATGAATCCTGTCACGATTCCAACACACGTGCCCTACCGTGACACCTGCCCAAAACACGTGCCCTACCTGGTGACACTTACCCACAACACCGTGCCCTACCTGTGACACCTCCTTCCCCAACACACGTTGACCCTACCTATGGACACGTTCCAACACACGTGCTCTATCTGTGACACCTTCCACACAGGTGCCTCCATCTGTGACTCCTTCCCATACACGTTGCCCCCATCTGTGACACCTTCCAAAAACAAACGTGCCCCCACCTGTGACACCTTCCCACACACGTGCCCCTTCTGTGATACCCTTTCCCAACACACGTGCCGCCATCTGTGACACTTCCCAACACACGTGCCTTACCTGTGACACCTTCCCACACACGTGCTCCAACTTGTGACACCTTCCAAACACATGTGCCTCATCTGTTACACTTCCCACCATACGTGCCCTACCTGTGACACTCCCAACACACGGTGCTCCCATCTGTGGACACTTCCCAACACACGTGCCCACCCATCTGTATGTGTCACCTTTCCAACACAGTGCCCCCACCTGTGCACCTTCCATACACACGTGCCCCCACTGTGACACCTTCCCAACCACACTTGCCCCTTCCTGTGATACCTTCCCAACCCCACGTGCCTCCATCTGTGGACACCTTCCCTACACACGTGCCCTTACCTGTGACACTTCCCAACACACGTGCCTCCATCTGTGACACCCCTTCCCAACACAGTGCCCTTACCTGTGACACCTTCCCATCACACGTGCTCCAATCTGTGACACCTTCCAAACATGTGCCTCCATCTGTGACAACTTCCCAACAACACGTTGCCCACACCTGTGACACCTTCCCAACACACGTGCCCCTACTGTCCGTTACCTTCCAAACACACGTTGATTCATCTGTGGACAACCTTCAACAGTTTCGGGTCAGATTGGCTTTCGCTGCTATGTCGTTTTCATATTGTCTTGGGGCCTCATTCTTATCTGTGCATATTCGTTTTGGCTCTTCTTACGACTGGGTCCTTTGCCTTCTATATTTCTTCATTCCCTAGCACACTTGTTTTTGTCCTCCCTGCACCTTTGGGGTAAACCATGGGCTCATCCCTGGCTTTTTCATTATTTTCTGTTTACCCTTGGGTAACCCCAAAAAAAACCTTTTCTCCTAGCCTCCTTGCATTTGGTTGCTTACATATGTCCATCATCTCATGTAACTGGCTTCCCTGCCAGTTCCTCTGTCCCACTGACCCCCGTTCAGGAAGTTCCTCATTCCTGTGTAGTCCCTTTCTTCGTAGTTTGACTTCATTCGATCCTGGCCCTCCTGCTTCTCCATCACTTGTAGCTTACTGGTGTATTCGAAGCTTAAAAACCACATGGTCACTGCCCAAGGGTCTTTCATATGTGATTTCCTCGATAATCTGCACCTACTCAAGGTGAATCACTAAGGTCAGCCTTGCTGGGGTTCATCCTCTCCTCTCTCTCTTGTAGTGTCCATTACGTGTTGTGCCATGAAGTCTTTCCAGTACCACCTCCATCATCTAGCCTCCATGTATCTTGGCCCCCATGTGGGTCCAAGTCTCCCAATCGATCTCCTTGTGGTAAAGTCACCCATGATCAGGAGCTTTGCCTGCATGCATGAGCTCTTCTGGCCAACTCTAGCCAGCTGTCGTAACCATCGCTTATTGTGTGTGGTGTGTGATGTGTGTGTGTGTGTGTGTGTGTGTTTGTGTGTGTGTGTGTTTGTGTGTGTGTGTGTGTGTTGTGTGTATCCATATACCATGACTTAGTTATACAACACTTGCCAATATGGAAGGAATCAGGACAACGTATACAACATCTGGGTATCTATAATTTGTAGACGTTTCGCCAACAAGTGACTTCATCAATGCAATCAAGGACTAATGTGAAGACTGTTGAAGTTACATACCAAAAGACGAGGTAATCAGTCCCTCAGTAGGTGACCCCGAGCATCGTGTCTGTAGAATCTGAAGCACAGCAGGAAAGAAGACTGGTGCTTTAACCTGACATCAGATTAGGAAGGTGCAGCAGGGATAATGAACTCTGGACCAATGATATTATAGCACGTAAGAGTGCGTTTGTGGCGGTGGTGATTCTGAAATGTAAATCGGTTTTGACCTGATTTGCTCTAGATTTTGATAAATATGGTATCCCTCTGAAAACCTTTAAAGATGTGAAAATTATTGAGCATGATGGGCTAACTTACAAGTTCGGTATGATATTATTTGTTTAGATCATGCAAGTCAATTCATGTAATACATACTACACTTCCATCTTTATAACACCAAAGTAACATAGTAAGATATTATCATGTACAATATTACTGCTATGAAACACGTTGTTTGTTCGATTTATTTTCTATGTTGGTCATCTAACACAGCTTTGTTGGAGTTAGCAAGTGGAAGAGGTGTAAATTGGTTACCATCGGTTTAGTAAGAATTTCAAGCTTCTAATGGTAGCGTCTATAAACAGCGCCAATTCCTGGTGGATATCCAAGTCTCATTCGAAGAAGTCCAGGGATGTTATTGCAGTATACAAATTTTCTTCTTGGCTGCAGTAAGGAACGAGTTCAACCTCTCTTGTCCGATAAGCTGTTTTTCTAACTTCTTATTGTAGACACTTCTTTTCTTTTAGTCTGGATGTTTTTAAAGAGTTCAGTGCTTACCTTTGACAGACTGAGGACACGTATCAGATCACTGAGTTCTTCTTGGAACGAAGGTTCAGGTTATGTAAGGTTCGTCAGGAAACATGACAATGTTTCCTGACGCGGTCTAGTCAAATGATGACCTCGCCGTTGGAGCTTTAGGCCATCTGTCTGAGGCCTTCCCTAGCTTACCGGTCCCACTCATTTAAAATTTATGGTCAGTTATAACCATTTTTTTCTTGGAAAGAAACTCGATGTGGTATTGAAATGGCTATATCACCTGTGTTACATCCTAAAACTCTGAGTTTCTTCAACATACTGACAACGGAATGTCAGACAGTGTTGGCAAAACACAAGTATGGGTAACGTCTTCACTGTGTGGCAACAGGCCTTTTGCTGAGCTCCAAATCAGGATTTCCTACTTGACTTTCTTGTATCGAACGAAACCTTCGCATTCACAATAAGAATAATGATAATAGAAATATCTTTATTTGTACAAAGTAGGTTACATGTACAAGGTATACAGGCTTAGCTGACATCAAATGAGATGCTACTACATTGGCCCGAAAGCCACTTGTTATGCAGAGTATTTCGGGCAAATTAGGCCTCAGTTTTGTCCCAGGATGCTACCCACACCAGTGTCGACTAACTCCCAGGTACCATTATTACTGATGGGGGAAATGGACAGCCAGTGTTGTAAGGAAAGCGCATAGTGTTTCCACCCTTCGTCGGAATTGGAAACCCGGACCCTCACCATGTGAAGTAGAGTTCTGCCACCAGGCCCACGAGCACCATACAGAAATAACATCGTCGTGTTGGTTTTTCGATGTCTCCACACAATAGGCCACCCAAGTTTTAAGCATTTACTTTGCCTATTTTTCCACTGCCCGTAAGCTATTCTACACAGGTTTTGCAAACATATAGGGAGCCCAAGTACTTGTCTTGTTCTTTAAGCGACCACTCCAAAATACGCAAGATAAGCTTGTTTTACAAAGTCTTGTGATGTTTTTGTTTTGTTTTGCAAAGTGTATTCGCCACAAACTGGTAGCAGAATGGTTTAGGGATTGTTTAAGCAGACTCTTCGAGAGGAAATCATGTTTATCTTGAAAAAATAACAAAAATAAAAAAGTTACAATATTGTCAGAGTGGGTTCGTTGTTAATACAACTCTTTTCGTTAAAATTATTAAATTATTTTAAAAATAAAAATTCTAATCCTTATTAAAAACTATCTGTACGTATAAAAAAACTGTACTACAAAACCATTTACAAGCGTTATGGTAAGATCCCTGTAATTGACAGTTGATATGCATATCTTTACCAAACTGGAAAACCTTACTGGTGACATTTCGATTTCTGTAACCCAAAAATATCCTAAATACCTTCAAATATCTTTGACAAGAAATTTTTTTTGGGGTTGATCAGTGGAATTAATTATCTAGGAATCTTCAGGATGCTGATGGGATGGCAAATTGGCTAGATATTATCAATGAAGAAACATAAATTATAACATCAATGATCACACAGTGTTGAGGCTGAGGTCTTCCATGTGGTAATTCTTAGCGAATTAAGAAAAATAAACGAGGAGGGGTGGGTCTTTGGGGCAACCCGGGGGGGGATGGGACATGGACCTGCTCCGCAGAGTCAGTAGCCTGGTGCGTTTCCCTTTCTTATTTTCTTAATAAATATATAAATTTATATATAAATATATATATATATATATATATATATATATATATTGATTATGTTTGGGGATTAATATATCCCCTAGTGCACGACTATGTTAAAAATTAAATTCAAAAAACTATTAACCTGAACGTATTTCCAATAACAAGGAACTAAATTTAAAGAAAAACATATATTTTTAAACCCCAATATAAAGATAACAAAATTAATGCTTGTATCAATGATATATAAATTACGACCCCATAGGCCCTTAAAATTTAATGTGATTTTGCCATACTGAAAAACTTGCTTAATGAAAAGGAAATAGAAAAAGAGGACACGAATCTTCCACAATAATGATAAAAACACTATCGAGTACATAATGCCGCAACAAACGAAAAATTAACACTTTGTGGGTAAAAGAAGGGTACAGTGAATGTAGAACTTATAAAATTCCTAGAACTTTAAAGGGTATGCCCTGATAACTGTTTGTTAACTCTGTACAATCTTAGTGTCATCGTGAATATTCTTCTTATTTTCTAGACCAGTAATCTCATTGTTTCTATCATTAAGCTGCAACAGTTTGATACATTATGACCATTTGAAAGAACTTTTCCCTCATCTCTATAGTTCCAGGAGAGGAAAAACTAGCAGACCTTTCTAATTGCACACACTTCTACTTTTACCGCATTTCTCGATCTAAAATTTGCATTTGATATCACAAGCAGAACTGTTACCCTACATGAACTAGCCAAAACTAATATTGGAGGTAACCTATTTAGTTAGATAAAAGATTCCGTCAGAATATCCTTTGTTCTTAACCAAGGTTTTAGAAGCGAATCTAAAGAAATGTCCCTAGGTACACCGCAGGGAAGAATAATGCTTCCCTAAATGCTCTACTTACCATGCCTAAACATAAAGCTACACACTATGTTGAAATTGCAATATTCCACGCAACCTCTTATCGAGGTATACGTAATTTGTAATCGCCTAGATCTCGTCATATCTTCATCTGAAACAAAGATATTGATAAGCTAACGACATGCCCCATCCATTTGTTTGCATGGCAAAAACACTATTTTATATATATGAAAAAAATATCTGCACATATACTTTAACTTCGCTTTCCACCATCCTCTACTTACCTGGAGTATACCTGGAGAAGGTTTCGGGGGTCAACGCCCCCGCGGCTCGGTTGGAGACCAGGTACTGATTTTAGGTGCCTGTCCAGTGCCTTCATGAAGACAGTCAGGGATCTAATGGTAATCCCCCTTATGTATGCTGGGAGGTAATTGAACAGTCTTGAGCCCCGGACACTTGTCTCTCAGTGTACTCGTGGCACCCCTGCTTTTCACTGGGGGAATGTTGCTTCTCCTGCCGAGTCTTTTGCTTTCATAGGGAGTAATTTTCGTGTGCAAGTTTGGTACTAATCCCTCTCTGTGATTTTCCAAGTGTATATTATCATGTATCTCTCTCGCCTGCGTTCCAGGGAATACAAATCAAGAGACTTCAACCGTTCCCAGTAATTTAGGTGCCTTATCATATTTATGTGAGCCGTGAAAGTTCTTTGTACATCTCCAGGTCAGCAATTTTGCCAGCCTTGAAGGGGGCCGTTAGTGTACAGCAGTATTCCAGCCTAGAGAGAACAAGCGATTTGACGGAAATCATCATGGGATTGGCATCCCTAGTTTTGAAGATTCTTATTACCCATCCTATTATTTTCCTAGCAGATGTGGTATATAAATTGGTGCAGACGTAGCCTTCAATAAATCCATCATCCTTCAACTTAATAAAATATGCAAAGAAAGGCTAAATGCTGACACAGGTGTTGCTGGTTACAACCCCAACTATGGTGATAATGTGGGAATACTGAGAATGATGTACGTAACCTACAGTTTATTAAATTTTTAACTGATCATGCTGGGCCCATGATAATATTAGTTAAGGGCAATTCTCACCAGTCATTGGAGCTAATACAAAATGAAGCTCAAAGAATTATTATTCTCTGTCCTAAAACTGCTATAGTTCTTAATACACACACACACACACACACACACACACACACACACACACACACACACACACACACACACACACACACACACACACACACACACACACACACACACACACACACTTCACGGAAGGCAAATCCTGTGT
>NC_069498.1:8964590-8990560 GCF_026875155.1 Cherax quadricarinatus
CCCCAACATCGAGCTATAGAATCCCACAGTATGCCACCAGGTCTCCCACCCCCACAGGCCCCCCCAAACCACAGTGTTGGAAAGGAAACTGAAGGAATGTACACAAACGCTGATGGAATAACAATAAGTGGGAGGAGTGGCACGAAAGAGTCAAAGAAGCATCACCGGACATCATAGCTCTTACAGAAACCAAGCTTACAGGTATATACAATGCCATTTTCCAACGGGAAAACCAAATCCTGAGGGAAAAACAGAGGGAACAGGGGGGGTGGAGGGAAATGGCGTTGCTGAAACAAAAATCGCTGGGAATTTTGAGAGCTGGAGAGAGGAGATAGCGGAGAAGAAAGTGATTACATAGTGGGAACACTTCACTCTGGAGGTCCCAAGGTGGTAATAGCAGTGATGTATAACCCACCACAGAAAAAGCAGGAGGCCAAGGCAAAGTACGACGAGAGCAAAAGAGCGATGGTTACACACTGGCTAGAGCGGGCCCGAAGAGCTCATGCATGCAGTGCAAAGCCCGATCATGGGGGACTTTAACCACAAGGAGATCGATTGGGAGAACTTTTGGGCCCACATGGGGGCCAAGATACATGGAGGGCTAAGATGATGGGGGTGGTACTGGAGAACTTTATGTACCAACACGTAAGGGACACTACAAGAGAGAGAGGAGAGGATGAACCAGCAAGGCTGGACTTAGTATTCACCTTCAGTAGTGCAGATATCGAGGACATCACATATGAAAGACCCCTTGGGGCCAAGTGACCATGTGGTTTAAGCTTCGAATACACAGTTTGAGCTACAAGTGGAGGGAGAAGCAGGAAGGCCAGGACGAATGAAGCCAAACTACAAGAAGGGGACTACACAGGAATGAGGAACTACCTGAACGGGTTCAGTGGGGCAGAGAACTGGCAGGGAAGCCAGTTAATGAGATGATGGAATATGTAGCAACAAAATGCAAGGAGGCTGAGGAAGGTTTGTACCCAAGGTAACAGGAGTAATGAAAAAGCCAGGATGAGCCCATGGTTTACCCAAAGGTGCAGGGAGGCAAAAACCAAGTGTGCTAGGGAATGGAAGAAATATAGAAGGCAAAGGACCCAGGAGAATAAGGAGAACATCCCTAGAGCCAGAAACGAATATGCACAGATAAAAAAGGGAGGCCCAAAGACAATATGAAAATGACATAGCAGCGAAAGCCAAATCTGACCCGAAACTGTTGTACAGCCACATCAGGGGGAAAACAACAGTCAAGGACCAGTAATCAGGCTAAGGAAGGAAGGAGGAGAGACAAAAGGAAATGACCGTGAAGTATGTGAAGGGAAATCAACAAGAGGGTTCAAAGAAGTGTTCACAGAGGAGACAGAAGGGACTCCAGAAAGACGAGAGTTTGGGGGACACCACCAAGTGCTGGACACAGTGCACACAACCGAGGAAGAAGTGAAGAGGCTTCTGAGTGAGCTAGATACCTCAAAGGCAATGGGCCAGATAACATCTCCCCCTGGGTATTGAAAAGAGGGAGCAGAGGCGCTATGTGTACCCCTAACAACAATATTCAATACATCAAACGAAACAGGGAGATTGCCTGAGGCATGGAAGACAGCAAATGTAGTCCCAATCTTTAAAAAAGGAGACAGACATGAAGCGTTAAACTACAGACCAGTGTCACTGACATGTATAGTATGCAAAATCATGGAGAAGTTTATCAGAGAAGAGTGGTGGAAAAACCTAAAGGAATGATCTCATCAACAGCAGCCAGCATGGTTTTCAGGGACGGGAAATCCTGTGCACAAACCTACGGAGTTCTATGACAGGTGACAGCAGTAAGAAAAGAGAGAGAGGGGTGGGTGGATTGCATTTTTTGACTGCAAGAAAGCGTTTGACACAGTTCCCCACAAGAGATTGGTGAAAAAACTGGAGGACCAAGCAGGGAAAACAGGGAAGGCACTACAATGGATCAGAATACTTGTCAGGGAAGACAGCAGCGAGTCATGGTACGTGGCGAGGTGTCAGAGTGGGCACCTGTGACCAGCGGGGTCCCGCAGGGTCAGTCCTGGCCCCAGTGCTGTTTCTGGTATTTGTGAACGACATGAGGGAAAAGGAATAGACTCTGAGGTGTCCCTGTTTGCAGATGACGTGAAGTTAAATGAGAAGAATACACTCGATCGAAGACCAGGCAGAACTACAAAGGGATCGGGACAGGCTGCAGACCTGGCCAGCAATTGGCTCCTGGAGTTCAATCCCACCAAGTGCAAAGTCATGAAGATTGGGGAAGGGCAAAGAAGGCCGCAGACGGAGTACAGTTAGGGGGTCAGAGACTACAAACCTCACTCAAGGAAAAAGATCTTGGGGTGAGTATAACACCAGGCACATCTCCTGAAGCGCACATAAACCAAATAACTGCTGCAGCATATGGGCGCCTAGCAAACCTCAGAACAGCATTCCGACATCTTAATAAGGAATCGTTCAGGACCCTGTACACCGTATACGTTAGGCCCATATTGGAGTATGCGGCACCAGTTTGGAACCCACACCTAGCCAAGCACGAAAGAAAACTAGAGAAAGTGCAAAGGTTTGCAACAAGACTAGTCCCAGAGCTAAGAGGTATGTCCTACGAGGAGAGGTTAAGGGAAATCAACCTGACGACACTGGAGGACAGGAGAGATAGGGGGGACATGATAACGACATACAAAATACTGAGGGGAATTGACAAGGTGGACAAAGACAGGATGTTCCAGAGTTTGGACACAGCAAAAGGGGACACAGTTGGAAGCTAAAGACACAGATGAATCACAGGGATGTTAGGAAGTATTTCTTCAGCCACAGAGTAGTCAGTAAGTGGAATAGTTTGGGAAGCGATGTAGTGGAGGCAGGATCCATACATAGCTTTAAGCAGAGGTATGATAAAGCTCACGGCTCGGGGAGAGTGACCTAGTAGCGATCAGTGAAGAGGCGGGGCCAGGAGCTCGGACTCGACCCCCGCAACCTCAACTAGGTGATTACAACTAGGTGAGTACACACACACACACACAGGAACTCGGACTCGACCCCCGCAACCTCAACTAGGTGAGTACACACACATTGATGGTACAAAGATGACATACATACGAGGTTTAAGAGATACATTTCAAGTACATATTGCTACTTTTTTTGTAAAGAAATTATATAATAATATCACGAAGCAACTTAAAACTTGGGTGCATACCCAGTATACAGCATGCATTACCTCTTTAAACTGAAGCAATTGATTACTGGAGTAGAAACTAACCACCCTGGGATCTCTAGTTGCCCTGAGGAGCATTTTGTTTGGTTCCTTTAGTAACTTAGATGCCTATGGGAACAAACATATAATGATGGGCAAGTTCACCATATTTTCTAGATTTTTGGGACTCCCTGAAGCTGGCAGCTGTTGCTTCTTCCTCCCTGCTGTATTGGAGATAGGTATTAGCCAATGTGGATGTTTGCTGTCTGTCGAAGCTCAAGGGTAATTCCATCTGGACACTTTTGGCTGCCATCAGATCTGCATAGTTGGGATGGATCACTTATTGCTGGGCATTCCACTGTTGCCGGATGTCATTTATCTCCGAATGTTTCGCTCACGTATAAATGGTTACAATCGTAGCAAAAAATCCAGAGACCTTCAAACATGTATTTCGGAACCCCAATACACCAGCAGAATAGACGACTTGAGGGATAGCAGTGTTTTGCACCGAGACTCCCATATCCACTTAATTAACTATGGAGATGCAAGGCTCATCATCAGGGAAGAAGACACTCCGAGTCGGAGGATACTGGAATCATCACTAATCTGAATATCCAACAATTTCAACGAGAACTTCTTCATCGTTCTGCTACACAGCAACAAACCTATTGGCCCCTGCCTGGCAGGTTCTTCTGAAATACAATCTCTCCTCAGCAATCAACTTCAACATTCCTCACTTGACCCCTCACCTCACTATCCTCCTTATATTTACTCACACACTCTTTGCTCAACCAGATTTGTTTGTGACTTAATATGGTCGTTATTTTATACCATTTACATGTATCTCCAGTGTTTAAATTTTGAAGATCAGAGGGCGCTTTCTCCCGTTATCAGAGAGGGAACGAAATCTTAAATTGGAGGACGATTTAATAAGGCGTCCTCGAGTAACATATGAGAATTTTGGGGAATGGAAAATTCTGATGAGAATTTTCGCTAAAATAAGATAGTCTATCCTCGTTAAATTGAAAAACGCCAAAAATGCGAGTTTTTCCGTTTTCTTTTCTCATTTATATCGATATAAATTCTTACCAATTCTGTAAAAGGAGTATTTGATACTTAGTTTATTAAGATAATTTGATAAAATTCTCTTTAAAAAAATTGCACAAGGGCACAAACTCAGCCCAAAATCAATACAAAAATATTTCCTATTAAGATATATCAGCTTTTGAGAAATGATGCTGATCAGAAGAGGCATTCTGAAGTTATTTCTTGATGATGATTATTACTATTATTATTATTATTACTATTATTAGTATGGGGAGAGCTAAACTCATAGAAATTTTACAGCGCCGGTTGATGGGGGGGGAGGGGTGAAAGGGGGAAATTTCATTCTTATTTCCGGGAATTGGAGCACTGATCTAATACCCTTGAACAAGGAACCTCCCTAGAGGGGAGTTATGACTTGAAGTCTTCTTCTTATGACCAGAGTCTTTGGTAAGATGGGTAAGGAAGAAGGATGGGTAATGATAGAAATATTGGAAAAGGGTGGGAGGGGGGAATGAGGTAGGATATAAATGGTAAGTGACCCAACCACTTTGGTGTAATTTAAAAAGTGTATGTGGAATAATAGAATATTCTTGAAGGGGTATAATACTAACCCATCAGTCACATAGATATAACACATAAATAGGTATATGACTCTGAATTATTGCTAGTAGATATACAAGTTGCAATTGCCTTTTTTTTTGGGGGGGGGGGATTGCACAACGAATATTTAAACGAAAATCAAGGCGGTAATTGTCTGGACAGTTCGTATAGAATCACTTGTCACGTTAGCTTCTTGAAAGGTTGTGTCCCGCCATAGTAAATGTAGCATAATTTTAACAGTAGAAATGTTATACAAGATATCTCCCTAATTGGGGGCGATGATTTTCACAGTAGACATAGAAGGGTTCCAGTGTTACCCAATCATCTTCATCTGCAGGGAGGTTGCTCAAGATCATTGGTCGATGGTAATCGTCTTTATGGATGAAGCGACGCAACTTCTGTGGGAGAGTCATTCTTTGGGTCCTGTGAGGAGGAGTATTGATGATATTGATGGTATTTTCAACTTGGAGAGGATGTTCTCTATTTGGTATGTAGAGTTCTTGCATTGCATAGAGTTGTCTCTTCTTCAGCTTATCAAGGCGTACATTTAAGGCAGTAATATCCTGTTGTACATGTAAATCTGCCATTTTGACTCTGTCTCTCCTCCTGGTACCAGTAATAAAGCGAAGAGCTCTATTCTGGACCCGTTGAACCGTAGCATGTTGGTCTTTGTTGTTAACAACATTGGGACACATGGGGTTATTCTGTATTGGTCTTATAAATCATTTTATAAAAGATTTTTTTTTTTGACATATGTGGGGCTTGATTAAATCTAAAGAGACTGCTAAGCCCCGGCTTGGCATGGTGACCCTTTTTTTTTACATGAGATTTTTTGAGGAGCAGCCGTCAATTTAAATATCCAAAGATCTTGTTGGGGTTTTTCTAATGGCACAGGTGAAACCTCAAGGGAGTTTCCCCCCTTTTTTAATCTTCGATTTTTTATGCAAAACATCCTTCGTGCAAACCCGGGAAACTTTGTCAGGATTAGCGTAATTCTCCATTCTTTTCTAAATTGGATGTTCGACGAAGTTTAATATTTTTTTTTTTTCTATGACCCCTTTCCCAACTTGTATTTTCCTGTTAAACAGGAGTTGATGAGACGACATGGATAACACCCCACTGCAAATTGCGTTATAATTGAAATAAATTAAACTCGGGTTGAGGAAAAAACATTCACATAAATATTTAATAAATTGGCTAAAAAAAACCCTTTGTGGGAAAAACCAGCTTTTCGGTAAAAAAAGGCTCTGTTGATTTTCCATAAAAGGGTGGGAATGATTTTTCTTTTAATTGGGAAATTTTACTATAAATCTGAAAAAAGTCCTTTTTAGGGTTTCAGGTGGGTCAATAAGTTTTATAATAAAAAACCCACCCCAAAAAAGCAAATCAAAATTTTATGAACATCTCGGGGTGGCAATTGGGGGGGGCAAGATTGTCCTGATGTTTCAGACTCGCTACTGTATCATTTTTTATTTATTGCATGATGGGCACCTCAAAGGGGTTTCAAAAAAGCCAAACTGTTTTTCAGAAAAAAGGGGTGTTTAAACCCAAAATAGATTTTCAGTCTGTGGAAATGATCTTTTTAAAAAACCCCTTTTCCAGTGATTTAAAGTAAAGATATGGGGTTTTAAAAATTTCCCGGGTTTGATGAATGTCTTTTTTGGGGTTTAGTAAGAAAGTCATCCAAGCATTCTAAAAACCCGGGGAAATTTTTCCCGGAGCCAAAAATGGAAATTAAAAAAAAAAACCCCAAAAGACTGTTTAAAATTTTCGGGTGGGAACTTTTTTTTTTGTTTCATTTTTATTCCAGAGAGACCAGGGGTTCTATTTGGCATTTTTCCCAAAAAACTTGACTCATCTAAAAATATTTGAGATATTCAAAGTAAGCGGGGGGGAATCTTCAAGATTTTTTGATGCTCGATGATACGTATTGGTTGTAGTTTACTAATTCTCATCTCTCCATTCATTGACCAACGATAGTAAATTTTTTTAAAATCAACAAACTGTTTTTTGGGGTAGAAAATTTTTTCCCTAAAACCCCCCAAATAAAAATCATTTGGGCCCTGTGGACCCATCAAAGTTTAACCCTCAACCCTTCATCATCATCATCACAAAGGGAAAATAATTAGGTGGGTAGGGCCTTGTGTTTTGCACCTTTAAAATTTTGCCGAACCCTTACCCCAAAAATTTTTTCAGGCTCTTGTTTGTACGGGTTTTGTACAAGAAATTTTTCCATAAGCCCACTTTTTGTAAATGACTAATCGTTTTAAAATTAAAATTCTTGCCTCAATCAATACAATGTAGCAAACTGGGGGTTTTCGCGTTTTGAAAAAGCCTTCAAACATTTTTGTTTAAAAATTTCTCAAAACCGGGTCTCAAAATTTCCCTCGAAAGGTTTAAAATTGTTGGTAGATCATGGGGGAAAGCTAATTCATTTTCACCCAAAATCCCCTAAAAGGGGTTCAAATCCTAGGGTTTTAAAATTTTGGGTTTGGGAAAGGTACAAGTATTCAAATGGAAAAAGTTTGAAAGTTTTAAATTTATAACAGGGATTGGCAGATCCTACTTTCCACCAAAAGAAGATCCCGACAATAAAAAGAGTCAAAAATCTCTGTTTGTCAGGACTAAAACGGTGCCCCCTGGATGAGGACCAATATACAAATTTAAAGAATCCCCCCTTGAAATGAAAGTTTCGGGCGCCCATGATTTTAAAAATAGTTGTTTTTCCTTTCAACCAAAACCCCAGTGGATAAACCACTCCACATTTTGAAGAGGCAGGGGATGAAAATTTAAAACTCCCGCTAGAATTTTTTGGAATTTTTCCTGTTTAATACCCCAAATGAAGGGGAATTGACTCTATAAAATTTTTGTCTGGGGGGAAAATATCCATTTGCTATCACTAGTTGCCCCATGAGACGTGGGCATTTCTTTTGCAAGAATTTTAAATCTTCATAAAACATGAAAATTTTTTAAAATTTGCATAGCCAAATTTTAAAAACTAAGATGGTTATTTACTATAAAAAATTTAAAATTTAAAATTTTCCCCATACCCCACCTATTTTACTACATAACAAACTTTATCGCACGCAGACAAAACTTATTAAACATTTAAACTGATGAAGGGTTTTCAGAAACCGACATTTTTTAAAAAAATTAAACAAAAGTGCAACTCTTGGGTACCCTTTACGAGGGAAAACCTTTTTCGCCACACAGTGGTTTCCCAACAGCCCCCATACATAGGAGAAACTTAAAAGAACAGGAGGAAATAGGAAATTTCAGTCCCCAACCTTGAGTCGATGTGTTTCAGCCCCCTTTAAACTGCCGTTTTCCCTACCCCAAGATTAAAGGATTTAACATTTTTCCCCCAAACCAAGGGGTTGAGGGACTGATTACCTCATTCTCCTCCTTTTCTTAAAGTTTCTCCTTTTGAAAGGACTGATGAAGCCCTGTGTGGCAAAACGTTTCCTCAATAAAATCCCCCAAGATTTTTCCCAAAATTGCCCTATTTATAAAAACAAACTATCAGGGGCATAAGATAAATCACCCTTTAAATAGTGTAGCCGCCCAAAAAACTTGGCTGAATTATATTTCACACTATTTTTATATATGAAAAAAATATCGCTATATACTTTTCCTTCGTTTTTCCACCATCCTCTATTTTCCGGGAGATACCAAAAAAAGGGTTTTCGGGGGTTTCCAACGCCCCCGGGGGCTGGGTTTGGGGAGACCGGGACGATTTAGGGCCTTTTCCTTTGCCTTCATGAAGACAGCCCGGGTCTAATGGTAATCCCCCTTATTTATGCGGGGAGGTAACTAACCCAGCCCTTGACCCCCAAACGTTTATTGTGTTGTTCTCCAGTGTACTCTGCCCCCCTGTTTTTTCTTTGGGGGAAAATTTTGGGCTTCCCGGGCCGAGTTTTTTGTTTTCATGGGGGAGAAATTTTTTCGTGTGCAATTTGGGTCCTAATCCCCCCGGGTGTTTTTCCCCAAAGTGAAAATTTTATCATGTATCTCCCTCGCCGGCGTTCCGGGGAAAAACAAATCAAGAGACTTAAAAACCTTTTCCCCAAGAAAATTTAGTTGCCTTACCATATTTATTGAGCCGTGAAAGTTCTTTGTACATCCCAGGTCAGCAAATTTTCCCAGCCTTAAAAGGGGCCTTTAGTGTACAGAAAGTATTCCACCCTAAAGAGACAAGCGATTTGAGGGAAATCATCAGGGGTTTGGCATCCCTTTTTTTTGGAAAAATTCCCTTATTCCCCACCTTTTAAATTTTTCCTAGCAATTTTGGTAAAAAAATTGTTTGTGGTCATTAAAAAACGAGACCTCTGAAAATCATCACTCCAAGGTCCTTCCTTTTATTTTTTTTCCGTTTTTAATTGAAAGGTTAGAATTTGTCGAAACCCCTGATCCCTTTTAATTTCCCCAATTTTTTCCCATACCCTGAGTAGTTGAAATTTCCTTCAATAACTTTATAATGTTTCGAGGGGCCCACTGAAGATCTGGTTGATGTCCCCCTTGGGTGTCTCGCGGCGGCGGCCATGGCCCACTAACAAGTTTTTTTTTTTTTTAATTTAAGGGGCAGCACTGAGGGTTTTTGTCGTTTATTTTATCCGTTCCAAGAGGAAACAGAATGTTTTTTAAAATATTTTGTTCATAAAGGGAGGTGCAATCCCCTTTTTTTCCGAATATTATCCGGTTTTCGTTTACTGACGTTCCCAAAATTTTTGTTGGGGGGAAAGAAAAAGAAAAGATGAGGAAAAAAAAACAAAATATCAAGATATTGGTAACCAATTAAAAAGGGCCCCTTTTTTCCCGGGAAAAAATAAAGAAAATATTTTTAAAAGCTATTATTGAACTTCGCTATATATTTTTTCCCAATGAATTTTATATGGGGAAAAAATTTCAATTTTTAATAGTTAAAAATATAAATAAAATATTATATATATAATATATATAATAATATAAATATAATAATTAAAATATATTTATATATAAATATATTTTAAAAATTATATAATGGGGAAAAAAAAAAAAAACAAATTTGGTCACAGGTGGATTATTCTTTCCCCTTTTAAAAATTATTTCCTGGCAGATTATCCAGAAATATCCTAACTTAGTCTTGTAAATTTTTTTGGGTCAGCCACTTTAAATTTCTGGCTTTAGCTCACTTCAAATTTTTGGCTCAGCTCACTTCAATATTTTTTGGCCCCAGAACCTTCAATAAATTTTGGCTCAGCTCACTTCAATATTTCTGGTCAGCTCACTTCAATATTTCTGGGGTCCGCTCACTTTAAAAATTTCTGGCTCACTCATTCAAATTTCTGGCTCAGCTTTACTTCAATATTTTTGGGTCCGCTCACTTCAATATTTTTTGGGTCAGCTTTACTTTAATATTTCTGGCTCAGAAACACTTCAATATTTCGGGGTCAGCCACTTCAATATTTCTGGCCAGCTCACTTCAATATTTCTGGGGTCAGGGTCACTTCAATATTTTTTGGGTCAATCACTTTAATATTTCTGGCTCAAACCCCACTTCCAAAAATTTCTGGCTCAAACTTTACTTCCAAATTTTTTCCCGGCTCAGCTCACTTCCCAAAATTTCGGCTCCCCCTCACTTCAATATTTCGGCCAGCCACTTTAATAATTTTTGGCTCAGCTCCTTCAAAAAATTTTTGGGTCACTCACTTTTAATATTTCCCCGGCTCAAAACACTTTAAAATTTTTGGGTCAGCTCCCCTTTAATATTTCTTTGGGTCACTCACTTCAAAATTTCTGGCTCACTCACTTCAATATTTTTTGGCTCAGATCAACCCCTTTAATATTTTCTGGCTCAGCTCACTTCAATATTTCTGGCCCCAGCTCACTTCAATATTTTTTGGCCAGCTCACTTCAATATTTTTGGCTCAGCCCACTTCAATAATTTTTGGCTCACTCACTTCAATATTTCCCGGCTCAGATCACTTTTAAAAATTTTTTGGCTCAACTCACTTCAATATTTCTGGCTCGCTCACTTTAATATTTTTGCTCAGCTCACTTCAATAATTTTTTGGCTCAGATCAATTCAATAATTTTTGGCTCCGCTCACTTCAATATTTCTGGGGTCCCGCTCACTTCAAAAATTTCTGGCTCAGATTTACTCAATATTTCTGGCCACTCACTTCAATATTTCTGGGCCAAAAATCACTTCAATATTTTTTGGCTTTAGATCACCCAAACAATATTTTTTGGGTCAGCTCACTTTAATATTTCCCGGGTCAGATCAATTTTAATTTTTTCTGGCTCAGCTCATTTTAATATTTCTGGCTCCCGATCAAATTTAATATTTTCTGGCTCAGATCACTTTTAATATTTTTGGCTCAGCTCACTTCAATATTTTTGGCTCAGCTCACTTTAAAATTTTTGGGCTTTTAGACACTTTTAATATTTCTGGCTCAACTCACTTCAATTTTCGGCTCTGCCCCTTTAAAATTTCCCGGCCCCAGCTCATTTCAATAAATTTCCCGGGGCCCGATCACTTCAATATTTCCCGGCTCAGATCACTTCAATATTTCTTTGGGTCGCTCACTTTAAATTTTTTGGGTCACTTTATTTTTCAAAATTTCTGGCTAGAACACTTCAAAATTTTTTGGGTCAATCACTTCAATTTTTTTTGGGGTCAGATCAAATTCAAATTTTTGGCTCCCGCTCATTCAATATTTCCCGGTCGCTCCTTCCCAAAATTTCTTGGCCCCAGATGACTTCAATATTTTTGGCTCACTCACTTCAATATTTTTTTTGGGTCAGCTCATTTCAATAATTTTTGGCTCAGATCACTTCAATATTTCTGGGCCCGACACTTCAATATTTTTTTGGCTCAGCTCACTTCAATATTTTTTGGCTCAGTCAAATTTAATTTTTTTCTGGCTCAGAAACACTTCAATAATTCTGGGTCAGAATCACTTCAATTTTTTCTGGCTCAGCTCACTTCAATTTTCTGGCCTGCTCAATTTAATATTTTTGGCTCTGCCCTTTAATATTTTTTGGCTCAGACACTTCAAAAATTTCCGGCTCTGCCCTTTAAAATTTTTTGGGTCTGTTACTTCAAAAAATTTCGGCTCAGATCACTTCAATATTTCTTGGCCAGCTCACTTCAATATTTCTGGCTCACTCCAACCCTTTAAATTTCTGGGTCAGCTTTACTTCAATATTTCTGGGTCACCCCACTTCAAAATTTTTTGGCTCTGTTCACTTTTAATATTTCTGGCTCTGTTCACTTCAATATTTTTGGGTCTGTTCACTTCAATATTTCTGGCTCAGATCACTTCAATATTTCTGGCTCAGCTCACTTCAATATCTCTGGCTCTGTTCACTTCAATATTTCTGGCTCAGATCACTTCAATATTTCTGGCTCAGATCACTTCAATATTTTAAATTTGTATTATTTAAAAATTCGTAATGAACAATTTAGTGTTGTTTGTATCCATCCTTGAAGCTTTATCTACGATATTTACACTTCCAACATAATGACTAACTTTAATTTTTTTGCCCGAGGCATCGTTTGGCTTAAGGGAGGTACATGGCAACCGACCTGATAGCACAAGCTATCAGGTCCAACTCACACCCACCCACATCCACTCATGTATTTATCCAACCTATTTTTAAAGCTACACAACGTTCTGGCCTCTATAACTGCACTTGGGAGTTTGTTCCACTCATCCACAACTCTATTACCACACCAGTACTTTCCTATATCCTTCGTGAATCTGAATTTTTCCAACTTAAAACCATTGCTGCGAGTCCTGTCTAGGCTAGATATTTTCAGCACACTATTTAAGAACATAACATAAGAACATAAGAAAGGAGGAACACTGCAGGAGGCCTGCTGGCCCATACTAGGCAGGTCCTTTACAATTCATCCCACTAACAAAACATTTACCCAACCCAATTTTCAATGCTACCCAAGAAATAAGCTCTGATGTGAAAGTCCCACTCAAATCCAACCCTTCCCACTCATGTACTTATCCAACCTAGATTTGAAACTACCCAAAGTCCTAGCCTCAATAACCCAACTAGGTAGACTGTTCCACTCATCAACTACCCTATTTCCAAACCAATACTTTCCTATGTCCTTTCTAAATCTAAACTTATCTAATTTAAATCCATTACTGCGGGTTCTCTCTTGGAGAGACATCCTCAAGACCTTATTAATATCCCTTTTTTAAATTTCCTATCTTCCCTTATACACTTCGATCAGGTCTCCCCTCATTCTTCGTCTAACAAGTGAATGTAACTTAGAGTCTTAAATCTTTCTTCAAAGGAAGATTTTGATGCTATGTATTAATTTAGTCTCTACGCTGAATGTTTTCTAACGAATTTATGTCCATTCTGAAATATGAGAGCCAGAAATTTGAGCTGCATAATCTAGGTAAAGGCCTTACTAATGAGTATAAAGCTGCAGTATGACCTCTGGGACTTCTGTTGCTTACACTTCTTGATATAAATCCCGAAATTTCAAATTTGCCTTATTACGTAGCTTAGGCATTGCTGTCTTGGTTTAAGGTTGCTGCTCACCATACCCCCAAGTCCTTTTCGCAATCTGTATGGCTAAGTTCTACATCATTTAATTTATAAGTACTAGGGTTATGGCACTCCCAAGCTTCAGAACCTTGCACTTATCTACATTGAACGGGCATCTGCCACTTTTTGACCAAGATAGGTTTGTTTAAATCCTCCTGAAGTTCCCTAACATCTACGTTTGAATCAATTATCCAAACCAAATCTTTGTGTCATCGGCGAATTTGCTCATATCACTAGTAATTCCCTCATCAAGATCATTGATATATATTATAAACAACAACGGGCCCAAAGGGACTGATCCCTGTGGAAGGGCCACTTGTTACAGATCCCCACTCGGATTTAACCCCATTTATGGACACCTCTGCTTCCTGTCAGTGAGCCATGACTCGATCCACGAGAGCACTTTTCCCCAATGCCATGGGCTGCCACTTTCTTTAAACAGTCTAGGTGCGGAACTCTATCAAAAGCCTTACTAAAATCTAAGTAATAATATCAAATTCTTTATTGTGGTCAACAGCCTCAAAAGCTTTACTAAAGAAAGTTAATAAATTAGTTAACAAGACCGGCCTCTTGTGAATCCATGCTGAGTATCATTAATCAACCCTATGCTTATCAAATGGCTTCTTATAATCTCAGCTATAATTGACTCTAGTAATTTGCCTACAATTGAGGTCAGGCTTATTGGGCGGTAATTTGAACGGTAAACGACTTGTCCCCTGTTTTAAAAAATAGGATTTTACATTAGCCATCTTCCACATATCAGACACTACACCTGTTTGAAGAGATAAATTAAAAATATTATTTTATGGTTCACAGAGTTCCATTTTGCATTCCTTAAGAACCCTTGAAAAAACCTCATCAGGACCCGGCGACTTATTTTGCTTCAGTCTGTCTATCTGCCTCACAACCATCTAAACTAGTGACTGTGATTTACATATTTATCTTCTTCTAGCCCACTGTAAAAATTAATTACTGGAATATTGTTAGTGTCTTCCTGTGTAAAACTGAGAGAAAATAATTATTTAAAATCAAGCACATTTCATTCTCATTGTCAGAAAGGGTGCCCATAGTTATTTTTAAGGGGACCTATCTTACTCTAACTTTTGTTTTTATAGACCTGGAAAAACTTTTTGGGTTAGTTTTAGAATCCCAAAGCAACTTTAATTTCATAGCCCCTTTTTTAGCTTTTCTTATCCCCTTTTTAATGTCCCTCTTAATGTCAATATACTGATTCATAAGATGACCCTCACCTCTTTTGATACGCCTATAAATTCCTTTCTTACCCCAGAAAGATATTTGAGCCTATTATTCATCCATTTTGGTCATTTTCTATTTGATCTAATTTCTTTATATGGAAAACGCTCTTTGAGCAGCATGTTTAGTGTTCAGAAACTGTCATATTGATAGCTCTCTTCGTTACCCCAGTCAACAGATGATAGGTGTTCTTTAAGGGCCCATCGTAATCTGCTAAGCGAAAATCTGGGACTTTTTACTGAGTTATCGCTACTATCGTACTTCCATTCAATGCTAAATGTAATTGATTTGTGGCCGCTAGCACCCAGTTCCTCTGAAATTTCTAAATTATTAACAAGGGATTCATTGTTTGCCATAACTAAGTCAAGCAGGTTATTTCCCCTTGTAGGTTCTGTCACAAACTGCTTCAAAAAAACAATCCTGAAATACTTCTAAGAAGTCGTACGATTCTAAATTCCCCGTCAAGAAATTCCAATCAACATGACTAAAGTTAAAGTCTCCTAGAATTACTACATTATCGTGCCTTGTGGCCTTAACAAAATTTTCCTCCCATATAGTTTCCCTTGGTCCCTATCTAAGTTAGGGGGACGGTATATCACTCCTAAAATCAGTTTTCATGCCCTCTGAAAATTCTATCCAAACAGACTCGTATGTGTTACTTCCAGACTTAATACCCCTTTTTATGCAACAGTTCAAGCGATCTCGGACGTACAATGCCACCCCACCCCCCCCCCCAATACTTCTATCTTCTTGGAACAATTTAAAAACCCTGAATATAGACATTCCGCAGGCATGTCCTGACTTTTTTTAATTAAACCACGTCTCAGTTAAGGCAAATACATCAATGTTACCTACACTAGCAACTAATCTCAAAATCGTCCATCTTATTCCTAGCACTACGGCAATTAGCATAATAAACATGAAAGACTCTCCTTTCTCTTTACCCTTCCTGCTCATTTCTATTTTTCTACTAAACCTATTACCGTCTTTATCACCCAAGGTCCCTGGCTTTTCAATATTATCTCGTTCTTATTATTACTAGTTCCCCTAGAACTCGTAATATTACTACCTGGGACTTCACTGTTTTTCTGGCCAAAACCCATAACCACTAACTTTTCTAGTTTAAAGTCCTAAACTGCTCCCTCCACTGCAGTTGCCAGTGCTCCCACCCCACACCTAGATAAGTGAACCCCATCCCTAGCATACATGTCATTTCTGCCTAGAAGAGGTCCCAGTTGTCAATGAAATGTTACCGCATTTTCCTTACAGTATTTGTCCACCAGCAATTGACACCAATTGCTCTTTGGACAACCATTCACTTCCAACTCCCTCCTTGGCAAAATACCACATATGAGAGGGTTCCCACCCTTACTTCTAAAATTTTTTCTATTGCTGACCTATACCTGCTAATCAGGTCCTCACTCCTACGTCTGCCAACATCGTTGCCTCCAGCACTGAGACAGATAATAGGATTGCTCCCATTACCTCTCATGATGTCATTTCCCGACGGCTAACAATATCCTCCATCCCAGCCCCCGGAAAGCAAACTCTCTGTCTCCTACTCCTGTCCTTCAAGCAGAACGCCCTATCCATATACCTAACTTGGCTATCCCCAACAACAACAATATTCTTACCTTCCTTAATGTCTTTCGTCGTGTCGTTCCCAGTAGTCAACTCACATTGTCGGGTAGCACTGAGAATGTATTGGGGTGTTTCCACAAAAAGTTTCCACGGCAGTCTCTTTCTTCTTCATCGTTTCTACCTTTCCATTCGTCTTCTTGATCGTCAACTTCTTTCCCTGCTGTCCAGCCACTGACCAGTTTCCCTTCTTGACCTGAGGACTCAAAACAGGAGGACTACTACGAATCTTCTTGTTCTCCTCGGTCAATCGCCGAATTTCCAAATTCGCCAACCTCAATTCTTCCTTAAGCTGTTGGTAAAGTTGCTCGATGGAGGGCATCTTGCTTCAATTCTAGAGAGCGCGCAAACAGGTCTTCACAGAGCCAAGTACACGTCAACACATCCCCTTTATTTATTCCTGTCTTCCATTTATACACCTCAATCATATCCTCCCTAATTCTACGTCTTTCTAGAGAGTGCAGTTTCAGGACCCTTAGTCTATCCTCATAGGGAAGGTTTCTAATACATGGGATCAACTTTGTCATCCTCCTTTGTACATTTACCAGAGCATTTATATCATTCTGTAATACGGTGACCAAAACTGTGCAGCATAATCTAAATGAGGCCTAACCAAGGATGTATAGAGTTGAAGAACAATCTGAGGACTCCTATTATTTATTCTTTTGATATGAAGCCAAGATTCTATTAGCTTTATTGTAAATTACATTGTTGTTTTGGTTCAGATTACTGAAACCAGAACTCCAAAATCTTTTTCGCAACCAAATATTAGATCTACTTATTTAGTTTATTTTTGCATGGTTTTGCCCGGCCAATTTTTAAACTTTGCTTTTGTCTACAAAAAATGCACTGCCACTTCCCACCACTGCACATTTATTCAAAATTTCCGGGAATTTTAATGTCCCGTCGAATGAATTCACGGCCATTTTGGTGCATGGGAAAATTGTGATGTCGCTTTTTTATGCCCTCTCTATTCGTTTAAGTAATTGTAACGCAGGGGCCCCATGACCCCTGTGGAACCCGCCCTGGCGCCCCCCCACTCGTTTTTCCCATATTTTATGAAAACCTCTCTGCCTATTTGTCAAACCATGCCTCTATCCGGGGAAAAACTTTCTCCCCTTTTCCCAAGTCCCTTAATTTTTCCCAAAGTCTCTGAGGGGCCCTTCAAACCTTATGAAGTCCATATACACAATATCATTTTCTTACCAGATCTACCCCCCTCAAATCCCTTAGGAAAAAAGTTAATTTAATTTCGTAAGACGGGTAGCCCTTTGAAAAAACCATGGAGTTCTTTGATTAATTTATTTTTTCAAGGGGGTACGATTTCCCTCGGCAATTTTATTATTCCAAAAATTTTTCCCCCACATTTGAAAATTTTTCCACTTATTTGGCACCAGCCATTAGTACGATATGTTGAAAAATTAGCCAAGGTTTGAAGCTCCTTTTTACATTCCTTTAGAACCCTGGAAACATTCACGGGGCCGGGTATTTGTTACTTTTTTAATTATTTTTTGCCTAAGGCCAGTCATTGGACCCAAATCGTGCACAGTTTTTTAAAGCCTTTCTACATAATTTATCATTTCGGAATATCGTGGTATCCTCCTGTTAAAAAAAAAAAGGGAAAGGAAGTATGTTTTTAAAAAATTAAACATTTCCTTATCCTGTCAGTACTGCCCCGGGGAATTTTTGAGGGGGCCTTTTTTCCCCTGATCTTATTCGTATACCTAAAGAATCCTTTTGGGTTAGTCTTCGTTTCTCTTGCAATTTAAAAACCTCAAATTTTTTTTGCTTTTCAAATTTCCCCCTTTTTTATTTCCCCCCTTTTCTGAATTTCGATTTCTTAATTCCCCCTTCCTTTTTTGATTTCCTATAAGCCCCCTTTTGCCAAATCGATATTTTAATCTATTGTTATCCTTTGGTTCTTTTTTGTTTGATTTTTCCCCTTTTTGGAACTAATTTGACTAGCACTAGAACTATGCCCGGGAAAACGTTTTTTGGGCAACCATAAACCCCCTATCTGACCCTTTCAGGCATTCATTTTAAACCCCCCTAAAATTTTTCATCTTATGAAATCACCCAACGAAAGGGGGACGGAGACTTGATTGCCTTATTGGGGAAAATTCCATGATATTTTAAAAATAGTGTTTTGTGATCATTTCCCCCCCAACCATCTTTAAACCCCCCAAGATTTTTAAATTTATTTTTCCCCCTATGGCAAGAACAAGTCAAGGGGGTTTTTCCCCCTAGTTGGCCCTCGTCACAAACTTTTTTTAAAAAAAAATCCGGGATCTATCAAGAAAGCACCTGATAAATTTTCCTGCCAAATTGCTCCAGTCAATCTTCTATAGTTGAAATCCCCCATTAGCCAATATTTCTATGTAGTGCCTAGAATTTCGTCCCAAGAGTTTACTGACCCCTATCAAATTTGGAGCCCTGAAATCACACCCAAAATTAGTTTTTCTCGGCCCTCAAAAATTTAACCCAAAAAAACAATTCAGGGCTGACGCTTCTAATTTTATATCTTGTCTAACACAAAAATTTTAAAATTTGCTCTGACATACATCGCTACTCCACCACCTTTCCCTTTTTACCCTGTCAGGTGGATAAAACCCTTGTAGGCTTTCAAGGGAAACTCTCTATTTTTCAGTTTGGGCCAGGTCTTGCTATAGAAATAATATATATGTTTCCGCAATTGCAATTAATCTTAGCTATCTATCTTATTTTTTACATTGCTATTTTTTATTAAACCTTTAAAGGGGCTATCCCTTCGCCCTCTGCTGTCCCCCTTTTTTTGCGACCTGATTTAATGTCTTTTTTATAATTTCATCTGAATGCCTTTTATACTTTTTACTTTTCCCAAACCCCTAGGGGTTGCAACCTTTTTTTCCCCAACACCCCCTACCTCTATTTCTATCAGTTTAAAATCATAGGTTTTCCCCAAGGGCCTTCTCTTGATTTGCAATGTACCACCCCACCCCCATGGATGTCCCCACCCTTCTACTATCTTTTTTCCATAAAAGTTGTTCCAGTTGTAAATAAAATGGGTTTGAAATTTTTCCTTGCAGTATCTGTTACCCCAAAATTTTTACACCAATTTGCCCTAGACAACCATTCTTTTCCCTACTCCCCTTTGGAAAAAATGATACAAAAGATTGGGACCCCCCCTTAGACAATGAAATCATATACCTGTATTACTGGCGCTCTTCTCTTCCCTTCCCAATATTTTCCCCCACACTGAAAAGATATTGGACTTTTCCCTTTTACCTGACATTATTACCTGCCTTTTAACTAGCCCCAACACCAGCCCAGGGAAGCCACTCTATCCTCATCTTCTTATTCCTATAAAAAAAGCACAGTCAACATATCTTCCTGAGATCACCAACCACAAGAATGCGTTACCTCTGTTAGCAGGGGCAGTAAAACCCTTACCTTCCTTCACTGAATACTTTCATCCTAAGAACAAAGAACGATTTCCTACCTTCAGATCTTCACTTTTTTAACTTTCCTTATTCTGTTTCCCTCCCATTACGGGTTTTACCACTCGCCACCGAGGGGTGCGGACTGCCCCTCTTTTTGGGTAGCCGTTCTCCCTCCCCCCCCTACACCTCCTCACGCGGACACAGACGCCCTCAGGCTAGAACCTCTTTCCCCCAACTCCACAACCTCACACTCTCTCCCAGACCCATTGAGGGGGACCTTTACCTCCAAAATCCCCCCTGGAGAAGCAAGCCCTCCTCCCAACTTCCAACCTCAATTTTTAAAACAGCAGAAGCAAGCCAGTTTTAACGTCCACGCTAATCCCCAAAGCACTCAGGGGCTGTGACTCACGTGAGACTGGGACTGACCACAGTTCGGGGCATGAATCACCCCGACCCGTTAGTTTTTGGATCCCACAGACAGTTAATCAGGGGCCCCCAGAGAGTTAGTAGGATCACCACAGACATTTTAGTTATGGTCCCCCAGACAGTTAGTCAGGATCACCACGCAGTTGAGTCATGGGTCACTACACACAGTCGTGTCTGGAAACCACGACATTGATCATGGATCACCAAGATTGTTTTATCATGGTCACAACAGACTTGAGTCATGATCACAACAGACAGTTGGGGGCATGATCACCACAGTTGGGTATGGATCACCACAACATTTAGTCATATTCCCACAACAGTTTTGGGCGTGGAAACCCCAGACATTTTGTCATGAACCCCACAGAATTGATTATGGGTCACCCCAAAAGTTGAACATGGTTTTCCCCCAGACATTATCAAGGGGTCACCCCCCCAGACGTTGGGGTATGGGTCACCACAACATTTAATATGGGTCACCACAACAGTTGATCTGGATCATACAGAGATTTTGGGCATGGAAAAACCACGTAGTTGGGTTTTGGTTCACCACAGTCGGTCATGAAACACCACAGACAGTTTAGTTATGGATCCCAAAAGACAGTTGAAAAATGGGGCACCAAGACGTTGAGTCGGATCCCACAACAGTTGGGGCATGTATCAAACCCCGACAGTTTTATCATCGACCCCCCCACTGTGAGTTTAGTCACGCCCACGACAATAAAGGTATCGTTACCCCCAGACAGTTGAGTCATCGATCGCCACAGACAATAATCACGTCACCTCAGACAAACCGAGACATCGATTACCACAGAGAGTTAAAATCATGGACCACCCAAAGAATAGAGCCATCGATACGACAAATTGAGTCATCGATCACCCGAAACTGAGTCATCATACCCCAGACGTTGAGTCCTGGATCCCACGACAGTTGAGTCATCGATCTTTACAGAGTTGAGTCTGGATCACCCAAAAAGTGAGTCAGTTCCAGAGACAGTTAACTCATGGATCACAAGAACTTGAGTCGTAGATCACCCAAAACAGTTATCATGAATCACAACAGACAGTTTAATCATGGTCACCACAGACTTGAATCATGGATCACCCCAGAAGTTTTTGTCACGGACACCCCAGAGAGTTGAGTCTGGATACCACAGACAGTTGATCATGGTCACCACAAAAGTTAATCTGATACAACAGACATTTTATCATGGTCACCAGAGAGATTGGTCTGGGCACCAAGAGAGTTTAGTCATGGGCACCAAGACAGTTTTGTCATGGGCACCGGAAGTTGGCTGGATCACCACAGACATTAGTCGGTCACAAAAGACAATGATTATGGATACCACAGAAGTTGAGTCATGGTCAACACAAGAGTTAAGTCATGGATCCCACCAGTCGTGTATGGATAACCACAGACGTTGAGTCCTGGATCACCACAATATTTATCTGGACACAAAAGACGTTGAGTCTGGATCACAACACATTGGTAGGATCCCAATTTGGGTCATGGGTCACCACAGAAAGGGGAGGGCATATATCCTACAGACTTGGGTCATGGAATACCCCAGATAGTTGGTTCATGGGTTTACCACGTTCGGTCATGAATCACCACAGACAGTTGATTATGGGTCCCACAGACAGTTAATCATGGGTCCCACAGACAGTTGAGTAGGATCACCACAGAATTGGGTCTGGTCACCACAGACAGTTGAGTCCCCGAATCCCCCAGGGTTGAGTCATAGTCACCACACACAGTTGATCATCGCCACCCCATGATTCATATCTATCACCACAGCAATAGATCACGATACCCAGACAGTTGACATCGATCGCCCAGACATGAGTCATCGACACCTCAAAAGTCGAGTCATCGATTACCAAAAGGTTGAGCATGGCCACCCAAGACTTTTGAGCCTCATCACGACAATTTAGTCACGATCAACAAGATAATTGAGTCTCGATCACCACAACAGTTGGTCATGGATAAACCACAGCAGTTGCTTTATCGAATCACAGAGTTGATCATGGACACCAAAGTTAGTATGTATCACAAAGAATTAAGTCATGGATCACCAGAGAAATTAGTCGTGGATCACCCCACGTTGAGTCATGGATCACCCAGACTTGAGTCTGGATCACCACAGACGCTGGGGTCCCTGGGCACCACGACAACGGTCATGGAAAAAAAGTTTTTTTTATGGGAAACACCACAGACAGTTGTTTATGGTCACCACAAAATTGATCATGGACACCACAACAGTTGAGTGGATCAAAGCATTTGCTTTGGTACCACAACAATAATCAACACCACAGAAGTTTGGGCTGGAAACCCACAGACATTGATCAGATACCCCAAGGGGGGATACAGAATTGAGCAGGTCACAGAAGGTTGATCATGGATCACCAAGACAGTTGAGTCATGGATCCAAGACAGTTTAATCATGGTCACCACAGACAGGGTTAGCAATGGATCACCACAGACAAAATTGGTTAGGGGTCACCGAAAACATTGGGTCAGGATCACCACAGACAATGAGCCATGAAACACCTCGACATTGAGTCATGGATTACCACAGGGCAGTTGGTATGGATCACCACAGACATTTTGCATAAACACCCGACATTGATCATGGATACCAAGACAGTTTACCCTGATCACCACAGCAGTTTAGTCTAGATCACCACAGACAGTTGAGTCTGATCACCCCAGACAAATTTACACGTCACCACAGACAATTATCAGATCACCACAGACAGTTGAGTTCATGGGTCATCAAAAGACATTGAATCATGGGTCACCCAAAAGTGAGTCCCTAGACAGCACAGACAGTGAGTCATGGAAAACACCCCAGACATTGGGGGCTGGATCACCAACCAGTTGATCATGGATCACCACAAAATTGGTTTTATGGATCACCACAAATAGTTTGAGTCATGGTCACCCCAAAAAAGTTTAGTCAGATACCAAAAATAGTTGGGTAGGGGCACCACAGAAGTTTTGGTCTGGATCCCCACAACATTTTTCAGGACACCACAGACAGTTTTGGGCAGGACACCACAGACAGTTGAGTCGAACACCACAGAATAGGGGGGTGCGTCCCCACAGACAGTTTAGTCATGGGTCACCCCAGAGAGTTGGGTCAGTCACCACAGACCGTTGGGTCTGGATCACCACAAAAAATTGGATCAAGAACAACCAAACTACAGGGGAAAACCCCCCAGAACATGAAAAAATGGCAGGGGGGTCTGTCCAGAACAATGAAATATGACAGGGAACCCCTCCGACAATGAAATATAAAGAGAAATCCGCCCAAAACAATGAAAAATTTACAGGCGAAACGGGCCAGAAAAATAAAATATCAAGGAAAACCGACCAGAACGATGAAATATCAGGGAAACCCGCCCAAAACAACGAAAAAAAGGCCCGGAAAACCCGTCCGAGAGATGAAATATGAAAAAAACCCCTCCAGAAAAGATATATTTTGGGAAACCCTCCAATAAAATGAAATTGACAGGGAACCCGCCAAACGTGAAATTACAGGAAAACCTCAAGAACAAAGAAATGTGACAAAAAACCCGTCCCTAACGATGAAATCGACAGGAAAAACCCCTGCAACCCATTAAATATGAGAGAGAAACCCTCCAGAACAACGAAATTGACAGGGGAAAACCCGCGCAAAAACAATGAAAATGACAGGGGAACCCACCAGAACGATGAAATAGACAGGAAACCCCCCTCAAGAACAAAGATATAACAGAAAAAAACCCCCCCATAACGATGAAATACACAGGAAAAACCGCAAAGACCGAAAAATTTGAGAGAGAAACCCGTCCAGAAAAATGAAAAATGCAGGGAACCCCCTCCAAAAAATGAAATATACAGGAAACCGCGCAGAACAAGAAATATGAAGGGGGAAACCTCAAGAACAAAAAAAATGACAGAAAACCTGTCCATAACGATGAAATACGACAGGAAAACCCATCCAGACCGATGAAATATGAGAGAGAAACCCGTCCAGAACAATGAAATATGACACGGAAACCCGTCCAGAACAATGAAATATGACAGGGAAACCCGTCCAGAACAATGAAATATGACAGGGAAATCCGTCCTGAACAATGAAATATGGCAGGGAAACCTGTCCAGAACAATGAAATATGACAGGGAAACCCGTCCAGAACAATGAAATATGACAGGGAAACCCGTCCATAACGATGAAATACGACAGGAAAACCCGCCCAGACCGATGAAATATGAGAGAGAAACCCGTTGAAAACAATGAAATATGACAAGGAAACCCGTCCAGAACAATAAAATATCACAGGGAAATCCGTCCAGAACAATGAAATATGACAGGGAAACCCGTCCAGAACAATAAAAAATCACCCGGGAAATCCGTCCCGAACAGTGAAAAATGACAGGGAAACCCGTCCAGAACGATGAAATTCGGCAGGAAAAAACCCCTCCAGAAAGATAAAATATGAATAGGAAACCCGTCCAAAACAATGAAATATGACATGGAAACCCGGAAAGAAAAATGAAATATGACAGGAAAACCCGTCAAGAAGAATGAAATATGACAAGGAAACCCGTCCAGAACAACGAAATGTTACAGGGAAACCCGTCCAGAACAATGAAATATGACAGGGAAACCCGTCCAGAACAATGAAATATGACAGGGAAACACGTCCAGAACAATGTAATATGACATGGAAACCCGTCCAGAACAATGAAATATGACAGGGAAACCCGTCCAGAACAGTGAAATATGACAGGGAAGCCTGTCCAGAACAATGAAATATGACAGGGAAACCCGTCCACAACAAAGAAACATGACAGGGAAGCCCGTTAAAAACAATGAACTATGACAGGGAAACCCGTCCAGAACATTGAAATGTGACATTGAAATCTGTCGAGAACAATGAAATATGACAGGAAAACCCGTCAAGAAGAATGAAATATGACAGCGAAAACCGTCAAGAAGAATGAAATATGACAGAGAAACCCGTCCACAACAATGAAATATGACAAAGAAATCTGTCCAGAACAATGAAATATGACAGAGAAATTCGTCAAGAACAATGAAATACGGCAGGAAAACCCGTCCAAAACGATGAAATATGACAGGGACACCCGTCCAGAACAATGAAATTTGACAGGGAAACCAGTCTAGAAAAATTAAATATGAGAGGGAAACCCGTCCAGAACAATGAAATATGACAGGGAAATCCGTCCAGAGCAATGAAATATGACAGAGAAACCCGTCCAAAACAATGAAATATGACAGGGGAACCGGTTCACAACAATAAAATATCACAAGGAAACCCGTCCAGAACAATGAAATATGACAGAGAAACCTGTCCAGAACAATGAAACATGACAGGAAAACCCGACCAGAACGATGAAATATGAGAGACAAACCCGTGAAGAACAATGAAATATGACAGGGAAACCCGCCAAGAACAATGAAATACGACAGGAAAACCCGACCAGAACGATGAAATATGACTCGGAAACCCGTGAAGAACAATGAAATATGACAGGGAAACCCGCCAAGAACAATGAAATACGACAGGAAAACCCGACCAGAACGATGAAATATGACTCGGAAACCCGTGAAGAACAATGAAATATGACAGGGAAACCCGCCAAGAACAATGAAATATGACAGGAAAACCCGTCCAGAGAAATGAAATATGACAGGGAAACCCGTCAAGAAAGATGAAATATGACAGGAAAACCCGTCCAGAATAATGATATATTACAGGGAAACCCGTCCAGAACAATGAAATACGACAGGAAAAACCCGTCCAAAGGGGAAAAG
>NC_069498.1:8991060-9043560 GCF_026875155.1 Cherax quadricarinatus
TCAATTCCCCTTCTTTAAAGTCTTTCCTGGATTTTAGCACTAATGAAAGATTCTAAATTTTTCCCTGTTTTTTTAAATTTACTTCCAGCGTTCATCAAAATGGTATTCATCCATACTTGCAAGAATAACTTAAACTATCGGGGGAAAATGAAACGGGTATTAAAGAAAACGGGGGGTTTCAATTCCTCTCCACTCAAACTGAAATAAAACAGAGGGCTCGCCCCCTGCTTAAATTTAAAAAATATGTATTAACGAAAACGAAGGGTTCATGCCGGCTCTGACAAACGAAAGTAGAAGGGGGCCCTTGCCAACCAATCTCTCCCCAACAAATCAAGAGTGTCCTATGACTTTTTCCCTAAAATTTAAGAAAAGCTCAATGAAACAATTTGTCACGGGAAAATCTGGGGTCCGTAAGTTAATCCTCCAAAGTTTTCAAGCTCAAAATTTAGGGGGCAAAATTAAATATTATACCTGCCTGACTTGACTTACAATTTTTGAGACTATAACAATCACCAAATTTTTAAATACCTGTCGTATCCTACCATAGAAAAAATGATTACTAGGCGGGTGTAACCGTCTGGGGTATGGGTGTTGAAGTTCCAATGGTAGATTCGAGAGGGAGTTGAATCTGATTCAGTAAGTTGTATCCTGGAAGGTCCCCACTTGTAAAGGGCCCTTATTTGCCCTGAACAACTTCGTCATTTTATCAGGTGGCTCCTCCCAGAAAAAAGTGAATAGAAAAAAAAATAAAAACAGACAAACAAACATTTTATTATATAGAATTTAAAAAATATAAAACACTTAAAAATGAAAACTGATCCTCATGAAAAAAATGAAAAATTAAAAAAAAAAAGATGTCGAATTAAAGCAAATTTAAATGTACAAAAAAGGGGGTGTCGGGGTTTTGGTACACTTTTTTTGAAATTGTAGCCTTTTGCTGAGAGGGGGGGGGGGGCGCGGTGTTGGTGACCACCACGGCTATTCTTCACAGTTTAACGCCTTGATATATCCCGATGACAGGAAAGCAGGTTTTTTACCGCTGAAATCGGGGTGGAGTTACCCCGCATTCATACATGCCGGTAGTTTCAAAAACAAAAGGGAAAAGGTCCGGGACTTTATACTACTCCACCCTTTTTCTGCTGTTGTTTGCCGTGACCCTCCTGACATCCAAGCGGGAAAAGACAGACAGTTACCCATGTTTAAAATAATCACTCTCCATGGTAAGTTTGATACCTAAAAGATGTGGTTTTATTACAAAAGTCAACATAGAGCAAGCTAAAAGACTAATTTATTTTTGGTAAAAAAGTGAAGTTTTTAACCAAAAAATCCACTAAAAAAAGGGCAGGCATGTACTTAGAGTAGTTTTGGGAGTGTGAGTCGAGTGTTTACTTTTGACCAGAGCCCCACAGGTCACTTTTGGGGGGGGGGGAAGAGGGAGGGGAAGGGATGGGGGAGCTAATGACCCCGTTAAAAAGCAGCGGCAATCAAACTATCACTTTTGGGGTGGGGGAAAAAGGGGGAAAAAACGGGAGGGTACTTACCCTACCTTTAAATATACAGGGAAGAAAACCACTTAGGGGTGGGGGGGAAAAAAAGGGGGGGAAAACGGGGGCGTACTTACCCCACCTTAACTAGTAGCCCGGAATAAAAATATCGTTAAAATCTCTATCCTTCTAGAAATTTTTTCCCCACACCCTGCATACTTCATTTTTCTGCAGGGTTTTTCCCTTCCATATTTGTTGTTCTGGTTTGGGTTTTTTTCAATATTTTCATTGTTTCTGGAAGGGTTTTTTTTCCCCCCATATTTCATTGTTCGGACGGGGTTTCCCGTCATATTTTTATGTTTTTTGGACATTTCTTTTTCATATGTCATTGTTCTGGGCGGTTTCCTTTTCATGTTTTAATGTTTGAGGGTTTCCCTCTCACTTTTCGTTGCCTGGACTGTTTCCATGTATATTTTATTGTTCTGGACGGGTTTTTTTTTGTATATTTTTATTCTTCTCGACGGGTTTCCCGTCATATTTCGTTGTTCTGGACGGGTTTCCCTTTTCCTATTTCATTGTTCGGGTGGTTCCCTGCCAATTTCATTTTTTGGACGGGGTTTTCCCTTTTCATATTTCATTGTTCTGGGCGGGGTTTTCCCTTTTCAAATTTTTGTTTTAGGACGGGTTTTTCCCGTCAATTTCATTGTTTTTGACGGGTTTCCCTGTCATATTTCATTGTCCCGGGCGGTTTATTGTCATATTTCCCTTGTTCTGAACGGGTTTCCCTGTCATTTTCATTTTTTTGGACGGGTTTCCCTGTCACATTTTATTGTTCTGGACGGGGTTCCCATCATATTCATTTTTCTGGATTGGTTTTTTCCCTTCCCCTATTTCATTGTTTTTTACTGGTTTCCCTGTCATATTTTATTGTTCGGACTGGTTTCCTTCTTATTTTTCTTGTTCTGGACGGGTTTTTGTGAATTTATTGTTTCTGAACGGGTTGTCCCTGTCATATTTCTTTGTTCTGACGGCTTCCCTGTGTCATATTTCGTTTTCCTGTCGGTGTTCTCTGTCATATTTCAGTTTCTTGAGCGGCAGTTTCCCTGTCATATTTCGTTTTCGAGGTTTCCCTGTCATATTTCTTTGTTCTTGAAGGTTTCCGCTTGTCATAAGTTTCGTGTCTGTTTCTGGACGGGTTTTTCCCTGGCATATTTCTTTATTTCTTGACGGGTTCCCTGTCAAAATTTCGTTGTTCTGGACGGTTTCCCTGTCATATTTCTGTTGTTCTCGACGGGTTTCCCTGTCATTTTTCGTTGTTCTGGACGGGTTTCCCTGTCCATATTTCTTTGTTCTCGACGGTTTCCCTTCATATTCATTGTTCCTTGGACGGGTGTTCCTGTCATAGTTCTGTGTTCTTTTGACGGTTTCCCGGTCATAGTTCAATTGTTCTGAACTGTTTTCCCTGTCATATTTCGTTTTTCTTGACGGGTATTCCCGTCATATTTCATTGTTCTGGACGGGTTTCCCTTCATAGTTCGTGTTCTCGACGGGTTTCCCTTTTCATATTTCATTGTCTGCACGGTTTCACTTCATATTTCTTTGTTTCTCTACGGGTTTCCCTGTCTATTTTCACGTTCGACGGTTTCCCTGGCATATTTCTTTGTTCTTTACGGGTTTTCCCTTCCATATTTCATTGTTCTGAACGGGTTTCCCGTCTTATTCTTTGTTCTTGACGGTTCCCCCTGTCATATTTCATTGGTCTGGAACGGTTTCCCTGTATATTTCTTGTTCTTTACGGTTTTCCTGTCATAGTTTCAATTTCTGGACGTTTCTCTGTCATATTTCTTTGCTCTTGACGGATTTCCCTGTCATATTTCATTGTTCTGGACGGGTTTCCCTCTCATATTTATTTTTTCTAGACTGGTTTCCCTGTCAAATTTCATTGTTCTTGACGGGTGTCTCTGTCATATTTCATCGTTTTGGACGAGTTTTCCTGCCGTATTTCATTGTTCTTGACGGATTTCCCTGTCATATTTCATTGTTCTGGACAGATTTCCCTGTCATATTTCATTGTTCTGGACGGGTTTCTCTGTCATATTTCATTCTTCTTGACGGGTTTCGCTGTCATATTTCATTCTTCTTGACGGGTTTTCCTGTCATATTTCATTGTTGTGGACGGATTTCCTATTCATATTTCATTGTTCTCGACAGATTTCAATGTCACATTTCAATGTTCTGGACGGGTTTCCCTGTCATAGTTCATTGTTTTTAACGGGTTTCCCTGTCATGTTTCTTTGTTGTGGACGGGTTTCCCAGTCATATTTCATTGCTCTGGACAGGCTTCCCTGTCATATTTCACTGTTCTGGACGGGTTTCCCTGTCATATTTCGTTGTTCTAGACGGGTTTCCATATCATATTACATTGTTCTGGACGGGTTTCCCTGTCATATTTCATTGTTCTGGACGTGTTTCCCTGTCATATTTCATTGTTCTGGACGGGTTTCCCTGTCATATTTCGTTATTATTGACGGGTTTCCCTGACATATTTCATTGTTCTGGGCGGGTTTCCCTGTCATATTTCATCGTTCTCTACGGGTTTCCCTGTCATATTTCATTGTTCTGGACGGGTTTCCCTCTCATATTTCATTGTTCTGGACGGTTTCTCTGTCATATTTCATTGTTCTGGACGGGTTTCCCTCATATTTCATTGTTCTGGACGGGTTTCTCTGTCACATTTCAATGTTCTGGACAGGTTTCCATGTTATTATTTATTGTTCTGGACGGGTTTCCCTGTCATATTTCATTATTATTGACGGGTATCCCTGATATATTTCATTGTTCTGGACGGGTTTCCCTGTCACATTTCGTGGTTCTGGACGTGTTTCCCTCTCTTATTTCATTGTTGTGGACAGGTTCTCCTGTCATATTTCATTGTTCTGGACTGGTTTCCCTGTCATATTTCATCGTTCTGGATGGGATCTCCTGTTGTATTTCAACGTTATGGACGGGCTTCCCTCTCATTTTTTATTGCTCTGATGGAGTTTCCATGTCATATATCCTTATTCTGGACGGGTTTTCCTGTCATATTTAATCGTTCTGGACGGGTTTCCTTCTCATATTTCATTGTTCTGGACAGATTTCACTGTCATATTTCATTGTTTTGTACGGGTTTCCCTGTCATATTTCATTGTTCTGGACAGATTTCCCTGTCATATTTCATTGTTCTGGTCGGGTTTCCCTGTCATATTTCATTGTTCTGGACAGATTTCCCTGTCATATTTTATTGTTCTGGACGGGTTTCCCTGTCATATTTCATTGTTTTGGACGGGTTTCTCTGTCATATTTCATTGTTCTGGACGGGTTTCCCTGTCATATTTCATTGTTCTCTATAGGCTTTCATGTTATATTTTATTGTTCTGGACGGGTTTCCCTGTCTTATTTCATTATTATGGACGGGATCCCCTGTCATATTTCAATGTTCTGCGAGGGTTTCCCTGTCATATTTCATTGTTCTGGACGGGTTTCCCTGTCATATTTCATTGTTCAGGACGGGTTTCTCTCTCATATTTCATCGGTCTGGACGTGTTTTCCTGTCTTATTTCATCGTCATGGACGGGTTTCTCAGTCATATTTCTTTGTTCTTGACGGGTTTTTCTGTCATATTTCATTGTTCTGCACGGATTTCCCTTTCATATTTCATCATTCTCTACGGGTTTCCCTGTCATATTTCATTGTTCTGAACGGGTTTCCCTGTCATATTTCATTGTTCTGGAGAGATTTCCCTGTCGTATTTCGTCGTTCTGCACGGGTTTCCCTGTCATATTTCTTTGTTCTTGGAAGATATCCCTGTCATTTTGCGTCGTTCTTGACGGGTTTCCCTGTCATATTTCATTGTTCTGACGGTTTTGCCTCTCATATTTCAATGTTCTAGACGGGTTTCCCTGTCATATTTCATTGTTCTTGGCGTGTTTCCCTGTCATATTTCATTGTTCTGGACAGGTTTCCCTGTCATGTTTCATTGTTCTGGACGGTTTCCCTGTAACATTTCGTTGTTCTGGACGGGTTTCCTTGTCATATTTCATTGTTTTGGACGGGTTTCCTATTCATATTTTATCTTTCTGGACGATTTTTCCTGCCGAATTTCATCGTTCTGGACGGGTTTCCCTGTCATATTTCATTGTTCTGGACGGATTTCCCTGTGATATTTTATTGTTCTGGACGGGTTTCCCTGTCATATTTCATTGTTCTGGACGGATTTCCCTGTGATATTTTATTGTTCTGGACGGGTTTCCTTGTCATATTTCATCTCTCTGGACGGGTTTCCCTGTCATATTTCATTGCTCTTGACGGGTTTTCCTGCCATATTTCGTTGTTCTTGGCGGGTTTCCCTGTCATATTTCATTGTTCTTGACGGGTTTCCGAGCCATATTTCATCGTTCTTGTCGGGTTTTCTTGTGGTATTTGATCGTTCTGGACGGGTTTCCCTGTCATATTTCATTGTTTTTGGACAGATTTCTCTGTCATATTTCATTGTTCTGGACGGGTTTCCCTGTGATATTTTATTGATCTGGACGGGTTCGCCTCTCATATTTCATTGTTTTGGACGGGTTTCTTTGTCATATTTCATTGCTCTGTACGGGTTTCTCTGTCTAATTTCATTGTTCTGGATACTTTTCCCTGTCATATTTCATTGTTCTGGGCGGGTTTCTCTGTCACATTTCATTGTTCTGGACGGGTTTCACTCTCATATTTCATTGTTTTGGACGGATTTCTGTCATATTTCATTGCTCTGGACGGGTTTCCCTGTCATATTTCATTGTTCTTGACAGACATCCCTGCCATATTTCATTGTTCTGGACGGGTTTCCCTGTCAGTTTGCGTTGTTCTTGACGGATTTCCCTGTCATATTTCATTGTTCTGGAAGGGTTTGCCTGTCATATTTCAGTGTTCTAGACGGGTTTCCCTGTCATATTTCATTGTTCTTGGCGGGTTTCCCTCTCATATTTCGTTGTTCCTGACGGATTTTACAGTAATATTTCATTGTTCTTGACGGGTTTTCCTGTCATATTTCATTGTTCTGGACAGATTTCCCTGTCACATTTCAATGTTCTCGACGGGTTTCCCTGTCATAGTTCATTGTTTTTAACGGGTTTCCCTGTCATATTTCATTGTTCTGGACAGGCTTCCCTGTTATATTTCACTGTTCTGGACAGGTTCCCCTGTCATATTTCATTGTTCTGGACGGGTTTCCATGTCATATTACATTGTTCCATGATCCAACTGTCTGTGGTGATCCATGACCCAACGGTCTGTGGTGATTCATGACCCAACTCTCTGTGGTGATCCATGACTCAACTGTCTGTGGCGACGCATGACCCTACTGTCTGTGGTGATTCATGACTCAACTGTCTGTGGTGATCCATGACTCAACTGTCTGTGGTGATCCATGACTCAACTGTCTGTGGTGATCCATGACTCAACTGTCTGTGGTGATCCATGACCCAACTATTTGTGGTGATCCATGACCCAACTATTTGTGGTGATCCATGACTCAACTATTTGTGGTGATCCATGACCCAACTATTTGTAGTGATCCATGACTCAACTGCGTGTGGTGATCCATGACCCAACTGTCTGTGGTGATCCATGACTCAGCTGTCTGTGCTGATCTATGACTCAACTGTCTGTGGTGATCCATGACTCAACTGTCTGTGATGATCCATGACTCAACTGTCTGTGGTGATCGATGACTCAATTGTCTGTGGTGATCGATGACTCAATTGTCTGTGGTGATCGATGACTCAACTGTCTGTGGTGATCTATGACTAAACTGTCTGTGGTGATCGATGGCTCAACTGTCTGTGGTGATCCATGACTCAACTGTCTGTGGTGATCTATGACTAAACTGTCTGTGGTGATCCATGACTCAACTGTCTGTGGTAATCCATGACTCAACTGTCTGAGGTGATTCATGACTCAATTGTCTGTGGTGATCCATGACCCAACTGTCTTCGGTGATCCATGACTCAAGTGTCTGTGGTGATCCATTGCTCAACTGTCTGTGGTGATCCATGACTCAACTGTCTCTGGTGATCCATGACTCAACTGTCTCTGGTGATCCATGACTCAATTCTCTCTGATGATCCATGTCTCAACTCTCTCTAGTGATCCATGACTCAACTGTCTGTGGTGATCCATGACTCAACTGTCTGTGGTGATCCATGACTCAACTGTCTGTGGTGATCCATGATTCAACTGTCTGTGGTGATCCATGACTCAAATGTCTGTGGTGATCCGTGACTCAACTGTCTGTGGTGATCCATGACTTAACTTTCTGTGGTGATCCATGACACAACTGTCTGTGGTGATCCATGATTCAACTGTCTGTGGTGATCCATGACCCAGTTGTCTGTGGTGATCCATGACCCAGCTGTCTGTGGTGATCCATGACTCAACCGTCTGTGGTGATCCATGACTCAACTGTGTCTGGTGATCCACGACTCAACTTTCTCTGGTGATCCATGACTTAACTGTCTCTTGTGATACATGACTCAACTCTGTGGTTATCCATGACTCAACTCTGTGATGATCGATGACGCAACTGTCTGTGGTGATCCATGACACAACTGTCTGTGGTGATCGATGACTCAATTGTCTGTGGTGATCGATGACTCAATTGTCTGTGATCGATGGCTCAACAGTCTTTGGTGGTCCATGACTCAACTCTCTGTGGTAATCGATGACTCGACTGTCTGAGGTGATCGATGACTCTATTGTCTGTGGTGATAGATGACTCAACTCTCTGTGGTGATCCGTGACTCAACTGTCTGTGGTGATCCATGATTCAACTGTCTGTGGTGATCCATGATTCAACTGTCTGTTGTGATCCATGACTCAACTGTGTCTGGTGATCTACGACTCAACTGTCTCTTGTGATCGCAGCTACGGTGAAAAGCTCTGTTCCACAAGGCACAGTACTAGCTCCCATCTTGTTCCTCATCCTCATATCCGACATAGACAAGGATGTCTGCCACAGCACCGTGTCTTCCTTTGCAGATGACACCCGAATCTGCATGACAGTGTCTTCCATTGCAGACACTGCAAGGCTCCAGGCGGACATCAACCAAATCTTTCAGTGGGCTGCAGAAAACAATATGAAGTTCAACGATGAGAAATTTCAATTACTCAGATATGGTAAACATGAGGAAATTAAATCTTCATCAGAGTACAAAACAAATTCTGGCCACAAAATAGAGCGAAACACCAACGTCAAAGACCTGGGAGTGATTATGTCGGAGGATCTCACCTTCAAGGACCATAACATTGTATCAATCGCATCTGCTAGAAAAATGACAGGATGGATAATGAGAACCTTCAAAACTAGGGAGGCCAAGCCCATGATGACACTCTTCAGGTCACTTGTTCTATCTAGGCTGGAATATTGCTGCACTCTAACAGCACCTTTCAAGGCAGGTGAAATTGCCGACCTAGAAAATGTACAGAGAACTTTCACGGCGCGCATAACGGAGATAAAACACCTCAATTACTGGGAGCGCTTGAGGTTTCTAAACCTGTATTCCCTGGAACGCAGGAGGGAGAGATACATGATTATATACACCTGGAAAATCCTAGAGGGACTAGTACCGAACTTGCACACGAAAATCACTCACTACGAAAGCAAAAGACTTGGCAGACGATGCACCATCCCCCCAATGAAAAGCAGGGGTGTCACTAGCACGTTAAGAGACCATACAATAAGTGTCAGGGGCCCGAGACTGTTCAACTGCCTCCCAGCACACATAAGGGGGATTACCAATAGACCCCTGGCAGTCTTCAAGCTGGCACTGGACAAGCACCTAAAGTCAGTTCCTGATCAGCCGGGCTGTGGCTCGTACGTTGGTTTGCGTGCAGCCAGCAGCAACAGCCTGGTTGATCAGGCGCTGATCCACCAGGAGGCCTGGTCACAGACCGGGCCGCGGGGGCGTTGACCCCCGAAACTCTCTCCAGGTAAACTCCAGGTAAGTTAACTGTCTCTGGTGATACATGACTCAACTCTTTGGTGATCCATGACTCAACTCTGTGATGATCGATGACTCAACTGTCTGTGGTGATCCATGACTCAACTGTCTGTGGTGATCGATGACTCAGTTGTCTGTGGTGATCGATGACTCAATTGTCTGTGATCGATGGCTCTACTGTCATTGGTGGTCCATGACTTAACTCTCTGTGGTAATCGATGTCTCGGCTGTCTGAGGTGATCGATGACTCTATTGTCTGTGGCGATCGATGACTCAACTGTCTGTGGTAATCGATGACTCTATTGTCTGTGGTGATCGATGACTAAACTCACAGTGGTGGTCGATGACTCAACTGTCTGTGGTGATACATGACCCAACTGTCTGTGGTGATCCATGACTCAACTGTCTGTGGTGACCCATGATTCAACTGTCTGTGGTGATCCATAACTCAACTGTCTGTGGTGATTCATGACCGAACTGTGGTGAACCATGAACCAACTATCTGTGGTATTCCATGACCCAACTCTCTGTAATGATCCATGACTCAACTGTCTGTGGTGACCCATGATTGAACTGTCTGTGGTGATCCATGACCCAACTGTCTGTGGTGATCCTTGACTCAACTGGCTGTGGTGACCCATATATTCAACTGTCTGTGGTGATCCATAACTCAACTGTCTGTGGGGATTCATGACTCAACTGTCTGTGGTTATCCACGACCAAACTGTCTGTAGGGATATATGACTCAACTGTCTGTGGTGATCCATGACCCAACTATCTGTGGTGATCCTTGACTCAACTGTCTGTGGTGACCCATGATTCAACTGTCTGTGGTGATCCATAACTCAACTGTCTGTGGGGATTCATGACTCAACTGTCTGTGGTTATCCACGACCAAACTGTCTGTGGGGATATATGACTCAACTGTCTGTGGTGATCCATGACCCAACTGTGGTGATCCATGACCCAACTGTCTGTTGTGATCCATGACTCAACTGTCTGTTGTGATCCATGACTCAACTATCTGTGGTGATCCATGACTCAACTGTCTGTGGTTATCCATGACGACTGTGTGTAGTGATCCATGACTCAACTGTCTGTGGTGATCCATGATTCAACTGTCTGTGGTGATCCATAACTCAACTGTCGGTGGTGATTCATGACCGAACTGTGGTCAGTGGCCAGTCGTCACGTGAGGTCACAGGAGGAGGTCTTGCTTCTCCAGGAGGAGATTAGGAGGCTGAAGGTCCACCTCAATGGGTCTGAGAGAGAGTGTGAGGTTGCTGGAGTTGTGGGGAATGAGGCTTCTAGCAGTGAGGTGCAGTCTGTGTCTCGCTGTGAGGAGGCTGTAGGTGGGGAGGTAGCAACGGCTACCAGCAGTGAGGTGCAGTCCAGCACCTGCTACGAGTGGCGAGTGGTAACCAGTAATGGGAGGAGAATCAGAATAAGGAAAGTTAAGAGTGAAGATCTGAAGGTAGGAAATCGCTTCTCTGTTCTTCAGGATGAATGTACTTCAGTGACCAGTGAAGGTAAGGGTACTACTGCCCCTGCTAACAGAGGTAAGCGCATTCTTGTGGTTGGTGACTCTCAGGTAAGATATGTTGACTGTGCTTTTTGTAATAGGAATAAGAAGATGAGAGATAGAGTGTGCTTCCCTGGAGCTGGTGTTGGGGACATAGTTAACAGGCAGGATAATATCATGTCAGGTAATGGGAACAAGTCCAATATCTGTTTCAGTGCTGGTGGAAATGATATTGGGAAGGGTAGGAGAGAAGAGCTGCCAGATAAGTACAGGTCAGCTATAGATTTCATTCAGTCTAAGGGAGGAGTCCCAATCATATGTAGCATTTTGCCTAGAAGGGGAGTAGGAAATGAATGGTTTTCTAGGGCAATTGGTGTAAATTGCTGGCTAGACAGATACTGCAAGGAACTTGCAATCCCATTCATTGACAACTGGAACAACTTTTATGGCAAACATGATATGTATGCAAGGGATGGGGTACATCTCTATGGGGCTGGGGTGGTAGCACTTGCAAACTCAATTGAGAAGGCCATTGGTGAAATGCCTATGATTTTAAACTGATAGAAGATAGAGGTATGGGTGTGTGTGGGAAACAAGCAGGTTGCAACACTAGGGTTGGAAACAGTAAATGTATAAAAGGCATTCAGCATGAAGTTATAAATAAAGACATTAAATCAGGTCAGCAAACAAAGGGGGACAGCAGAGGGCAGCAAGGGACTAGCTCCCTTAAGGTTTACTATACTAATAGCAGGAGTGTAAGAAATAAGATAGATGAGCTAAGATTAATTGCAATTGCAGGAAATATATATATTATTGCTATAGCAGAGACCTGGCTCAATCTGAAAGATAGAGAGATGCCCTCTGAATGTCACATGCAAGGCTATATATTATTCCACACTGACAGGGTCAACAGGAAGGCTGGTGGAGTAGCGATGTATGTCAGAGATAATTTAAATTGTTGTGTTAGACAAGATATAAAATTAGAAGCGTCAGCCACTGAATCTGTTTGGTTACAGCTTTTCGAGGGCCGAGAAAAACTAATTTTGGGTGTGATTTACAGGGCCCCAAATCTTGATAGGGAGTGCAGTAAACTTCTATGGGACGAAATTCGTAAGGCATCTACATACGAAAATATTGTGCTAATGGGAGATTTCAACTATAGACAGATTGACTGGAGCAATTTGGCAGGAAATTTAGAGTCAGGTGACTTTCTTGATACGATCCAGGATTGTTTTTTAAAACAGTTTGTGACAGAGCCAACTAGGGGAAATAACCTCCTTGACTTGGTTCTTGCCAGTAGGGAAACACTAATTAATAATCTTGAGGTTAATGATGAGCTTGGGGAAAGTGATCACAAATCACTCAGTTTTAATATATCATGGAATTCCCCTAATAATGGCAATCAAGTCTCCGTCCCTGACTTTCGCTTGGGTGATTTCATAAGACTGAAAAAATTACTTAGGTGGGCTGAACTGGAATGACCTGACTAAGGGTCAGATAGGTGGTGATGGTTGCCGATATGACGCTTTCCAGGGCATAGTTCTAGCTGCTCAGTCAAATTATGTTCCAAATAGGGAAATCAGATCAAACAAAAATGATCCTAAATGGATGAACAATAGATTAAAATATCTGATTGGTCAAAAGAGAGGCATATATAGGCAAATCAAAAGAGGAGAGGGGCAATTAAGAAATCGATATATTCAGTTAAAGGGAGAAATAAAAAAGGGAATTAGAAAAGCAAAAAGAGATTATGAGGTTAAAGTTGCAAGAGAATCGAAGACTAACCCAAAAGGATTCTTTCAGGTATACAGAAGTAAGATCAGGGACAAGATAGGCCCACTCAAAAGTTCCTCGGGTCAGCTCACTGACAGTGATAAGGAAATGTGTAGAATTTTTAACACATACTTCCTTCCTTTTGTTTTTACACAGGAGGATACCAGCGATATTCCAGAAATGATAAATTATGTAGAACAGGACGATAATAAACTGTGCACGATTTGGGTCACAAGTGACATGGTCCTTAGGCAAATAGATAAATTAAAACGTAACAAATATCCAGGCCCTGATGAACTGTTTCCAAGGGTTCTAAAGGAATGTAAAGAGGAGCTTAGCAAACCTTTGGCTAATCTTTTCAACATATCACTACAAACTGGCATGGTGCCAGATAAGTGGAAAATTGCAAATAGTGGGAAAATTTATGGAATCAATAATTGCCGAGGCAGTTCGTAGCCACCTTGAAAAGCATAAATTAATCAACGAATCTCAGCATGGTTTTACAAAGGGGCGTACCCGTCTTACGAATTAATTAACTTTTTTCACTAAGGTATTTGAGGAGGTAGATCATGGTAATGAATATGATATTGTGTATATGGACTTCAGTAAGGCTTTTGACAGGGTCCCACATCAGAGACTATTGAGGAAAATTAAGGCACATGGAATAGGAGGAGAAAGTTTTTCCTGGATAGAGGCATGGTTGACAAATAGGCAGCAGAGAGTTTGCATAAATATGGAGAAATAAGAGTGGGGAAGCGCCAGGAGCGGTGTTCCACAGGGGTCAGTGTTGGGCCTCCTGCTGTTCACAATCTACTTAAACGACATAGATGAGGGCATAAAGAGCGACATCAGCAAGTTTGCCGATGACACCAAAATAGGCCGTCGAATTCATTCTGACGAGGACATTAGAGCATTCCAGGAAGTTTTGAATAGACTGATGCAGTGGTCGGAGAAGTGGCAGATGCAGTTTAATATAGACAAATGCAAAGTTCTAAATATTGGACAGGACAATAACCATGCAACAAATAAACTAAATAATGTAGATCTTAACATTACGGATTGCGAAAAAGATTTAGGAGTTCTGGTTAGCAGTAATCTGAAACCAAGACAACAATGCATAAGTGTTCGCAATAAAGCTAATGGAATCCTTGGCTTCATATCAAGAAGAATAAATAATAGGAGTCCTCAGATTGTTCTTCAACTCTATACATCCTTGGTTAGGCCTCATTTAGATTATGCTGCACAGTTTTGGTCACCGTATTACAGAATGATATAAATGCTCTGGAAAATGTACAAAGGAGGATGACAAAGTTGATCCCATGTATTAGAAACCTTCCCTATGAGGATAGACTAAGGGTCCTGAATCTGCACTCTCTAGAAAGACGTAGAATTAGGGAGGATATGATTGAGGTGTATAAATGGAAGACAGGAATAAATAAAGGGGATGTAAATAGTGTGCTGAAAATATCTAGCCTAGACAGGACTCGCAGCAATGGTTTTAAGTTGGAAAAATTCAGATTCACGAAGGATATAGGAAAGTACTGGTGAGGTAATAGAGTTGTGGATGAGTGGAACAAACTCCCAAGTGCAGTTATAGAGGCCAGAACGTTGTGTAGCTTTAAAAATAGGTTGGATAAATACATGAGTGGATGTGGGTGGGTGTGAGTTGGACCTGATAGCTTGTGCTACCAGGTCGGTTGCCGTGTACCTCCCTTAAGCCAAACGATGCCTCGGGCAAAAAATTAAAGTTAGTCATTATGTTGGAAGTGTAAATATCGTAGATAAAACTTCAAGGATGGATACAAACAACACTAAATTGTTCATTACGAATTTTTAAATAATACAGATTTAAAATAATGAAGTGATCTGAGCCAGAAATATTGAAGTGATCTGAGCCAGAAATATTGAAGTGATCTGAACCAGAAATATTGAAGTGATCTGAGCCAGAAATATTGAAGTGAACAGAGCCAGAAATAATGAAGTGAGCTGAGCCAGAAATATTGAAGTGAGCTGAGCCAGAAATATTGAAGTGATCTGAGCCAGAAATATTGAAGTGATCTGAGCCAGAAATATTGAAGTGAGCTGAGCCAGAAATATTGAAGTGAGCTGAACCAGAAATATTGAAGTGATCTGAGCCAGAAATATTGAAGTGAACAGAGCCAGAAATATTGAAGTGAGCTGAGCCAGAAATATTGAAGTGATCTGAGCCAGAAATATTGAAGTGATCTGAGCCAGAAATATTGAAGTGAGCTGAGCCAGAAATATTGAAGTGATCTGAGCCAGAAATATTGAAGTGATCTGAGCCAGAAATATTGAAGTGATCTGAGCCAGAAATATTGAAGTAAAGCTGAGCCAGAAATATTGAAGTGAGCTGAGCCAGAAATATTGAAGTGATCTGAGCCAGAAATATTGAAGTGAGCTGAGCCAAAAATTTATTGAAGTGAGCTGAGCCAGAAATATTGAAGTGATCTGAGCCAGAAATATTGAAGTGATCTGAGCCAGAAATATTGAAGTGAGCTGAGCCAGAAATATTGAAGTGAGCTGAGCCAGAAATATTGAAGTCATCTGAGCCAGAAATATTGAAGTGAGCTGAGCCAGAAATATTGAAAGTGAGCTGAGCCAGAAATATTGAAGTGATCTGAGCCAGAAATATTGAAGTGATCTGAGCCAGAATATTGAAGTGAGCTGAGCCAGAATATTGAAGTGATCTGAGCCAGAAATATTGAAGTGAGCTGAGCCAGAAATATTGAAGTGAGCTGAGCAGAAAATATTGAAGTGATCTGAGCCAGAAATATTGAAGTGAGCTGAGCCAGAAATATTGAAGTGACTGAGCCAGAAATATTGAAGTGAGCTGAGCAGAAATATTGAAGTGAGCTGAGCCAGAAATATTGAAGTGAGCTGAGCCAGAAATATTGAAGTGATGCTGAGCCAGAAATATTGAAGTGAGCTGAGCCAGAATATTGAAGTCATCTGAGCCAGAAAATATTGAAGTGAGTTTGAGCAGAAATATTGAAGTGAGCTGAGCCAGAAATATTTGAAGTGAGCTGAGCCAGAAATATTGAAGTGAGCTGAGCCAGAAATATTGAAGTGAGCTGAGCCAGAAATATTGAAGTGAGCTGAGCCAGAAATATTGAAGTGAGCTGAGCCAAAAATATTGAAGTGAGCTGAGCCAGAAATATTGAAGTCAACTGAGCCAGAAATATTGAAGTCATCTGAGCCAGAAATATTGAAGTGAGCTGAGCCAGAAATATTGAAGTGAGCTGAGCCAGAAATATTGAAGTGAGCTGAGCCAGAAATATTGAAGTGAGCTGAGCCAGAAATATTGAAGTGAGCAGAGCCAGAAATATTGAAGTGAGCTGAGCCAGAAATATTGAAGTGAGCTGAGCCAGAAATATTGAAGTGAGCTGAGCCAGAAATTTATTGAAGTGAGCTGAGCCAGAAATATTGAAGTGAGCAGAGCCAGAAATATTGAAGTGAGCTGAGCCAGAAATATTGAAGTGAGCTGAGCCAGAAATATTGAAGTGAGCTGAGCCAGAAATATTGAAGTGAGCTGAGCCAGAAATATTGAAGTGAGCAGAGCCAGAAATATTGAAGTGAGCTGAGCCAGAAATATTGAAGTGAGCTGAGCCAGAAATATCCAGACTACAGTTCAGGATACTCTGGATAATCTGCCAGGATATAACTTATAAAAATGGAAACGAATAATTCCACCTGTGATCAACATTTGCTCCATTATATATATATATATATATATTATATATATATATATATATTATATTATATATATATATATATATATATATATATATATATTTTATATAATATATATATATTATATGTATTATTTTAAGAATGAAATATTACATCATATAGAATCATTGGGAAAACATATATAGACTGAAGATCAATAATAGCATTAAAATATTTATCTTTATTTATCCCAGGAAAAAAGACCTTTAATTGGTTACCAATATCATGATATTTTGTTTTTTTCTTCCTCATCTTTTCGTTTCTTTCGCCAACATAAAGTTTGAACGTCAGTGAACGACAACGAGATAACTATCTCGGAACAACTGGCATGTGCACCTGCCTTATGAACAAATATTTTGAACACATTCTGATCCTCTTGGAACGGATCAAATAACGACAAAAATCCTCAGTGGTGCAGCTTCAAATTAAAAAAAAAAAACTAGTAGTGTCCATGGCCGCCGCCGCGAGACACCAAGTGGACATCAACCAGATCTTCAGATGGGCCACTCGAAACATTATAAAGTTCATTGAAGAGAAATTTCAACTACTCAGATATGGAAAACTTGGGGAAATTAAAACTGTATCAGGGTATACGACAAATTCTAACCATACAATAAAGCGAAAAAAAGTAATGTGAAGGACCTAGGAGTGATGATGTCAGAGGATCTCGTTTTCAATGACCACAACAATTTATATCCCGCTTTCTGCTACTAAATAATAGGATGGGTAATAAGAATCTTCAAACTAGGGATGCCAATCCATGATGATTTCCGTCAAATCGCTTGTTCTCTCTAGGCTGGAATACTGCTGTACACTAACGGCCCCCTTCAAGGCTGGCAAAATTGCTGACCTGGAGATGTACAAAGAACTTTCACGGCTCACATAAATATGATAAGGCACCTAAATTACTGGGAACGGTTGAAGTCTCTTGATTTGTATTCCCTGGAACGCAGGCGAGAGAGATACATGTAATATACACTTGGAAAATCACAGAGAGGGATTAGTACCAAACTTGCACACGAAAATTACTCCCTATGAAAGCAAAAGACTCGGCAGGAGAAGCAACATTCCCCCAATGAAAAGCAGGGGCGCCACGAGTACACTGAGAGACAACACAATAAGTGTCCGGGGCTCAAGACTGTTCCCTCCCAGCATACATAATGGGGATTACCATTAGATCCCTGACTGTCTTCATGAAGGCACTGGACAGGCACCTAAAATCAGTACCTGGTCTCCAACCGACCCGCGGGGGCGTTGACCCCCGAAACCTTCTCCAGGTATACTCCAGGTAAGTAGAGGATGGAGGAAAGCGAAGTAAAAGTATATATGCAGATATTTTTTTCATATATATAAAATAGTGTGAAATATAATTCAGCCAATGTCCTTTGAACGGCTACACTATTTAAAGGGTGATTCATCTTATGCCCATGATAGTTAGTGTTTAATAAGTTTTGTCTGCGTGCGATAAAGTTTGTTATGTAGTAAAATAGGTGAGCTATGGAAATTTCAATTTGAAATATTTTTATAGTAAATAGCCATCTTAGTTAAATTAGGCTATGCATTTTAAAAATATTCATGTTGATGAAGATAACATTCTTGCAATAGAAATGACAACGTCTCATGGACAACTAGCGATAGCAACTGGATATTTTCCCCCGAGACAACAATATATAGAGTCAATTCCTCTACATAGGATATTAAGCAGAAATATTCCAACAATTCTAGCGGGAGATTTTAATGCTCATCACCCTGCCCTCTTCAACTGTGGAGCTGGTCATCCACTGGGTGGCTTGAAAGGAAAACAACTATTTAATATCATGACAGCCAGAAACTTGTCATTTCAAGGCCCATTCTTTAAATCGTATATTGGTCCTCATCCAGGGACACCAGATATAGTCCTGACAAACATAGACTGTGACCTCTTTCATTGTCGTATCTCTCCTGGTGGAAACGTAGGATCTGACCATATCCCTGTTTTAATACAACTACAAACTTCTCCATTTAGAATACTTGTACCTCCTAAACCCAATCATAACACCCTAGGATTTGACCCTTTCAGGGCATTTCTGGGTGAAAATGAATTAGCTTCCACCAAGATCTACCAACAATATAAACCTACGAGGGAAATTAGAGACGGTATGAGAAATTTTCAAACAGAATGTCGAAGGCATCTTCAAACGCGACAACCACCAGTAGCTACATTGTATAGATTGAGGCAAGAATTAATTAACACGATTAGTCATCACAAACGTGACTTATGGAAATTGCTAGTACAAACAGTACAAACAAGAGCCTGAAAAATTTTGGAGTAAGATTCGGCAACTTTTAGGTGCAAAGCACAAGGCTCCTACCTACCTAATTCATACCTTCGCTGATGATGATGATGATGAAGATGTTGAGATTAAACTAGATGATCCACAGGACCAAGCTGATTTGATGGGTGATGTATGGGAAAAAATTCTCTACCACAATAACAGTCGTCGATTTAATAATAATCACTATCAGTTGGTCAATGAATGGAGAGATGAGAACTTAGATGATCTACAACCACTACCTATCATCGATGCATCAACTCTTGAAGAGACCCACCCGCTTACTAGACCTATCACACTATTTGAGATGAGTCAAGTTATTGGAAGAATGCCAAATAGAACCCCTGGTCTCTCTGGAATAACAATGAAACAAATAAAGTTCCTACCCAGAAATTGTAAACAGTCTTTGGTTAATATCTTTAATACCAATGGCCTCCGGACATTTTCCAGTGGTTTTTAAGACTGCTAGGATGATCTTTCTTGGTAAGCCCAATAAAGACATTCATCAACCAGGGAACTATAGACCTATATCTTTACTTGAAGTCACTGGGAAAGTTCTTAAGAAGATCATTTCCAACAGACTGAACTACTATATGGAGTTTAATCACCTTTATACTGAAAAACAGTTTGGCTTTAGAACACATAGAGGTACCCATCATGCAATAAATATTATTTATGATACAGTAGTGAGTCTAAAACATCAGGACAATCTTGCCCTAATTGCCACCAGAGATGTTCATAAAGCTTTTGATAGCTTATGGCATGATGATCTTATATATAAACTTATTGACCTACCTGACCATAACTGGACATTTCTCAGATTTATATGTAACTTCCTAATTAAAAGAAAAATCATTCCTACCTTTCATGGCAAGTCAACAGAGCCTTTTATACCGACAGCTGGTGTCCCACAAGGTTCTTGTCTTAGTCCAATTCTATTAAATATTTATGTGAATGATCTTCCTCAACCAGAGTTTAATGATACAATTATAACGCAATTTGCAGATGATGTTATCCATGTCGTCTCATCAACTCCTGTAACAGGAAAATACAAGTATGAAAGAGTCATAGAAAAAATAAATATTAAACTTCGTCGAACATCCAATTGAGAAAAGAAATGGAGAATTACGACTAACCCTGACAAAGTCCTTGTTAGCACGATAGGATGTTTTGCATCAACCATCGAAGATAAGGAGGTATCTCCATCAGAGGTACACCTGTAGCCATTAGAAACCCTAACAAGATCTTGGGATATGAAATAGACAGGCTGCTCCACTCAACATCTCATGTAAATAAAAAGATCAACATAGCCAAAGCCGGTCTTAGCAGTCTCTTTAGATTTAATCAAGCCCCTACATATGTCAAAAAACATCTGTATAAAATGATGATAAGACCAATACTCGAATACCCATGTGTCCCAATGTTGTTAACAACAAAGACCAACATGCTACGGTTCAACGGGTCCAGAATAGAGCTCTTCGCTTTATTACGGGTACCAGGAGGAGAGACAGAGTCAAAATGGCAGATTTACACGTACAACAGGATATTACTGCCTTAAATGTACGCCTTGATAAGCTGAAGAAGAGACAACTCTTGCAATGCAAGAACTCTACATACCAAATAGAGAACATCCTCTCCAAGTTGAAAATACCATCAATATCATCAATACTCCTCCTCACAGGACCCAAAGAATGACTCTCCCACAGAAGTTGCGTCGCTTCATCCATAAAGACGATTACCATCGACCAATGATCTTGAGCAACCTCCCTGCAGATGAAGATGATTGGGTAACACTGGAACCCTTCTATGTCTACTGTGAAAATCATCGCCCCCAATTAGGGAGATATCTTGTATAACATTTCTACTGTTAAAATTATGCTACATTTACTATGGCGGGACACCACCTTTCAAGAAGCTAACGTGACAAGTGATTCTATACGAACTGTCCAGACAATTACCGCCTTGATTTTCGTTTAAATATTCGTTGTGCAATCCCCCCCCAAAAAAAGGCAATTGCAACTTGTATATCTACTAGCAATAATTCAGAGTCATATACCTATTTATGTGTTATATCTATTGTGACTGAATGGGTTAGTATTATACCCTTCAAGAATATTCTATTATTCCACATACACTTTTTAAATTACACCAAGTGGTTGGGTCACTTACCATTTATATCCTACCTCATTCCCCCTCCCACCCTTTTCCAATATTTCTATCCTTACCCATCCTTCTTCCTTACTCATCTTACCAAAGACTCTGGTCATAAGAAGAAGACTTCAAGTCATAACTCCCCTCTAGGGAGGTTCTTTGTTCAAGGGTATTAGATCAGTGCTCCAATTCCCGGAAATAAGAATGAAATTTCCCCCTTTCACCCCCCCCATCAACCGGCGCTGTAAAATTTCTATGAGTTTAGCTCTCCCCATACTAATAATAATAATAATAATAATAATAGTAATAATCATCATCAAGAAATAACTTCAGAATGCCTCTTCTGATCAGCATCATTTCTCAAAAGCTGATATATCTTAATAGGAAATATTTTTGTATTGATTTTGGGCTGAGTTTGTGCCCTTGTGCAATTTTTTTAAAGAGAATTTTATCAAATTATCTTAATAAACTAAGTATCAAATACTCCTTTTACAGAATTGGTAAGAATTTATATCGATATAAATGAGAAAAGAAAACGGAAAAACTCGCATTTTTGGCGTTTTTCAATTTAACGAGGATTAGACTATCTTATTTTAGCGAAAAATTCTCATCAGAATTTTCCATTACCCAAAAATTCTCATATGTTACTCGAGGACGCCTTATTAAATCGGCTTCCAATTTAAGATTTCGTTCCCTCTCTGATAACGGGAGAAAGCGCCCTCTGATCTTCAAAATTTAAACACTGGAGATACATGTAAATGGTATAAAATAACGACCTTATCAAGTCACAAACAAATCTGGTTGAGCAAAGAGTGTGTGAGTAAATATAAGGAGGATAGTGAGGTGAGGGGTCAAGTGAGGAATGTTGAAGTTGATTGCTGAGGAGAGATTGTATTTCAGAAGGACCTGCCAGGCAGGGGCCAATAGGTTTGTTGCTGTGTAGCAGAACGATGAAGAAGTTCTCGTTGAAATTGTTGGATATTCAGATTAGTGATGATTCCAGGATCCTGCGACTCGGAGTGTCTTCTTCCCTGATGATGAGCCTTGCATCTCCATAGTTTCAAGTGGATATGGGAGTCTCGGTGCAAAACACAGCTATCCCTCAAGTCGTCTATTCTGCTGGTGTATTGGGGTTCCGAAATACATGTTTGGAGGTCTCTGGATTTTTTGCAACGATTGTAACCATTTATACGTGAGCGAAACATTCGGAGATAAATGACATCCGGCAACAGTGGAATGCCCAGCAATAAGTGATCCATCCCAACTATGCAGATCTGATGGCAGCCAAAAGTGTCCAGATGGAATTACCCTTGAAGCTTCGACAGACAGCAAACATCCACATTGGCTAATACCTATCTCCAATACAGCAGGGAGGAAGAAGCAACAGCTGCCAGCTTCAGGGAGTCCCAAAAATCTAGAAAATATGGTGAACTTGCCCATCATTACATGTTTGTTCCCATAGGCATCTAAGTTACTAAAGGAACCCAAACAAAATGCTCCTCAGGGGAACTAGAGATCCCAGGGTGGTTAGTTTCTACACCAGTAATCAATTGCTTCAGTTTAAAGAGGTAATGCATGCTGTATACTGGGTATGCACCCAATTTTAAGTTGCCCTTTGTGATATTATTTATATAATTTCTTTACAAAAAAGTAGCAATATATACTTGAAATGTATCTCTTAAACCTCGTATGTATGTCATCTTTGTACCATCAATGTGTGTGTACTCACCTGTTGAGGTTGCGGGGTCGAGTCGAGTCCGAGTTCTGTGTGTGTGTGTGTGTGTGTGGGGTGGGGTGTGTGTGTGTGTGTGTTGTGTGTGTGTGTGTTGGGGTGTGTGTGTGTGTGTCGTGGTGTGTGTGTGTGTGTGTGTGTGTGTGTGTGTTGTGTGTGTGTGGTGTGTGTGTGTGTGTGTGTGTGTGTGTGTGTGTGTGTGTGTATTAAGAACTATAGCAGTTTTAGGACAGAGGAATAATAATTCTTTTTGAGCTCCGATTTATTCTCAATATTTCCCACATGATCATAGGTTCGGGGTTGTAAAACCAGACCCAACAAACTTGGGGGTCAGCATTTCAGCCTTTCTTTGCATATTTTATTAAGTTGAAGGATGATGGATTTATTGAAGGCTACGTCTGCACCAAGAAATCTAAGATTTAACATTTCTGATGTTTTCGCCATGCAAACAAATGGATGGGGCATGTCGTTAGCTTATCAATATCTTTGTTTCAGATTCATCCAATTAGGTATATTTCTATACACAAGGAACTTAGCACAGGAGCCAGTGTGACCAAAACTGCAGGATTTAAAGGCTATTATGCTCAGTAACAATGTATAAATACTTAAGAGCAAACAGCGTGGCTTGTACAATCTTCTTTTTATATCTATTTTCTCTAATAATTTCTCTGATTTTCAAGCACATTCCTAGGCAATGTTTGCAATCAAGAATCATTGGCCTTTCTTTCACAAATAGATTGATTGTCTTTGTAATTCATTGTCTCTGTAATTGATTATTTCTGTAATTGAAGACATCATTTTGACTGTCTATCTTAATATAATTTGTTAGCGCCTGTTGGAGATGGATAATTTTTTATGGCAAGATTTTTATGACCTGAAAGAGGTCATGTGAGTTCGGCACTTTTACAAAAGAAGTTACTCCGGAGTAAGTCTTTTTTTCAGTACCTACTACACTAGAAGGTACCACAGTTACACTGGTACCCTCTGGTGATGCCTCTGACATAGTAATTCCTATCTGATTACCTCTTGCCAGGATTTCGAAGGTGTCACAGGTGGGTGCACGTGTGTTGGGAAGGTGTCACTGGTGGGGGCACGTTTGTTGGGAAGGTGTCACAGATGGAGGCACATGTGTCGGGAAGGTGTCACAGATGGAGGCACGTGTGTTGGGAAGGTGCCACAGATGGTGGCACGTGTGTTGGGAAGGTGTCACAGATGGAGGCAACTGTGTTGGGAAGGTGTCACAGATGGAGACACATGTGTCGGGAAGGTGTCACAGATGGGGCACGTGTTGGGAAGGTGTCACAGATGGAGGCACATGTGTTGGGAAGGTGCCACAGATGGTGGCACGTGTGTTGGGAAGGTGTCACAGATGAAGGCACGTGTGTTGGGAAGGTATCACAGGTAGAGGCACGTGTGTTGGGAAGGTGTCACAGGGGGGGCACGTGTGTTGGGAAGGTGTCACAGATGGAGGCACGTGTGTTGGGAAGGTGTCACAGTAGGGGCACGTGTGTTGGAAGGTGCCACAGGTAGGGCACGTGTGTTGGGAATGTGTCACAAGATGGAGCACGTGTGTTGGGAAGGTGTCACAGGTAAGGGCACGTGTGTTGGGAAGGTGTCACAGATGGAGGCACGTGTGTTGGGAAGGTATCACAGGAAGGGGCACGTGTGTTGGGAAGGTGTCACAGGTGGGGGCACGTGTGTTGGGAAGGTGTCACAGATGGGGGCACGTGTGTTGGGAAGTGTCACAGGTAGGGGCACGTATGGTGGGAAGGTGTCACAGATGGAGGCACATGTGTTGGGAAGGTGTCACAAGTTGGAGCACGTGTGTTGGGAAGGTGTCACAGGTAAGGGCACGTGTGTTGGGAAGGTGTCACAGGTGGAGGCACGTGTGTTTGGAAGGTGTCACGTGGGGCACGAGTATTGGGAGGTTCACAGATGAGGCACTGGTTGGGAAGGTGTCACAGATAGAGGCACGTGTGTTGGGAACGTGTCATAGGTAGGGGCACGTGTGTTGGGAAGGTGTCACAGGTAGGGGCACGTGTGTTGGGAAGTGTCACAGTAGGGGCCTGGGGGGTGTCACAGGTAGGGACACGTGTGTTGGGAAGGTGTCACAGGTAGGGACACGTGTGTTGGGAAGGTGTCACAGGTAGGGACACGTGTGTTGGGAAGGTGTCACAGGTAGGGACACGTGTGTTGGGAAGGTGTCACAGGTAGGGGCACGTGTGTTGGGAAGGTGTCACAGGTAGGGGCACGTGTGTTGGGAAAGTGTCACAGGTAGGGGCACGTGTGTTGGGAAGGTATCACAGGTAGGGCACGTGTGTTGGAAGCGTGACAGATTCATCTAAATATTCAAGGATAGTCACTGATGTGATTAGTAGCAGATCGATTATTCCATATGTGCTGGCAGAAATGGCTAGCTCCTTCACAACTGGTGTAGCAGAAGTCCGTCTGGTTTCAACAGTATCCTTTATAGAAAGGGAGTAAGACAGGGCTGTCTCGCACACTTTCTATAGGTAGTGTTGCAGTTATGGCAATGGTAGATTTAAACCCTACCCCATTCTGATTATCACTTCCCACTGTGTATTCTCTACTGGGATATTTTTGAATACATTTACCACACCAAGAATGAACTATATCGCAGTCTAATACAATGTGATGATAGTGCTAGCATTTATAACACCTGCGCTGAGAGGGTTAATACACATCAATAAATAGGTAATGTAAACCTTGCACAAAGATATTTCGGGGAAGGTGGACTAGACCCACCCACCTGACAGAGATTTGGGTCTTTCCTTTAAGTCTCTTACGATTATTGACATACTCACTTAGAGTTAAATAGGAGGGATCCGCATAAAGAGGATGTCCAAAGATTAAGATGCTGGCTCATTTTTTATTGTACTGATTTTCTGGTGGAAGGAAGAGCAGCTGAATGCCTTTATAATTTGTATTGAACAGGTCATTTATAACATCATTGTGTTCCATTAACACAGTTGTGTGAATTGTTTGTGAACTGGTTCCTTGTTTTAAAATGATTCTTTAGTGCTTCCAGTAGCCAGGCACACTTAGCAGTACGCACGGTGTTGTTGTTCAAGTTTAACCTAAAACATTCATCCCTTGAGAAAAGGCTTGTGGCTCCCTGTGTACACTAAGGCTGTTTAGTGTCACATTCACTATGAATTATGTGAGCCTAGCTTCATCGACACTCTAGCGTTATCTCATTACCTTTCCTTCCCTTATTTTTAACTGTTTGTTAGCCACAGTTGACGATTCCGTGGGAGTCGTCACTGTCAATGGAGATATCACATGCAAGACCTTCATTACACAAGAATTCCTCACAGAAACCCACATATAGAGCTTAACAGTACGAACCACAAATAAAATTACAAGTATCATTAGTACAGACACTGTCACAAAACGTTTTGGTAACTACACAGAATTCTGACAAATAACGCAGGAAACAAAGAAAAGAATTACGTGATTTTTTCTACTGAACTCCTTTCAAAAGAAAAAAGAGGTGACAGAAACCTCAAAGTTATATTTAAGAGAACGGAAGTATTGTACTGACACTGATAATCACTAAACTTAAAATGATTTAACATCACAATGTGACACACAGTTATAAATACCTACAAGGACATGACACACCAACGTAGAAAAGCTGGACAGACTTATTAAGTATTAACTAGAGAACAAAAATAATAGTAAGGACAACCATAAGTAATGCACAACAGAAGCTGTACCCTGAAGTGTGGTCATGAATAAATAATTTGTTAGGGAGCCTCTACTAAGTCACACTTCATGACATAAAAAGTTCACAGGAAAAGCAAATTCAAGATAAAATTCTGTTTGAGGTTGTCTATTACTAATGCAAGAAATAGTGCTGACTTTCAAGTCGGAATTCTAACAAACTACACAGGAAATAAAGGAATTAAATTTAAATGAGCACTCCAACTGTACTCCACTCAAGCGACTTTAATAAGGGAATTTGATGAATTTAAGAATTCTAGTACACGCAAAAAGCAGTCTAATACACACATCACTGAATTCACATTAATAGGCTTCCTGTAGGGAAGGTGATAACATGACATACACCCTAACAAATAGATAAAAAAAAGTTATTACTCCTAAGAACGAATTTGAAAAATTATATATATAATCGGAGAAGTGGATTTGAATCGATTTGAATATTCCACTTCCCCTACCACCCCATCTTTTCATTTTTTATCAATAGGTATATTTCATTACATAATATGGTACGAAACATTTAAAGAGATACGTAGTTGATATAAATATGACATACACAGTTCATGAAGTTTGAGAGATACATTTCTAGTACATATTGTTATGTGTTTGTCCCTGGTTATAACGCGAAAAATCTCATCCAGCTCATCAGAGGTGGGGCGCGTGCCCAACATACAGCAGGTATTACCTCTCTGAACAGCAGCGCTGAGTCGCTGGAACAGAAAACCAGCCGCCCTGGGATCCCTAGTTACCCTGATGAGTCTCTTGCCTAGCTCCTTAGGGAACAAAGATGCACACTTGTCCCATGGGCCAAGGGTCTCCGAACCTATGTGAACAAACATCAATAATTGGCAAGTTCTCTGTATTTTCTGGACTTTTGGGACTCCCTGAAGCTGGCAGCTGCCCCTCCTTCCTCCCTGGTGTATTGGAGATAATTATCAGCCGAGGTAGATACACATGTGTAGTCCCCACACCACCTGCTTGCCGTCTGTCCAGGCTTGAAGGGTGATACTAACTGGACACTTTTAGCTGCCATCAGATCTGCATAGTTGGGATGGCTCCCTTATTGCTGGCCATCCGGCTGTTGTGAGGCTCCTCTTGATAATGTTATTAACCTCTTCATGCCTTGTAATCTTTCCCTCGGATTTACGGCACACAATATAGTGGTACCCGAATCGATCTGCTGCTTCACAGCCGCAAACACACCTGTGTTAGGCGAGAATATGGGTGGTAAGTCGAAGGGCAGTACCAATGCGGATGGCCTGTGGGTCGAGGCGCGTGCCAAGGCTGGAGTTGGGAACAGCCAACAGAAAGTCCCCTGCATGAGGAGCTCTCACTGTCAGAAGGTGGGCTCTGTGCTTCCCCGCACACATTGAAGCATTGTTGAGGCTAAAGATACTGGTATTTATCTTTGGTTTTTGCCATACTTTTTTAGGACCAAGATCATGTTTTACTTATGTTGCAAATTAAGGTTATGAACATATGGGTCGCCAAGTAGATTCTCAACATGATTTTGGGTCTCTGCCAAAAAAGTTATGAACCGCTGCTATATGGAGAGAGGATAAGGTTGAAAGTCCTTAGGTTCATTGTGATCAAGAGCTTCATCGCCACAACATGAGCCTTCATAGAAGAGTTAGGGGTAGTAATACGGCTTTCTTTTTCTATGTATGTTGATAGAATCTTGCTTGTAAACTAAGAAATTAGTTTACTTTTGCAGAAGCACAAAGATAACATCCCGCCTTTATGGTCTCTCTTGTTTTCAATGCTTCTCTCTAACGAATCACCATATTTTTTTTTATTTTTTTATTATCACACTGGCCGATTCCCACCAAGGCAGGGTGGCCCGAAAAAGAAAAACTTTCACCATCATTCACTCCATCACTGTCTTGCCAGAAGGGTGCTTTACACTACAGTTTTTAAACTGCAACATTAACACCCCTCCTTCAGAGTGCAGGCACTGTACTTCCCATCTCCAGGACTCAAGTCCGGCCTGCCGGTTTCCCTGAAATCCCTTCATAAATGTTACTTTGCTCACCACTCCAACAGCCCGTCAAGTATTAAAAAACCATTTGTCTCCATTCACTCCTATCAAACACGCTCACGCATGCCTGCTGGAAGTCCAAGCCCCTCGCACACAAAACCTCCTTTACCCCCTCCCTCCAACCCTTCCTAGGCCGACCCCTACCCGCCTTCCTTCCACTACAGACTGATACACTCTTGAAGTTATTCTGTTTCGCTCCATTCTCTCTACATGTCCGAACCACCTCAACAACCCTTCTCAGCCCTCTGGACAATAGTTTTGGTAATCCCGCACCTCCCCCCTTAACTTCCAAACTACGAATTCTCTGCATTATATTCACACCACACATTGCCCTCAGACATGACATCTCCACTGCCTCCAGCCTTCTCCTCGCTGCAACTTTCATCACCCATGCTTCACACCCATATAAGAGCGATGGTAAAACTATACTCTCATACATTCCCCTCTTTGCCTCCAAGGACAAAGTTCTTTGTCTCCACAGACTCCTAAGTGCACCACTCACTCTTTTTTCCCTCATCAATTCTATGATTCACCTCATCTTTCATAGACCCATCCGCTGACACGTCCACTCCCAAATATCTGAATACGTTCACCTCCTCCATACTCTCTCCCTCCAATCTGATATTCAATCTTTCATCACCTAATCTTTTTGTTATCCTCATAACCTTACTCTTTCTGTATTCACCTTTAATTTTCTTCTTTTGCACACCCTACCAAATTCATCCACCAATCTCTGCAGCTTCTCTTCAGAATCTCCCAAGAGCACAGTGTCATCAGCAAAGAGGCAGCTGTGACAACTCCCACCCTGTGTGTGATTCTTTATCTTTTAACTCCACGCCTCTTGCCAAGACCCTCGCATTTACTTCTCTTACAACCCGATCTATAAATATATTAAACAACCACGGTGACATCACACATCCTTGTCTAAGGCCTACTTTTACTGGGAAAAAAATTCCCTCTTTTCTACATACTCTAACTTGAGCCTCACTATCCTCGTAAAAACTCTTCACTGCTTCAGTAACCTACCTCCTACACCATACACTTGCAACATCTGCCACATTGCCCCCTATCCACCCTATCATACGCCTTTTCCAAATCCATAAATGCCACAAAGACCTCTTTAGCCTTATCTAAATACTGTTCACTTATATGTTTCACTGTAAACACCTGGTCCACACACCCCTACCTTTCCTAAAGCCTCCTTGTTCATCTGCTATCCTATTCTCCGTCTTACTCTTAATTCTTTCAATTATAACTCTACCATACACTTTACCAGGTACACTCAACAGACTTATCCCCTATAATTTTTGCACTCTCTTTTATCCCCTTTGCCTTTATACAAAGGAACTATGCATGCTCTCTGCCAATCCTAGGTACCTTACCCTCTTCCATACATTTATTAAATAATTGCACCAACCACTCCAAAACTATATCCCCACCTGCTTTTAACATTCTATCTTTATCCCATCAATCCCGGCTGCCTTACCCCCCTTTTATTTTACCTACTGCCTCACGAACTTCCCCACACTCACAACTGGCTCTTCCTCACTCCTACAAGATGTTATTCTCCTTGCCCTATACGCGAAATCACAGCTTCCCTATCTTCATCAACATTTAACAATTCCTCAAAATATTCCCTACATCTTCCAATACCTCTAACTCTCCATTTAATAACTCTCCTCTCCTATTTTTAACTGACAAATCCATTTGTTCTCTAGGCTTCCTTAACTTGTTAATCTCAACTCCAAAACTTTTCTTATTTTCAACAAAATTTGTTGATAACAGCTCACCCACTCTCTCATTTGCTCTCTTTTTACATTGCTTCACCACTCTCTTAACCTCTCTCTTTTTCTCCATATACTCTTCCCTCCTTGCATCACTTCTACTTTGTAAAAACTTCTCATATGCTAACTTTTCTCCCTTCTACTCTCTTGACATCATCATTCACCAATCGCTCCTTCTTCCCTCCTGCACCCACTTTCCTGTAACCACAAATTCTGCTGAACACTCTAACACTACATTTTTAAACCTACCCCATTCCTCTTCGACCCCCATTGCCTATGCTCTCATTAGCCCATCTATCCTCCAATAGCTGTTTATATCTTACCCTAACTGCCTCCTCTTTTAGTTTATAAACCTTCACCTCTCTCTTCCCTGATGCTTCTATTCTCCTTGTATCCCATCTACCTTTTACTCTCAGTGTAGCTACAACTAGAAAGTGATCTGATATATCTGTGGCCCCTCGATAAACATGTACATCCTGAAGTCTACTCAACAGTCTTTATCTACAATACAAAATCCAAAAAAACTACTGTCTTTTCGCCCTACATCATATCTGTATACTTTTTACCCTCTTTTTTTTAAAATTTTGTATTCCCTATAACAAAACCCCCTTTCATACAAAGTTCAATAAAAAGGGCTCCCATTTTTTTTTTACACCGGGGCCCCCCCCCAAAACTTCCCTTTACCCCCCCCCTCAAAAAAGTTTTTTCCAATTTTTGCATTCGGGTCCCCTAACCCCCAAAATTTTCTCTTCACTTGGTTCAAAAGCTCCTAACATTCACTTAACACCCCCAAAAAATTTCTCCCCCTCTCCTCTGCTTTCCCTCTCTTCTCCGGGTGCATACCGCTTATTATGACCCATTCTCGCACCCAACCCTTTTAAATTTAACCCAAACAAAATTCCAAATTTTTACCTTTCATATTCTCTTTCCCCTTCCATAACTGACCCTTTAACATTACTGCAAACCCCTTTCCCTTTGCTCAAACCCTCAATACTCCAGATTTAATCCATTTATTTCCCCCCCCCGGGAAAATCTCCTCCCCCCTTTCCCGCTTTTTTTTGCTTAGAGCCAGGATATCCAACTTCTTTTCATTATAACATCAGAAATCATCTGTTTTTTGTCTTCCGCACTACACCCCACGCAAAATTTAAAAAACCCGGGTTTTATAAAGTTTTTCTTCTTTCTTTTTTAGTAAATTATACGGGAAAGAAGGGTTATTTGCCCTTTGCCCCCCGGGCATTTTAGTCGCCCCCATACGACACGAAGGGCTTTACGGAGGAAAGATTCTTTTCCATTCCCCCAGGGGAAAATTAAAGAAATAAAAAAAAAAACAAAGCTATTTAGAATAAGGAAAAAACCTGATGTATGTTTAATATTTTTTTATGCATGTGCTTTTTCTGTAAAAGTGTGACCAAAGTGTAATTTGGAGAAAGGAAATTACCCCCTTTTTTATCTAGCGTGTTTATGAAAACAGAAAAAAAAAACCCAGAAATCCGAATCACCATATTTTCTCTTAAGTTCTTCCCTTGGTTCCCCCAAGTTCCCCTTTTGCTCTTTTTCTAATTTTTTTTTAAGTCCAGGACTAAAGTTTTCTTTTTTTGGGAAAAAAGGATTTTAATACAAAAAATTTAAAACCCAACCTACAAGTTAAAGGGGCTCGGTGCCCCCAGAGAACTTGTAAAGGGAGCAACCCTCCGGGTTCCTTTTAAATTTTTTCGAGAACAGCAAAACCAATAAAGATCAACAACGCCTTGAAAACGGGGGAAAATTCCCCCTTTGGTGTGAGCAAGAAAAGGTTACCTTTATTTATTTAATAAAGCGTAATTCACAAAATAAAAAGAATGTCTTTTCCCCCTTTTTAATGTTAAAAATTTTTAGTGTTCCCAGTTAAATCGGAGAACCCAGGTAAAAAATTAGAGGAAGTTTTTAAAGGGAAATCAAAGAGTTTTTTGAGACATTCCTCTGGGGTTTTACTGTTTATTATTCGCCCCTGTGAATATTTGTTGGGCCCTTTTTTCACAACAAAAGAAACAGTTTAAACATCCCCAAAGGGAGGAAGGAAACAGCAGTATAGCAAACCGGGGGTCCAGGTATTTGCTATTCCATTTCCCAAAATTAACTGGGGGGAAAAAGTGCAAATTTTGTTGGTTTTCCCCCAAAACAGCTGGAAAAAGGGACTCTTCTGGTCAGTTTTTAAAAAACTCATTTAAAAAATGTTTTTTCCCGGGGAAATTTAAAACCCCTTCGCCTTCCCCTTTAGGTTCCTTTCATTTTTAAAGCGCCATTTTACTTAATCATTTTTATTTTTGTGTAATAACGGCAGAATGCCCTCTCAGAAAACGTCTGGGGGACTTTGGGGGGTTTTATTTCGGATAAATATTTTTTAAAAATATTTTCATGGGGCCACACCATCGTGTATCTTAAAAAAATCTATATTCGGGTAGCAAGTGCTTAAATAAATCTTTTTTTTCTTTCCTAAAAAATTTTCCCCAAACCGATCATGTGGGGGCGGGAATAAATTCTTTCAGCAGTTGACCTGTGAAAATACTGAAACCGATAAAAAATTGTTAAAACCATTCTCATATCCGGGAAATTAACATTGACAACTTCCATTGCCCTTAAAATTTTTTCAAGTCAGCAGCAGCAAAGAATGAAATTTAAATACAGCAAAGGAAATCCTTTTTTTTGGTGAAAATTTTGTGTAAAAATTTGTTTTTTTAAAAAACCCGTTAATTAAATTTAAGTTTTCACTTAACCAGCTTCAATTTTTAAAATGGTGGGTTTTGGGGGTGTGGTGTGTGTGTGTGTTTTTGGTGTGTGTGTGTGTGTGTGTGTGGGTGTTTCTGGGGTACTCACCTAATTGGGGGTTGCAGGGGTCAAAGGACCCCAGTCCTGGCCCCCCTCTTCAGGGCCCGGGCACTGGGTCCTCCCCCCCTCTCGTTTCCCATGAACTTTAAAAATACCTCGTTTTTAAAACTTGCATTTTTCCCCTTTGCCTCCACTCATCGCTTGCCAGACTTTTCCCAAACTTCCAAACAAACTTTTTTTGGCCTGAAAAATATTTTCCAACATTTTTTTTGGGCTCATCGGAGTCCTAAATTCCGTTGTGCCCCTTTTGTTTCTGTGCCCTATCTCTGGAACACCTGTCTCTGTCCACCTTTTCTATTTCACGCAGTTTTTTGGGTTGTCGTTATCATGTCTCCCCGGGACCCTCATGCCCCCCAGGGCCCTTTTAGACCGTTTTCCCCTTAAACCTTTTCCCTTGGGTTAGGGCCATTCCCCTTTGCTCGGGGGAAACTAGCCGGTTCCCAAACCCTTTGCACTTTTCCCCAAAAATTTCTTGATGTGTTGCCCAGTGGGGGTTCCAAACTGGTCCCTGGGGTCTCCAGTATGGGCCGGGCCCGTAAAAAATGTTTAAAGTCTTAAAATTTCCCTTACTGAGGTACCAAAACGCTATTTTCGGTTTAAACCCCCAAAATTTCCCGCAGCAGCTACTGGAAAATGTGGGCTTTCGGGCCGAGGGTTCCCGGTATTATTCTCACCCTTTAGACTTTCTTTTGGGGTGGGGGGTTTGGGATTTTTGGCCTCCTAGCCAATATTTTCTGGGGTTTTTTCTTTCCCCTTCCCCGTTTTTCATATTTTTCCCATTTGGGGGGGTTTAAAATTTTCCCTAAAAAGTCAGTTTGGATCACACACCCAAACCGGGCCCAGATCTCTTTGTAGATCTGTCTTGTCCGCATCTAAATTTAATTCTCCTCATTAATTACACATCTGCAAACGGGGCCCATTTTCTTTTGGTTCTACCCCTTTCCCGTCATGCCCTTTAACAAAAAACCAAATAGCATTTGGCCCAACTGCCCCCCCTTTTGGACCCGTTTCGTCACGGGCGCCCACTGTGTGTGTGCGTTTGTGTGTTTTGGGGGGTGTGTGTGTGTGTGTGGTGTGTGGGTGTGTGTGTTTTGTGTGTGTGTGTGTGTGTGTGTGTGTATGTATGTTTTTGTGTGCAAAAAATTTTTTAAAAAAAATAAAAGAGTTAAGTAAGAAAAAAAAAATTTGTTGTAGTAGATGAGTAAGTGCTGGCTTAAACCGCTTTAAGTGACCACCAAAGATTTTGTTTTTTCAAAAAAATTGTTGGCGCTGTTTTTTTCCGGAGACAGAAACCCCCAGTTTCCCAAATTTTATTGAATATTAAATTTTTGTTTAGTTTTCATTAACTTGGTGTAAACCCGTTTCACGCTGTAAACCCTTCAATAAAGGGACACTAGGGACGAGCTTCTTGATAAATGTTTGGGCCCAAACCCCCTTGAATAACAAATTAAAAAAAAAGGGCAAAATTCTTTACTGGAAAAATTTCTTTTTTAAAGGTCCAAGTGGGACCGAAACGTCGTCGTAAGCTCCTCTTTTAAAAACGTGGGGTTTTATTTGTTTAAAATTTTCCTTGGATGATGCTAAAGACAAGCCCCTTTGGGAAATCATCCCTAAAAAAAGCCCCTTTGGATCATATTATGACGGGCTCTCTGGATCTTTTTTTAAACGCCCTCCTCGGTTCATACTTGACGAGCTCCTGGGATCAAACTTTTTCCGTTTTTTTTTTTGCCTGACAAATCTGGACTTTTCCCCCTTTGTGGCAAGCACCATAAAGTCACGTTAGGGAAAAGGGCCTCTTAAAACTCGCTATGCCCATTTTTCAGTTCCCTCGGTATCACTATTTTCAAAAGGGAAAAAAAAATTTTTTTTTATTTTTTAATTTTTTCTGGAGCAAAAACCCGTGTCCTCGTATCAAGATTTCTAAAAAAAAAAAATTTTCGGGGTAATATAAGTTAAAAAAAAATTTTAATGTTTTTTCCTTGAATTTTTAATGAAATATGGCACTGATGTCCGTAGACTTTGGGTGCTTTGATTTTCCCAAATTCTGCACTCTATTGCTTTATTTTTAAGGGGTTTTCTTTTATTCAGTGTAACAAATTGAGGTCCCTGTATAAAAGATGATTTTTAACTGCTGAGCCATGTTGCCCGGTAGGTTTAAGCGCTTTTTTTGGGATAATAATAATAAGAACAACAACAACAATAATAAGAAAAATGATAAAAATTAATATAGGTGCTTGGCCCCAAAGGGAAGTTGTTTCTGCCCACTTAAGGACGGTCTCCTGGTCCCAAAGGGTACACAAGTTTTATATTTTTACAACCCGAACCCCCCTAAGGGAAAAAAAGTGAGCTATAGCTCTTGGCTCCCCAAAACTAATGTGATGCAGCTCTGGGCCAACATTATAAAAAAGGGGAAATTTGGGATGGTGATACCGACAAAATGTGGAAAAAACATTTTGTTCACTTCAGGCTTTTTTTAAAAGGAAAACGTTTTTGCCCCGAGTGACTTTTACGTTCTAACCTAATCATTAGGACTAAAAGTCACTTTGGCCCAAACGTTTCCTTTAAAAAAATGTCCTGAACGTACATATGTGTCCCTTTTTTCCCCATTTTAAATTTTTTACACCCGGGACCCCAAAAAAATGTAAAAGATCTTTTTTTTTGGAAAACAACCCCAAAAAGGGGACCGCCCTTTTTTTGGGATGAAGGTAACAAAGGTGACCACCCTTGTGGTATGAAGGTAACAAAGGTGACCCCCCTTTGTGGGATGAAGGTAACAAAGGGGACCCCTTAGTGGTATGAAGGTAAAAAGGTGACCACGTAGTGGTATGAAGGGAACAAAGGTGACCACTTTGTGGGATGAAGGGAGCAAAGGCGAACCCTTTAGTGGAATAAAGGTAACAAAGGCCAAAACTTAGTGGTATGAAAGTAACAAAGGTGACCACTTTTGGGGGGTATGAAGGGAAAAGGTGAACCCCTTAGTGGTAGAAGGAACAAAGGTGACCCAAATTAGTGGTAGAAGGAAAAAAAAAGGGGACCACTTAGTGGTAAAGAAGGTAACAAGGTGACCAAATTTTAAAATTTGGGTTTAAGGGGACAAAAAGGGGACCATTTAGGGTATAAAAATAACAAAGGGGGAAAACTTAATTTTGGGATGAAAGTTAAAAAAGGTGACCACTTTGTGGTATGGGAAGGAATAAAGGTTTCCCACTTTGTGGGATGAAGGTAACAAAAGGGGACCACTTAGTGGTTTTTAAGGTAATAAAGGTGGGCCCCTTAGTGGTATGAAGGGGGAAAGGGACAAATTAGTGGATGAAAAGGGATTTTGGTGACCACTTAGTGGTTTTGAAGGTTAACCCAAAGGGGACCCCTTATGGTATAAAAGGGAACAAAAGGGGAACACTTTTGGTATGAAGGTGCAAAGGTGACCACTTAGTTTTATTTAAAGGAACCCAAAAGGGGACCACTTAGTGGTTTTGAAGGTAGCAAAAAAGGGGACCAAATTTGTGGTAAGGTTGGGAACAAAAAGGGGCCCCTTAGTGGTATAAAGGTAAAAAAAGGTTTTGGGGGCCACTTATGGTTTTAAGGTAACAAAGGTGACCAAATTTTGGTTTTTGAAGGTAAAAAAGGTGACCACTTAGGGTATAAAGGTAACCCAAAGGGGGGACCACTTGTGGTTTTAAAGGTAACCAAAAGGGGACCACTTAGTGGGTATGGGAAAGGGAAAAAAGGTGGGCCAAATTAGTGGTATAAAAGGGAACAAAAGGGGACCCACTTTTGGTATGAAGGTAAAAAAAGGGACCCCTTTGTGGTATGAAGGGAAAAAAAGGTTTACCAACCCTTTGTGGTATAAAGGGAACATAGGGACCATTAGTGGTATAAAGGTAACAAAAGGGGCCCTTAGTGGGATTTAAAGGGAACCCAAAGGGGACCCCTTAGTGGGTTAAAAAGGTAACAAAGGTGACCATTATTTGGGATAAAGGTAAAAAAAGGTAAAAACCCCAAAAAATTAAAAGAGGTTTTTTAAAATAACAAGAGTAAGAAAATAACTCCTGGGTTCATTATATTTAGAGGATTAATTTCTCATTGATCAATTATTTTTAATTTATGGGGTTTTTACATTTTGGGATCATAATTAGATTTAAGGGTTTTTAAAAACAACTACCCCCAAAAGAGATACCAATGTTTTCCAAAAAAAAAAAAAAGGGGTCAATCAAAACCTATATATTTGCATATAATTAAAGCCTGATTCAGGGTCGGGGGGGTTTTTCTGCTTTCACCCAAAAAATCGTTACAAATTTAAAATCATTTTTTTTTTGGGAAAAACATACAAGACTTCCCTTACCTGAGAAAACCCCAACATATCACATCATTATCTATCAAATTTTAACCCCATTTAAACCCTTTTTAAAATTCGAAGGTAGTATTTTTTTTTCAAATTAATAACCCCTCAAATTCCGGGAAAGAAAGTTAAAAACCCGTTGAATTTTTTGGGGGTGATTTAAAACCTGTTGAAATTTTTTTAAATTTCTGATCATATTTTTTATTAATATCCTTAAATTTTTTGCTTCTAAAATTTCCTTTCCATATCAACCCCCAATAATTTTTTTTTTTTCCCTATCAATTTCGTTGGTAAATTTATTTTAAATAGTTTTTATAATTTTTAAAATATTACAAAATTCTTTTTTTGGGGGTTTTTAAAAAGTGTCGGGGTTTAAAATTTTATTTTTTAGAGCAACTTTATAATCAAAAATTTTTTTATCTATTATAATTGGAACAAATAATTTTTTTAATTTAAACCCACGGTTTTTATTGGTGGGAAAAATAAATCAAAAAATGAAATTGAACAGTGTATAGAAGGTGTTGAGCCATCTCGTCCCCAGGCTTTTTTTTAACCCGCTGAGTAAAAAAAAACATAATCATAAAGCTTAATACTTAACCCATTATGTTTTTTCCCCGGTGATTTCCCCCCATGCGTTTCGACCCTCCTTTTTCATGCAATAAAATGAGTTCGCCTTTTTGGGTTCCTTACAAAAAAGGAAATGTATACCCGAAAACATTTAATAAATGCTTTTTTTTTTGAAAAAGTAGTCAGAATCGATTCCTTTTTCTCCCTGACTTCCCCATTATTTTCGGATTAAAAAATTTAATTTTTTAATAATATTACATTTAGTTATGGGGGGGGAAGAAGGCACCATTCTCATCCCAAATCACCCCGGATTCATTTGCAATAATACCAAAAGTTGATTTCAAATATTTTATATTTCGTGAATCCCTTTGTGCATCCCAAAGTTGACAAATTTGGGGGGTTTTTTGAGGTTTTTACCCAAAAGGGGGTGGTGGGGGTTTTTTTCTTTACAGGGTTTCGCTTAATCTTGCGCTTCAAACATCCCCCTCCTTCTAATTTAAAATCACCCCCCCTTTTTCTATCTCGAGGGTTTTCCGATTATAACTGAAATCGGTACAAAATTGAATTTTTTCATGGGTTTAATAAAACCCAAAATTTAAAAAAATCTATGTTAAAAGGTAATTTTAATGCTTAAAAAATTTTTTACCTCTATTCTCAACCAAAACCCTTTTTTCGTTTTAAAACCAATTTTTTTTACAAACTAATGCTCTAATCTCGTTTTGTATTTTTTATTATTTTGGATTAGCGGTTTTTTTATTCTTGTTTTTGATCCTTAAAAAACACATTGATTCAAAATTTCATTTGTTTTTTTTAAAAAAAATTTTTGTAATAAACTTTTTGTTCATTGGGGAGGGAGACTAAAAAATAAAGTAATTAATTCCCTTTAAATTTTTAACAAAACCTTTTTTTTTGACCCCCCGAATTAAAAAATTGGATCATAACCTTAAAAAGATACCAAAAAAATGGGGTTTAAATTTCCCCCTTTTTTTTTTTTTGTTTCAATCCCCTGTGGAAAAATTTTTTTCTGGAGGGGGTTAACTGGGATCAATTCTTAGCGATTTAAAAAATCCTTTAAAATTTTTACCTTTAAATCTTCCCAAAAAGTATGTTTTTATAGGTTGAGACTCATTAAATTTTATAAATTTTAAAAAATTTTCCCCTGTATTTTGTGTGTGAACCCCCCCCCGGGTTTTTTCTATATTTAAAAAAACAGGGAAAAATGTAAACAAAATTAAATTTAAAATCTGATGATCAGAGGTTTTATGAAAGTGAAAATGAAATAAAAGGGAGTTGGTTTTTGGGAAAAATTTAAAAAAAGGGACTAACAAAAAAAGTTATTTAAAATAAAAAATTTAAACAATATAAAAAACAAAGAAATTTTTTTGTTACAAAAAAAAGGAAATTGTTTTTTAAATTTTTTCAGAGTAAACAAAATTTTTTTTAAGAAACACTTTTATTTATTTCCCGGTTTAAGCTAATGAATTTAAAAATTTCCAGAAATCTTAAATCCCAAAATATTCTGCTCTGGGAGGTTTAACTTTTTGCTGTTACCACCTTGGGTCTTCCAGTTGTAAATTTTGGGCGTTTTTGAAGCGGTCGAACTGTCATCGTAATTTTGCCCCCCTAAAAAACTTCACTGGTTTCCCCATTCAACGCTTCTGCTGCCCCCCCTCCCTTTTTCCCCGTGTCCATTTCAACTAATTCATCTTCTTTGGAAAAACCCCCATTTATTAATTTCATCTGTGAGCTTGGGCTAAATTATTTCTACAATATCTTGGGATTTTGGGCCTACTATCCGTTTTTTTACCCTTCCATTTCTCAATTTTTTCGTGGAAACAAACCCCAAAATACCAGGGAAAGGAAAAGTTATCGGGGCCGGGGGAAGGGGGTAAAGTTTGGGGTGGTTGTGAGGGGCCCCTGTTTCACTGGATGTGTGTGATGGAGGGTGGGGGAAAAAACAGGATTGGGTGGGGTGGGGGATGGCGTTGTTGGTGGGAAAGGGTTTAAATTGGGGGGTTTTTGTGGGGAAGGGATAGGGGAAGGTATGATTTGTTTTGAGTCATTTTTTGGTGGGAAAATTTTTGTTTTGGGTTTCAGGGACTTGGTTTCCCCCGGTTTGGGGTTTACCTAGTCAAAACTTTTGGGGGTTATGGGCCCCTGAACTTTGGGGTCCACTTGATCCCCCTTTAAAATGGTTCTTCTCCCCCGCTTTTCCCGGGTTACCACTGTTTGTTTCTATTCTCCAAACAAAATTTTGCTCTATATGTAGTTTTCTGTCTTGATCGTGGTACACATGATGCTATCTGTCCATTGCCTCTTCTCCCCATCCCCCCCAAAAAAAACCGTTTCCATCTCAAGATACACTCTTTCCCTATTTTCGGATACAACGTCCCGGACGGGCCCAAATTTTGGGTTTCCCCGGGTTTATTTCTTAATTCGCTAAGAATTTACCACATGGAAGACCTCAGCCTCAACACCTGTGTGATCAATGATGTTATGAATTTATGTTTCTTTCATTGATAATATCTAGCCAATTGCCATCCCATCAGCATCCTGAAGATCCTAGATAATTAATTCACTGATCAACCAAAAAAAAATTTCTTGTCAAAGATATTTGAAGGTATTTAGGATATTTTTGGGTTACTGAAATCGAAAATGTCACCAGTAGGTTTTCCAGTTTGTAAGATATTGCATATCTACTGTCAATTACCAGGGAACTTAACCATAACGCTTGTATATGTTTATGTAGTGACAGTTTATACGTACAGATAGTTTTAATAAGGATTAGAATTTTATTTTTAAATAATTTAATATTTAACGAAAAGAGTTGTATTAACAACGACCACCTGACAATATTGTAACTTTTATTTTGTTATTTTTTCAAGATAAACATGAGTTCCTCACGAAGAGTCTGCTTAAACAATCCCAAAACATTCTGCTACATTTGTGGCGAATACTCTTTGCAAAAACAAAACATAAACATCACAGACTTTGTAAAACAAGCTTATCTTGCGTATTTTGGAGTGGCGCTTTAAGAACAAGACAAGTCTTGGGCTCCCTATATGGTTTGCAAAACCTGTGTAGAATGCTTACGGCAGTGGAAAAATAGGCAAAGTAAATGCTTAAACTTGGGTGTGCCTATTGTGTGGAGACAGTCGAAAAACCAACACGACGATTGTTATTTCTGTATGGTGGCTCGTGGCCTGGTGGCAGAAGCTCTCACTTCACATGGTGAGGGTCCGGGTTCAATTCCCGACGAAGGGGTGGAAACACTAGGCGCTTTTCCTTACACCGGCTGTCCATGTTCACCCATCAGTAATAATGGGTACCTGGGTGTTAGTCGACTGGTGTGGGTAGCATCCTGGGACAAAACTGGCCTAATTTGCCCGAAATACTCTGCATAACAAGTGCCTTTCCAATGTAGTAGAATCTCATTGATGTCAGCTAGGCCTGTATACCTTGTACATGTAACCTACTTGTACAAATAAAGATATTTTTATTATCATTATTCTTATTGTGAATGCGAAAGGTTTCAGTCGATACAAGAAAGTAAAGTAGGAATATCCTGATTTGGAGTCAGCAAAGAGGCCTATGCCACACAGTGAAGACGTCACCATACTTGTGTTTGCAACACTGTCTGACATTCCGTTGTCAGATGTTGAAGAAACTCAGAGTTTAGGATGTAACACAGGTGATAGCATTTCAACACCACATCAGTTCTTCCAAGGAAAAAAATGGTTATAACTGACCATAAATTTTAAATGAGTGGACCGGTAAGCTAGCGGAAGGCCTCAGACAGATGGCCTAAAGCTCCAACGGCAAGTCATCATTTGACTAAGACCCGCTTCAGGAAACACTTGTCATGTTTCCTGACGAACCTTACCTAACCTAACCTTCTTCCAAGAAGAACTCAGTGATCTGATACGTGTCCTCACTCTGTCAAGGTAAGCATCTGAACTCTTAACATCCAGACTAAAAGAAAAGAAGTGTCTACAATACGAAGTTAAAAAAACAGCTTATCGGACAAGAGAGGTTGAACTCGTTCCTTACTGCAACCAAGATGAAAAATTTGTATACTGCAATAACATCCCTGGACTTCTTCGAATGAGACTTGGATATCCACCAGGAGATTGGCGGCTGTTTATAGACAGCTCCATTAGAAGCTTGAAATGTCTTACTAAACAATGGTAACCAATTTACACCTCTTCCACTTGCTAACTCAACAAAGCTGTGTTGATGACCAACATAGAAAATAATCGTACAAACAACGTTTTCATATGCAGTAATTAGTGGTACATGAAATATCTTACTATGTTAACTTTGTGTTATAAAGATGGAAGTGCTAGTATGTATTACATGAATTGACTTGCATGATCTAAACAAATAATATCATACCGACTTGTAAGTTAGCCCAGCATGATCAATATATTTTTCACATCTTTTATGGTTTTCAGAGGGATACCATATTTATCAAAATCTAGAGCAAATCAGGCAAAACCGATTACATTTCAGAATCACCACCGCCACAAACGCACTCTTACGTGCTATAATATCATTGTCCAGAGTTCATTATCCTGCTGCACCTTCCTAATCTGATGTCAGGTTATAAGCACCAGTCTTCTGCTGTGCTTCAGATTCTTCAAGACTACGATGCTCGTCACCTACTGAGGGACTGATTACCTCGTCTTTTGTATGTACTTCAACAGTCTTCACATTATGTCCTTGAATTGCATTGATGAAGTCACTTGTTGGCGAAACGTCTACAAATTATAGATACCCAGATGTTGTATACGTGTCTGATTCTTCATATTGCCAGTGTTGTATACTAGTCATGGTATATGTATACACACACACACACACACACACACACACACACACACACACACACACACACACACAATAGAGCGATGGTTGACACACTGGCTAGAGTGGCCAGAAGAGCTCATGCATGCAGGGCAAAGCTCCTGATCATGGGTGACTTTAACCACAAGGAGATCGATTGGGAGAACTTGGACCCACATGGGGGCCAAGATACATGGAGGGCTAAGATGATGGAGGTGGTACTGGAAAACTTCATGTGCCAACACGTAAGGGACACTACAAGAGAGAGAGGAGAGGATGAACCAGCAAGGCTGGACTTAGTATTCACCTTGAGTAGTGCAGATATCGAGGACATCACATATGAAAGACCCCTTGGGGCCAGTGACCATGTGGTTTTAAGCTTCGAATACACAGTAGAGCTACAAGTGGAGGGAGAAGCAGGAAGGCCAGGACGAATGAAGTCAAACTACAAGAAAGGGGACTACACAGGAATGAGGAACTTCCTGAACGGGGTTCAGTGGGACAGAGAACTGGCAGGGAAGCCAGTTAATGAGATGATGGAATATGTAGCAACAAAATGCAAGGAGGCTGAGGAGAGGTTTGTACCCAAGGGTAACAGGAATAATGAAAAAGCCAGGATGAGCCCATGGTTTACCCAAAGGTGCAGGGAGGCAAAACCAAGTGTGCTAGGGAATGGAAGAAATATAGAAGGCAAAGGACCCAGTCGTAGAGCCAGAAACGAATATGCACAGATAAGAAGGGAGGCCCAAAGACAATATGAAAACGACATAGCAGCGAAAGCCAAATCTGACCCGAAACTGTTGTACAGCCACATCAGGAGGAAAACAACAGTCAAGGACCAGGTAATCAGGCTAAGGAAGGAAGGAGGAGAGACAACAAGAAATGACCGTGAAGTATGTGAGGAACTCAACAAGAGATTCAAAGAAGTGTTCACAGAGGAGACAGAAGGAGCTCCAGAAAGACGGAGAGGTGGGGCACACCACCATGTGCTGGACACAGTGCACACAACCGAGGAAGAAGTGAAGAGGCTTCTGAGTGAGCTAGATACCTCAAAGGCAATGGGGCCAGATAACATCTCCCCATGGGTATTGAGAGAGGGAGCAGAGGCGCTATGTGTACCCCTAACACACAATATTCAATACATCTATCGAAACAGGGAGATTGCCTGAGGCATGGAAGACAGCGAATGTAGTCCCAATCTTTAAAAAAGGAGACAGACATGAAGCATTAAACTACAGACCAGTGTCACTGACATGTATAGTATGCAAAATCATGGAGAAGATATACAGGAGAAGAGTGGTGGAACACCTAGAAAGGAACGATCTCATCAACACCAGCCAACATGGTTTCAGGATGGAAATCCTGTGTCACAAACCTACTGGAGTTCTATGACATGGTGACAGCAGTAAGACAAGAGAGAGAGGGGTGGGTGGATTGCATTTTCTTGGACTGCAAGAAGGCGTTTGACACAGTTCCACACAAGAGATTGGTGCAAAAACTGGAGGACCAAGCAGGGATAACTGGGAAGGCACTACAATGGATCAGGGAATACTTGTCAGGAAGACAGCAGCGAGTCATGGTACGCGGCGAGGTGTCAGAGTGGGCACCTGTGACGAGCGGGGTCCCACAGGGGTCAGTCCTAGGACCAGTGCTGTTTCTGGTATTTGTGAACGACATGACGGAAGGAATAGACTCTGAGGTGTCCCTGTTTGCAGATGACGTGAAGTTGATGAGAAGAATTCACTCGATCGAAGACCAGGCAGAACTACAAAGGGATCTGGACAGGCTGCAGACCTGGTCCAGCAATTGGCTCCTGGAGTTCAATCCCACCAAGTGCAAAGTCATGAAGATTGGGGATGGGCAAAGAAGACCGCAGACGGAGTACAGTCTAGGGGCCAGAGACTACAAACCTCACTCAAGGAAAAAGATCTTGGGGTGAGATAACACCAGGCACATCTCCTGAAGCGCACATCAACCAAATAACTTCTGCAGCATATGGGCGCCTAGCAAACCTCAGAACAGCATTCCGACATCTTAATAAGGAATCATTCAGGACCCTGTACACCGTGTACGTTAGGCCCATATTGGAGTATGCGGCACCAGTTTGGAACCCACACCTAGCCAAGCACGTAAAGAAACTAGAGAAAGTGCAAAGGTTTGCAGCAAGACTAGTCCCAGAGCTAAGAGGTATGTCCTACGAGGAGAGGTTAAGGGAAATCAGCCTGACGACACTGGAGGACAGGAGAGATAGGGGGGGACATGATAACGACATAAAAAATACTGAGAGAATTGACAAGGTGGACAAAGACAGGATGTTCCAGAGATTGGACACAGTAACAAGGGGACACAGTTGGAAGCTGAAGACACAGATGAATCACAGGGATGTTAGGAAGTATTTCTTCAGCCACAGAGTAGTCAGTAAGTGGAATAGTTTGGGAAACGATGTAGTGGAGGCAGGATCCATACATAGCTTTAAGCAGAGGTATGATAAAGCTCACGGCTCAGGGAGAGTGACCTAGTAGCGATCAGTGAAGAGGCGGGGCCAGGCACTCGGACTCGACCCCCGCAACCTCAACTAGGTGAGTACAACTAGGTGAGTACACACACACACACACATACCTGCTATACCCCCTTTCATTCTACGTGATGCCTCACGCACCTCCCCCACACTCACATCCTGTTCTTCTTCACTCCTAAAAGATGGTATACCTCCCTGGCCAGTGCATGAAATTACCGCCTCCCTTTCTTCGTCGACATTTAAAAGTTCCTCAAAATATTCCCGCCATCTACCCAAAACCTCCATCTCCCCATATACTAACTCCCCTACTATGTTTTCTTAACTTGTTTAACTCACTCCAAAAATTTTTCTTATTTTCATTAAAATTTCTTGACAGTGCCTCTTCCACTTTATCATCTGCTCTCCTTTTGCACTCTCACACCACTCTCTTCACCTTTCTTTTACTCTCCATATACTCTTCTCTACTTATAACACTTCTGCTTTGTAAATACCTCTCATAAGCTACCTTTTACACTTATATCACACCCTTTACTTCATCATACCACCAATCAGTCCTCTTTCCTCCTGCCCCCACCCTCCTATAACCACAAACTTCTGCCCTAAATTCTAATACTGCATTTTTAAAACTATTCCAACCCTCTTCAACCCACCCCCCCCAACTACTCATACCTGCACCAACCAACATTCTGCCAATATATATATATATATATATATATATATAATATATATATATATATATATATAATATATATATATATATATATATATATATATATATATAATATATATACATATATTATAAATAATATTATATATATATATATATATATATATATATATATATATATATATATATATATATATATATATATATATATAATATATATATATATATATATATATATATTATATATATATATATATATTATATATATATATATATATATATATATATATATATATAATATATATATATAATATATATATATATATATATAAATATATATTATAATATATATATAATATATATATATATATATATATAATATATATATATATATATATATAATATATATATATATATATATATATATATATATATATATATATACTATATATCCACGAATGTCTGTTCTCACCTCCCTGACCCTCCTTGGATCTCTCCACCTTTGTGGTTGTACCTTCGTATCATCCCTTCCTTTTCCTTCATGACCTTAGTTCTGTCTTTATAATTTTGATGTAGTTTTTTTTATCTCTCAGTTTCAATGGCCTTTTTTCTCTATGTGCCTTGCCTGCCATATGTAGTTTTAATAGATAAGCCTATATCACTGCCATGCTGTGTGTCTTTATCCATTCCTGCTATGTTGTTGTCTTGTCCTTCTGCCTGACTTTGTTCCTTTGTATTGCCTGTTTGGTCTGCGTCTGTCTTGCCTGAATGGCTGTGTGTCTTGTGCCTTCTGCCTGGCTGTGTGTCTTCTGCCTTCTTGTTTGCTCTAGCGTCTTGTCCTTGATATCCTGCTGTGTGTCTTGTGCCTTGCCTGCCTGGCTGTGTGTCTTGTGCCTTGCCTGCCTGGCTGTGTGTCTTCTGCCTTGCCTGTTTGGCTCTGCGTCTTGTGCCTTGAATGCCTGGCTGTGTGTCTTGTGCCATGCCTGCCTACCTGTGTGTCTTGTGCCTTGCCTGCCCGGCTGTGTGTTTTGTGCCTTGCCTGCCCGGTTGTGTGTCTTGTGCCTTGCCTGCCCGGCTGTGTCTTGTGCCTTGCCTGCCCGGCTGTGTGTCTTGTGCTTTTGTTGCCTGGCTGTGTGTCTTGTACCTTGCCTGCCTGGCTGTGTGTCTTGTTCTTTGGTTGCCTGGCTGTGTGTCTTGTTCTTTGGTTGCCTGGCTGAGTGTCGTGTACATTGCCTGCCCGGCTGTGTGTCTTGTGCTCTAGTTGCCCGGCTGTGTGTCTTGTGCTTTGGTTGTCTGGCTGTGTCTTGTGCTTTGCCTGCCGGCTTTGAGTCTTGTGCCTTCCCTGCCCGGTGGTGTGTCTGGTGCCCTGCCTACCCGGCTGTGTGTCTTGTGCTTTGGTTGTCTGGCTGTGTCTTGTGCCTTGCCTGCCCGGCTTTGTGTCTTGTGCCTTGGTTGCCCGGTTGTGTGTCTTGTGCCTTGACAGCCCGGCTGTGTGTCTTGTGCCTTGCCTGCCTGGCTATGTGTGTCGTACCTTGCCTGCCCGGCTGTGTGTCTTGTGCTTTGGTTGCCCGGCTGTGTGTATTGTGCTTTGGATGCCCGGCTGTGTGTCTTGTGCTTTGGTTGCCTGGCTGTTGTCTTGTGCCTTGCTTCCCCGGCTGTGTGTCTTGTGCTTTGGTTGCCTGGCTGTGTGTCTTGTGCCTTGCCTCCCCGGCTGTGTGTCTTGTGCTTTGGTTGCCCGGCTGTCTTGTGCCTTGCCTGCCTGGCTATGTGTCTTGTGCTTTGGTTGCCTGGCTGTGTGTCTTGTGCCTTGCCTCCCCGGCTGTGTGTCTTGTGCTTTGGTTGCCTGACTGTGCGTCTTGTGCCTTGCCTGCCTGACTGTGCGTCTTGTGCCTTGCCTGCCTGGCTGTGTGTCTTGTGCCTTGCCTGCCCGGTTGTGTGTTTTGTGCCTTGCCTGCCTGACTGTGCGTCTTGTGCCTTGCCTGTGTGACTGTGTGTCTTGTGCCTTGCCTGCCTGGCTGTGTCTTGTGCCTTGCCTGCCTGGCTGTGTGTCTTGTGCCTTGCCTGCCTGGCTGTGTGTCTTGTGCCTTGCCTGCCCGGTTGTGTGTTTTGTGCCTTGCCTGCCTGACTGTGCGTCTTGTGCCTTGCCTGCCTGACTGTGCGTCTTGTGCCTTGCCTACCCGGCTGTGTGTCTTGTGCCTTGCCTGCCTGACTGTGCGTCTTGTGCCTTGCCTACCCGGCTGTGTGTCTTGTGCCTTGCCTGCCTGGCTGTGTCTTGTGCCTTGCCTGCCTGGCTGTGTGTCTTGTGCCTTGCCTGCCCGGCTGTGTGTCTTGTGCCTTGCCTGCCTGGCTGTGTCTTGTGCCTTGCCTGCCTGGCTGTGTGTCTTGTGCCTTGCCTGCCTGGCTGTGTGTCTTGTGCCTTGCCTGCCCGGTTGTGTGTCTTGTGCCTTGCCTGCCCGGTTGTGTGTCTTGTGCCTTGCCTGCCCGGCCGTGTCTTGTGCCTTGCCTGCCCGGCCGTGTCTTGTGCCTTGCCTGCCTGGCTGTGTGTCTTGTGCCTTGCCTGCCGGCTGTGTGTCTTGTTTGCCTTCCCCTGCCCGGCTGTGTTTTCTTGTGCCTTGCCTGCCTGGCTGTGTGTCTTGTCCCTTTGGGCTGCCGGTGTGTGTCTTGTGCCTTGCCTGCCCGGCTGTGTGTCTTGTGTCTTGCCTGCCTGGCTGTGTGTCTTGTGCCTTGCCTGCCTGGCTGTGTGTCTTGTGCCTTGCCTGCCCGGCTGTGTGTCTTGTGCCTTGCCTGCCCGGCTGTGTGTCTTGTGCCTTGCCTGCCTGGCTGTGTGTCTTGTGCCTTGCCTGCCCGGCTGTGTGTCTTGTGCCTTGCCTGCCCGGCTGTGTGTCTTGTGCCTTGCCTGCCTGGCTGTGTGTTTTGTGCCTTGCCTGCCTGGCTGTGTGTCTTGTGCCTTGTCTGCCCGGCTGTGTGTCTTGTGCCTTGCCTGCTCGGCTGTGTGTCTTGTGCCTTGCCTGCCCGGCTGTCTTGTGCCTTGCCTGCCCGGCTGTGTCTTGTGCCTTGCCTGCCTGGCTGTGTGTCTTGTGCCTTGCCTGCCTGGCTGTGTGTCTTGTGCCTTGCCTGCCTGGCTGTGTGTCTTGTGCCTTGCCTGCCCGGCTGTGTGTCTTGTGCCTTGCCTGCCAGGCTGTGTGTCTTGTGCCTTGCCTGCCTGGGTGTGTGTCTTGTGCCTTGCCTGCCTGGCTGTGTGTTTTGTAGAAGGCAAAGCACCCAGGAGAATGACGAGAGCATTTTTTATAGCCAAAAACAATTTTGCACAGGTAAGAAGGGAGGCCAAGACAATACGAAAATGACATAGCAGCTAAAGCCAAATCTGACCCGAAGCAGTTGTAGAGTCACATCAGGAAGAAAACAACAGTCAAGGATTGGGTAATCAGGCTGAGGATGGAAGGAAGGGAGATCACAAAACGACCGCAACCGTATATGAGGAGCTCAACATGAAATTCAAAGAAGTGTTCACAGATGAGAAGAAGGGATTCCAGAAAACGGAGGGGTTTGGGGTACTCCCCCCAAGTGCTGGACACAATACATAAAACAGAGAAGGAAGTGAAGAGGCTGCAAAGCGAGCTGGATACCTCAAAGGCAATGGGGCCGGGCAACATCTCCCTATGGGTCTTGAGAGAGGGAGCAGAGGTGCTATGTGTGCCACTAACAATAGTCGTCAACACATCTATCGAAACAGGGCAACTACCTGAGGTATGGAAGACAGCAAATGCATCCCAGTTTATATAAAAGAAGACAGACACGAAGCACTAAAATACACCCCAGTGCACTGAATGTGTAGTTGCAAAAGTCATGGAGGAGATGTTCAGAACATGAGTGGTGGAGCACCTAGAAAGGAATGAGCTTATCAACGGCAACCAGCACGGTTTCAGGGATGACAGGGAGACAGCAGTAAGTCAAGAGAGAGAGAGAGAGGGGTGGGTAAAGTGCGTTTTCTTGGACAGTAAGAAGGCATTTGGCACAGTTCCACACAAGAGATTAGTGCATAAGCTGGAGAACCTGGCAGGTATACAGGGAAGGTACTGCAGTGCATCAGGAAATGCCTGTCGGGAAGACATCAGCGAGCCATGTACGTGACGAGGTGTCAGAATGGACACCTGTAACTACCGGAGTTCCACAGTGGTCAGTCCTAGGACCGGTGCTGTTTCTGGTGTATGTGAACGACATGACAGAAGGAATAAGAACATAAGAGAGAAGGAACACTGCAACAGGCCTACTGACCCATGCGAAGCAGGTCTATACCCCCCCCGGCCTAGAACAAAGACCACCTAGTCAGGTCACTTCCTTGTAGATGAATGGTTCACAGAACCTACACGTTGATAAATTAGACACATGTGCAACTCTTGGGTATCTTTATTAAGGAAACGTTTCGCCACACAGTGGCTTCATCAGTCCATACACAGGAAAGGCTTGAAGAATATGCGGAGAATGAGGTAATCAGTCCCTCAACCTTGAGTCGATGTGGTCAGTCCATCAATCTTGAGTAGAATACGGCATATGAGCGGAGAAGGAGCTTATAAACCGAAGGTAGGAGAGGTGCAGCAGTCATAGGTGGTGTCACATTTGCCCAATGTGGAAGTAGGTCGTGCCCAAGGGTTAGGCAAGCGAAGAATTCCTAAGTATTAAGATCCCAAGAAGTTGCAGTGTCTGACAGGATTGTAGATGAATGGTTCACAGAACCATTTATCAACGTGTCGGTTCTGTGAACCATTCATCTACAATCCTGTCAGACACTGCAATTCTTGGGATCTTAATACTTAGGAATTCTTCGCTTGCCAAACCCCTTGGGCACGACCTACTTCCACATTGGGCAAATGTGACACCACTATGACTGCTGCCCCTCCCCTACCTACGGTTTAAAAGCCCCATCTCCGCTCATATGCCTTTATTCTACTCAGATTGATGGACTGACCACATCGACTCAAGGTTGAGGGACTGATTACCTCATTCTCCGCATATTCTTCAAGCTTCTCCTGTGTATGGACTGATGAAGCCACTGTGTGGCGAAACGTTTCCTTAATAAAGATACCCAAGAGTTGCACATGTGTCTAATTTTTTCAGGTCATTCCACTTAAAGAAGGAGCACGGCATCAGATCTGGTAGCCTAAGCTAGTCAGGTCCAACATACACCCACCCACACCCACTCATGTATTTATCCAACCTATTTTTAAAACTACACAACGTCTTAGCGTCTATGACGGTACTCGGGAGTTTGTTCCACTCATCCACAACTCTATTACCAAACCAGTGCTTTCCTATATCCTTCCTGAATCTGAACTTTTCCAACTTGAATCCATTGCTGCGAATCCTGTCTTGGCTGGATATTTTCAGCACGCTATTTACATCCCATTTATTTATTCTTGTTTTCCATTTATACACCTAGATCATATCCCCCTTAATTCTACGCCTTTCGAAAGAGTGCAGATTCAGGGCCCTCATTGGGATGATTTCTGATACATGGGATCAACTTTGTCATCCTCCTCTGTACGTTTTCCAGAGCATTTATATCCATTCTGTAATACGGTGACCAGAACTGTGCAGCATAGTCTAATTAAGGCCTAACCAAGGATATGTAGAGTTGAAGAACAACCTGAGGACTTCTATTATTTATACTTCTGTTAGCCTTATTGCGAACACTTATGCACTGTTTTCTTGGCTTCAGATTACTGCTAACCAGAACTCCTAAACCTTTTTTGCAATCAGTAGTATTAAGATCTACACTATTCAGTTTATAAGTGGCATGGTTACTGTTCTTTCCAACATTTAGCACTTTGCATTTGTCTATATTAAACTGCGTCTGCCACTTCTACGACCACTACATCAGTCTATTCAAATCATCCTGGAGTGCAGTAATGTCCTCAATAGAATGAATTGACGGCCTATTTTGGTGTCATCAGTAAATTTGCTTATGTCGCTATTTATTCCCTCATCTATATCGTTTATGTAAATTGTGAACAACAAGGGGCCCAACACTGACTCCTGTGGAACCCCGCTTGTGACGGCCCATTCTGATTTCTCCCCATTTATGAAAAACTCTTTGCTCCCTATCTGTCAACCATGCCTCTACCCAGGAAAAAAATTTCCTATTCCGTGTTGCTTAATTTTCCTAAATAGCCTCTGATGTGGAACTATCAAAAGCTTTACTGAAGTCCATATACACAATATCATATTCATTACTATGATCTACCTCCTCAAACACCTTAGCAAAAAAATTAGTAAATTCGTAAAACAGGAACGCCCCTTAGTAAATCCATGTTGAGATCCATTTATCAATTTATGCCTATCAAGATGGCTACGAGTTGCCTCGGCAATTATTGATTCCATAAATTTTCCCACT
>NC_069498.1:9048560-9051881 GCF_026875155.1 Cherax quadricarinatus
CAAATAGGTGAGTACAAATAGATGAGTACACACACACACACACACACACACACACACACACACACACACACACACACACACACACACACACCACACACACACACACACACACACACACTACACACACACAAACACATACACACAAACAGCACACACACACATACACGCACACACACACACGCCCACACACAGGGCACACCACACACACAACACCACCACACACACACACACCACACACACACACACACACAAAACACACCCCACACACACACACACCACACACACACACACACGCACGCACACACACATATACACACACCCCACACACACACACACACACACACACACTCACGCACACACTCACGCCGCACACACACACACACACAAAAACCCCTACACACAACAGTCACACACACACATACACGACACACCAAACACGTACACAAACGCACACACACACACACACACACACACACGTACACACACGCACACACACACACACCACCACACACACATACACACACACACACACACACACACACACACACAACACAAAACACACACGCACACACGCACGCACACACACACACACACACACACACACACACACACACACAAACACATACACACACCAACGTCTCGCACACACACACACACCCCACCACACACACACTAAGGAAGGAAGGAGGAGAGACAACAAGAAATGACCGTGAAGTATGTGAAGAACTCAACAAGAGATTCAAAGAAGTGTTCACAGAGGAGACAGAAGGGACTCCAGAAAGACGGAGAGGTGGGGGACACCACCAAGTGCTGGACACAGTGCACACAACCGAGGAAGAAGTGAAGAGGCTTCTGAGTGAGCTAATCCTCAAAGGCAAAGGGGGGCCCGATAAAATCTCCCCATGGGTATTTAGAGGGGAGCAGAGGCGCTATGTGTACCCCTAACAACAATATTCAATACATCTATCGAAACAGGGAGATTGCCTGAGGCATGGAAGACAGCAAATGTAGCCCCAATCTTTAAAAAAGGAGACGGGCATGAAGCATTAAACTAAGACCAGTGTCCCCTGACATGTTTAGTATGCAAAATCATGGGAGAAGATTATCAGGAGAAGAGTGGTGGAACACTAGAAAGGAATGATCTCATCAACAGCAGCCAACATGGTTTCAGGGACGGGAAATCCCGTGTCACAACCTACTGGAGTTCTATGACATGGTGACAGCAGTAAGACAAGAGAGAGAGGGTGGGTGGATTGCATTTTCTTGGACTGCAAGAAGGCGTTTGACACAGTTCCACACAAGAGATTGGTGCAAAAACTGGAGGACCAAGCAGGGATAACAGGGAAGGCACTACAATGGATCAGGGAATACTTGTCAGGAAGACAGCAGCGAGTCATGGTACGTGGCGAGGTGTCAGAGTGGGCACCTGTGACCAGCGGGGTCCCGCAGGGGTCAGTCCTAGGACCAGTGCTGTTTCTGGTATTTGTGAACGACATGACGGAAGGAATAGACTCTGAGGTGTCCCTGTTTGCAGATAACGTGAAGTTGATGAGAAGAATTCACTCGATCGAAGACCAGGCAGAACTACAAAGGGATCTGGACAGGCTGCAGACCTGGTCCAGCAATTGGCTCCTGGAGTTCAATCCCACCAAGTGCAAAGTCATGAAGATTGGGGAAGGGCAAAGAAGGCCGCAGACGGAGTACAGTCTAGGGGGTCAGAGACTACAAACTCACTCAAGGAAAAAGATCTTGGGGTGAGTATAACACCAGGCACATCTCCTGAAAGCGCACATCAGCCAAATAACTGCTGCAGCATATGGGCGCCTAGCAAACCTCAGAACAGCATTCCGACATCTTAATAAGGAATCATTCAAGACCCTGTACACCGTGTACGTTAGGCCCATATTGGAGTATGCGGCACCAGTTTGGAACCCACACCTAGCCAAGCACGTGAAGAAACTAGAGAAAGTGCAAAGGTTTGCAACAAGACTAGTCCCAGAGCTAAGAGGTATGTCCTACGAGGAGAGGTTAAGGGAAATCAACCTGACGACACTGGAGGACAGGAGAGATAGGGGGGACATGATAACGACATACAAAATACTGAGAGGAATTGACAAGGTGGACAAAGACAGGATGTTCCAGAGATTGGACACAGTAACAAGGGGACACAGTTGGAAGCTGAAGACACAGATGAATCACAGGGATGTTAGGAAGTATTCTTCAGCCACAGAGTAGTCAGTAAGTGGAATAGTTTGGGAAGCGATGTAGTGGAGGCAGGATCCATACATAGCTTTAAGCAGAGGTATGATAAAGCTCACGGCTCAGGGAGAGTGACCTAGTAGCGATCAGTGAAAAGGCGGGGCCAGGAGCTCGGACTCGACCCCCGCAACCTCAACTAGGTGAGTACAAATAGGTGAGTACACACATACACATACACCACACACATTACACACAAACATAACACACATACATCACACACACACATACACCCCACACACCCCATACCCCACACATACACACACATACACACACACACACATACACTACACACCACACATACACACAACATACAACACGACAACACACACACACATACACACACACATACACACACACACATCACATACACACATACCAGATACACACATCACACAACACACATACACACACACACATACACACACACACATACACACACACACATACAACACACATCACACACATACACCACAAACACACACCTAACACACACTACACACACACACATCCAACACATACACACACTACACAAAAACACACACATACACCACACACATACACACACCACACATACACACACACACATACACTTCACACACACATACACACACATACACTTTCACACACACACATACACACACATTCAAAACACAACACCACACACACTTTCTCTGCTAACATAAGTTTATGCTGGGGGGAAAATAGTAAAAGTGATAAAACAGAGAGAGAGAGAGAGAGGAGAGAAGCCTGGATGATAAAGAGCCTTGAAAAAAGAAAAAAACTCTGTGACACTAAAGTGTGATTTTAAAACCATCTATCATGAGGGATGAAACAGGAGATGAAAATGTAAGAGAAAGTTTCTTGAAATCTTTGGCTTATGGCTTTTCCACCACCACACAAAACACAACACACACACACACACACACCACAAACACACACAATGCAATAAAAAGGCCCGTGTCTAATGCAGTCCCGGGCAAATGGTAACTAAAACACACACATAACACAAACACACACAACACCACACACAAAAAACACAAAACACACACACCCCCACACACA
>NC_069498.1:9052381-9070996 GCF_026875155.1 Cherax quadricarinatus
TTCCCCTTTTCCCCAAGGGTCTGCCAAAACAACCAGTTCTCCTTTTTCCCCAGGCCATGGTCCAGGAGTCCATCTGCCCACCTCAGTTTTCCCCCTTCCCTTCCCCAAGGTATTCTCGCTTTTCCCAGGCCCAAATGTTGTCCAGGAGTACATCTGTGTCCCCTCAGATGTTCTCCCTTCCCATTTTCCCAAGGTTGCCTTAGCAACCGTATCTCCTTCCCCCCAGGCCATGTGTCCAGGGTCCATCTTGTCCCCCTCAGATATTCCCCCTTCCGATCTTCCCAAGGTATTCCGCTTTTTCCAGGCCCATGTTTCCAGGAGTCCATCTGTGTCCCCTCAGATTTTCCCCCCTTCCCACTTCCCAGTTTTTCTCGCTTTTCCCAGGTCCTGAGTCCATCTGTGTCCTCTCAGATTTCTCCCTTCCCACTTTCCCAAGGTCTCCCTTAGCAAACAGCTTTCCCCTCTTTCCCAGGTCTATGTGTCCAGGAGTAAATCTGTCCCCCTCAGATATCCCCCTTCCCCACTTCCCCAAGGCTTTTCTCGCTTTTCCAGGTCCATGAGTCCATCTGGTCCTCAGATGTTCTCCCTTCCCACTTTCCCAGGTCTGCCTTAGAAACCGGTATTCCTTCTTTCCCAGGTCCTTGTGTCCGGGTCATCTGTCAGCATCAGTATCCCCCTTCCCCTTCCCCAAGGTATTCTCGCTTTTCCCAGGTCCATGTGTCCAGGAGTCCATCTGTGTCCCCTCAAATGTTCTCCCTTCCCCACTTTCCCAAGGTCTGCTTAGCAACCATTTATCTCTCTTTCCCAGGTCCATTTTTCAGGGTCCATCTGTCCGCCTCAGATATTTCCCCTTCCCACTTCCCCAAGGTATTCTCGTTTTTTCCCAGGTCCATGTGTCCAGGAGTCCATCTGTGTCCCCTCAGATGTTCTCCCTTCCCCCTTTCCCAAGGTCTCCCTTTTAGCAACCGTATCTCCTTCTTACCCAGGTTCCATGTGTCCAGGAGTCCATCTGTGTCCCCTCAGATGTTCTCCCTTTCCCCCACTTTCCCAAGGTCTGCCTTAGCAACCAGTATCCCATCTTTCCCAGGTCCATGTGTCCAGGAGCCCATCTGTGTCCCCTCAGATGTTCCCCCTTCCCCACTTTCCCAAGGTCTGCCTTAGCAACAGTATCCCCATCTTTCCCAGGTCCATGTGTCCAGGAATCCATCCGTGGTCCCCGGTTTGTCTCCCCCCCTCACTTCCCTTAGGATATTTTCCAGTCTCAGCCTTCCCAGGTTATTTATCCCGAAGTCAGCTAAGCACCTCAGTGATCTAGCTAGATGAGAACGAGGCCTTGTCTAGCTGGTTTTACTGCGAGACTGTCCAGGTGGGTGGAATTACAGGAGGGGACACACAGAAATCTGCGTCCTGTAATTACACCCCCAAGACAGTCTTGACCGTAAGTCGCCAGACGCAGCCAAACTACCGTCCAGTTCGGCCACCAAGGTCTGGCCACTAAGTGAAGTTTTGGGAGTTTTTTTTTATTTTATACAATTTTTTACATCAAAATATAGAGTTTGTATTAATTAGCAGTTTAAATGTGTTTGTGAATGTTTTTGTGTTTTGTTTTTGAGTGCTCGTTTGTTAGTGTGTTGGTCCACCTCCACCAGAACTGCAATAAGTGTTGAACTTCTTATTTTATTTGGTTATTTATCCCTGTATATAGCCCAAGACGCGCAGTGAGTTACAAGCGCCCGGGCACATGGAAATATAACACTTTGTATGGGACTTTTTAGGTTATTCCTGGGTATTAATTTACGCATATGTTACTGTGCATAATCATTTGTGTAACTATTTATGTATTTGTGTACTAAAAAAAAAACTTACAACATCTTTATTTTAACGCTCATTTTGCAATTTGTGCAACGGCCACAGCCTACGTGGTCACATCATTCATACACACACCAAAACAACGCAACTGCACGCACACACAAACATGTATAAAAAACACTCATCACCTGATGATAAAATTAGACACATGTCGCAACTCTTGGTATCTTTTTTGAGGAATACGTTTCGCCACTCAGTGGTTCTCAGTCCATACAAAGGAGAATCTTGAAGAACAGGAGGTGAATGAAGGTAATCAGTCCCTCAAACCTTGAGTCGATGTGGTCAGTCATCAATCTTGAATAGAATACGGGCATATGTGCTGGGAAGGAGCTTATAAACAGTTGGCAGGGGTGAGGGTGTGTAGCAGTCATAGGTCGTTTAAACATTTGTTCAATGTTGAAGTAGGTCGTGCACAAGAATTAGGCAAGCGAAGAATTCCAAGTATTAAGATCCCAATAAGTTGCACGTGTTCTGAACGGTTTGTTGATGAATATTCATCTACAAACACTCATCACCTCTTATACTCATATTAATTGCAATCACAGCACACACACACACACACAATACAAACACACACACACACACACATACAAACACACAACACAAACACAACACACACAACACTCACACACATCACCACACACACACACACACACACTCACACTCACACACACGCGTTACCACACACACACACACACCACAGTTTTCCCTGAGGTATGATTATTGTTTCTATGAGGTTGAGGGTCGCCATTCCAGCTATAGAGGTTGGTACTTCCCTATATTTAATATATATATATTATATATATATAATATATTATCATATATATAGATTCTATATATATAATATATATTTATTATATATATATATATATGTTTACACACACACACACAACACACACAAACATTTGTACCCCTTCATATATGCGCTCTCCTCATGGGTTGTTAATATTATGTTTTGTTTTCTCAACATAAATCGAAAAGTTGGAGGAAAGAAACGTTTAGACTTGCTCAATGTTCGAGATTCAGGAACTTTCCATTAAATATTCTTGAGAGAGAATATTAATTTTTTCGTTTGAAGACATTGTTGAGTAAACTTCAAGATGTACATTGGTTTATAGAGGGCCCAAGATTATCAGATCACTTTTTAGTTGTAGCTACACTGGGAGTAAAAGGTAGATGGGATACAAGGAGAATAGAAGCATCAGGGAAAGAGATGGTGAAGGTTTATAAATAAAAGAGACGGCAGTTAGGGTAAGTATAAACAGCTATTGGCGGATAGAGAATGGGCTAATGAGAGGGGGGGCATAGGGCCAATGGGGGTCGAGAGGTATATGGGGTAGGTTTAAAAATGTTAGTGTTAGAGTGTTCAGCAGAAGTTTAGTGGTTACAGGTAAGTGGTGTGCGGGAGGGAAGAAGGAAGCGATTGGTGGAATGTTGATGTAAAGAGAGTAGTAAGGGAGAAAGTTAGCATATGAGAAGTTTTTACAAAGTTAGAAGTGATGCAAGGAGGGAAGATGTATATGGAGAAAAAGAGAGAGGTTAAGAGAGTGGTGATTGAAAGCAATGTAAAAAGAGAGCAAATGAAGAGAGGGGTGAGATGTTATCAAAAAATTTTGTTGGAAAATAGAAAAAAGTTTTGGAGTGAGAGTAACAAGTTAAGAAAGCCTAGAGAACAAATGGATTTGTCAGTTATAAAATAGGAGAGGAGAGTTTATTTAAATGGACAGTTAGAGGTTATTGGGAAGATAGAGGGAATATTTTGAGGAATTGTAAATATTGATGAAGAGAGGGAAAGCAGTGATTTCGTGTATAGGGCAAGGGAGGAACAAACATCTTGTAGGAGTGAGGAAGAGCCAGTTGTGAGTGTTGGGAAGTTTCGTGAGGCAGTAGGTAAAAGGAACAAGGGGGGTAAGGCAGCCGGAATTGATGGTTAAAGATAGAATGTTAAAATGCAGGTGGGGGATTAGTTTTGTTGTGGTTGGTGCAATTATTTAATAAATGTTGGCAGAGGGTAAGGTACCTAGGATTGGCCAGAGAGCATGCATAGTTCCTTTGTATAAAGGCAATTGGGGATAAAAGATGAGTGCAAAAATTATAGGGGATAAGTGTCTTGTTGAGTATTACCTGGGCAAAGTTTATGGTTAGAGTTATTATGAAAGAATTAAGAGTAAGACGGGAGAATAGGATAAGCAGATGAACAAGGAAGGCTTTAGGAACGGTAGGGGGTGTGTGGACCAGGTGTTTGCAGTGAAACATATAAACGTGAATAGTATTTAGATAAGGCTAAAAAGAGGTCTTTGTGCATGTATGGATTTTGGGAAAAGGCGTGTGACTGGAGTGGATGGGGGCAATGTGGCAGATGTTGCAGGTGTTATGGTGTAGGAGGTAGGTTACTGAAAGCAGTGAGAGTTTTTACGAGGATAGTGAGGCTCAAGTTAGGGTATGTAGGAATGAGGGAAATTATTTCCCAGTAAAATTAGGCCTTGACCAAGGATGTGTGATTGTCACTGTGGTTGTTTATTATTTATAGATGGGGTTGTAAGAGAAGTAAAAATGCGAGGGTTAGGCAAGGGCGTGGGTTAAAAGATAAAGGAATCACACATAAAGTTGGGAGTTTGTCACAGTTGCTCTTTGCTGGATGACACTGTGCTCTTGGGAGATTTCTGAAGAGAAGTTGCAGAGATTGGTGGGATGAATTTGGTAGGGTGTGCAAAAGAAGAAAAGGGAAAGAGAAAACAGAAAAGAAGAGTAAAGGTTATGAGGGATAACAAAAAGATTAGGTGATGAAAGTGTGGATATCAGATGGGAGGGAGGGAGAGTTTGGAGGAGGGTGATTGTATTCAGATATTTGGGAGTGGACGTGTCAGCGGATGGGTCTATGAAAGATGAGGGTGGATCATAGAATTGATGAGGGGGAAAAGGGTGAGTGGTTGCACTTAGGAGTCTGTGGAGACAAAGAACTTTGTCTTGGAGGCAAAGAGGGGAATGTATGAGAGTATAGGTTTTACCAAACGCTCTTTATATGGGTGTGAAGCATGGGTGATGAATGTTTGCAGCGAGGAGAAGCTGGAGGAGTGGAGATGTCAAGTCTGAGAGCAATGTGTCGGTGTGAATATAATGCAGAGAATCGTAGTTTGGAAGTTAGGAGGAGGTGCGGGGGGGGGAATTTTACCAAAAAACTGTTGTCCCAGAGGGCTGAAGGAAGGGTTTGTTGAGGTGGTTCGGACATTGTGGAGAGGAATGGAGCGAAACTGAATAACTTCAAGAGTGTATCGTCTGTGTGGAAGGAAAGGGGCGGGGGTAGGGGTCGGGCCTAGGATAGGTTGGAGGACGGGGTAAAGGAGGGGTTTTGTGTGCGAGGGTTGGACTTCCAGCAGGATGCGTGAGTGTGTTTTGATTGGAAGTGATGGAGACAAATGGTTTTTAATACTTGACGTGCTGTTGGAGAGTGAGCAAAGTAACATTTATGAAGGGGTTCAGGAAACGGCAGGCCGGACTGAGTCATGGAGATGGGAAGTTACAGGTGCTGCATTATGAAGGAGAGGGTGTTAATGTTGAGGTTTTAAAAATCTGTAGTGTAAAGCCCATTCTCGGCAATGACAGTGATGGATGTGAATGATGGTGAATGCTTTTTTTTTCGCGGGCCTCCCTGCCTTGGTGGGAATCTGGCCAGTGGTGATAAAAATAAAAAAAATAATTTTCCCTCTTCTCTCTCTACTCTTAGTTTTGGACCTCTTCTACACCTTGGGAGAACCAAGGGCTCGTCCAAGGACTTGTAATTGTTTCTGTTGCCCCTGGGTACGGCCTTCTCACATTTTGTTAGTCACGTATTCTATCATTTTATACTGTTTTTCTCAACAGTTCTCTTTCCGCCACTGCTTCCTCATGTGGAACATTCCTCATCCCTGTGTAGTTCATCTTTTATTTGCTGGCTTATCCATCCTACTCATGTGCTTTCCCTCCATCAATTTTTGCTCTATAGTGTATTCGAAGTTAGAACCTGTGATCACCAGCTCCGAGGGGGCCTTTCATTTGTGATGCCCCAGTGACGAGCTAAGATGAAATATGAAGTCCAGCCTTACTGGTTCATTTCCTCTCTCTCTCTCTCTCGCTCCTCTCTCTCTCTTCTCTCTCTCTCTCTATTCTTCTCTCTCTCTCTCTCTCCTCTCTCTCTCTCTCTCTCCCGCTCTCTCACTCTCTCTCTTCTCTCTCCTCTCTCGCTCTCTCTCTCTCTCTCTCTCTCTCTCTCTCTCTCTCTGGTAGTCTCCCTAACATGTTGATGCATGAGGTTTTCCAATAGTCCCTCCATTATCTTACCCCTCCATATTTCTGATCCCCTGTGTGGCTCCTGGTTTTCATAGTCACTCTCCTTGTGACTCAAATCACCAACAACTGGCAACTTTGTCCTGACTATGCGGGCCCTTTGGCAACCTCAGCTAGTGGATCAACCATTGCCCTGTTGCTCTCCTTGAACTCATGTCTTGGCCTCTTGCTATTCAGTAGCAGGTTGTACAAGATTGAGACACTTATGCAGCATATGGGAATCTTTATTCAGGAAACGTTTCGCCACACAGTGGCTTCATCAGTCCAATACAAAGAGGAAGGCGTAAGGAGAGGAGGAGAATGAGGTAATCAGTCCCTCAACCTGGAGTCGATGTGTTCAGTCCATCAATCTTGTAGAATGTACAGCATAGGGCCGTAGACGTGGCTTATATACTGTAGTGAGGTGACGTGAAGCAGATGGAGGCGGGGTCATAGTGGTACCATCTATGGAAGGCTTCTGTGTAGGTGTGGTGTTTGTGCTGGGGGTGTGGAGACTGTGAATGTGGAGGTTAGTTTGTGTTGGGTTAATTTGTTTGGTTGCAACATTCTGTGGGTGGTTCTTTGGGTGGTCGTGTTTGCTTCCAATGGCTGACCTACATTTTTGGGATGCCTTTACAACCAGCAGAAGCTAGCCTACATGATACATTAATAACCATTCCATTTTTATTTTGACAATTATTTTGTCTGCTGGTCCTACCGACTCTGGGTGCCACTGGCTGTCTCTGTCTTTGTCTCTTTCATGACCCTTGCATCTTTGTATCCTCTTTCTCAGTTTCTGTCAATTCTGTTCACATTCTGTTGCAGTCGAGGGACACCCGCTTGTATTTTGTTGTTTCCTTTAGCCTCAGGATCCTGTTTTCCACGTAGATTTCTAACAAAAACACTGACCAGCCAGTTTCTGGATTAACCCCACATGGGATCGAACAGTGCCCATTTGCTGAGTTGTTTTACAATTGGTTGTTGTGATGATCGGCGATACTTTTAATAACTGACTTTGAAGACGACATGAGCTAGATCTTTTCTGTCATGTGGTCACTAATGGTAACCATAATATTTATTATTTTAATTATTGGGAGCACTAAACCATGAAGTCATATGTAGCATCTTGCTAGAAGGGGGATGAGCAATGAATGGATGGATCTACGGCAATTAATTATATATTTCCTGGCTAGACAGGTATGCAAGGATCTTGCAATCCCTTTCATTGATAACTGGACAAATTCTCTATGGCAAAAACGTGGCTATGCATTAGCCAGTCGATTGAGGGGTCTTGACGACTTGTCTAGGACTTTTAAACTGACTAGTATTATAGAGGTTATGGGTGTTTGTGGAAACATTCAGGCTGCAGTACCAGGGTTGAAAAAACAGAGATTAACTTACAGGATACCTCAGGGGATATGCTTAAAAGACATTATTCAAAATAAAGTTGCTAGTAAAGGCAAAGCAATTGATCAACAGAGATAGTAGAGGGCAACAAGTGACTAGCTCCCTTAAGGTTTACTATGCAAATAGTAGGAGTCTAAGAAATCATAGAGATGAGCTAAGATTACTTGCAAGTGCAGGTTTAATATAGATATTATTGCTATAATTGGAGACTTATTCATAACTAAATTGATAAAGATTACCTGCGGAATGCAACTTACAGGGTTAAATCTTTTCAGCACTGATAGGGTCAATAGGAAGTGTCTTGGAGTGGTGATGTTTGTCAGAGATAATTTAAATTGTTGTGTTAGATAAGATAAAATATAAGATTAGAAACACTAGACACAGAAATCTCTTTGCTTCAGTTTCGAGGGTCGTGACAAATTAATTTTGGGTGTATTTTGTAGGCCCCAAACCTTGATAAGGGTGTAGTAAGCTGCTATGGTATGCAATTATAAGGCATTCGATAAGAAAATGTGGTGTTAATGGGGTGATTTTAACTTTAGGACAAATTGATTGGGAACATGTGACAGGAAATTTGAGTCTAGTGACTTTCTTTGATACGTTCGGGATTGCTTTTTAAAACAGTTGTGACAGAACCACTAAAGGAAACATCTGCTTGACTTGGTTCTTGCCACCAAAGAAACACTAATTATAATCTTGAGGCTAATGATGAGCTTGGGCGAAATCGATCCACAAAATCACTTAGTTTCAGTATTCATGGATTACCCAGATAAACTGCAATCAAGTCTCTGTCCCAAGACTTCTTCTTGGCCGATTCATGGGACTGAGTAATTACCTGGGATGGCTAAATGGGATGACTGACTTTGGTCAGGTAGGTGGTGTTGGTTGCCAGTATGACATTTTTCAGAGCAACTTATGATTCCGAGTAGGGGAAATTAGATCTACAAAATTGATCCAAATGGATGAACAATATATTAAAACATCTCCTGGGTCAAAAAGAGGCTTTTTTAGGCGTATCAAAGGGGGAAGAGGCAGTTTAGGAGTCAATATATTCAATTAAAGAGAGAAATGCAAAAAGGAAAAAAAGCAAAAAGGGATTATGAGGCTAAGGTCGCAAGGGATTCGAAGACTAACCCAAAAGAGTTCTTTCAGGTATACAGAAGTAAGATTAGGGACAAGATTGGCCCACTTAAGAGCAACTCAGGTCATATCACTGAACGATAATAAACCATGCATGACATCGTCCTCAGACAATTAGAGAAATTAAAACCCGGCCCTGATGAATTGTTTGCAAGGGTTTTAAATGAGTGTAAAAAGGAATTTGGCAAAACTTTGGCTAATTTTTTCAACATGTCGCTACAAACTGGTAAATTGCCAGATAAGTGGAAAAGAGCAAATGTAATACCTATTTACAAGGCAGGTGACAGGTCCTTAGCTTCGAACTATAGACCAATAAGCCTTACCTCCATAGTGGGAAAATTTACGGAATCAATAATTGCCGAGGCAATTTGTAGCCATCTTGAAAGGCATAAATTAATCAATGAATCTCAACACGGTTTTACAAAGGGGCGTTCCTGTCTTACGAATTTACTAACTTTTTTCACTAAGGTGTTTCAGGAGGTAGATCATGGTAATGAATATGATATTATGTATATGGATTTCAGTAAGGCTTTCGATAGAGTTCCACATCAGAGGCTATTGATGAAACTTAAGGCACACGGAATAGGAGATTTTTTTTCCTGGGTAGAGGCATGGCTGACAAGCTGCAGAGAGTTTCCATAAATGGGGAGAAATCAGAATGGGGGCACGTCACAACCGGTGTTCCACAGGGGTCAATGTTGGGCGTCTTGTTCACAATGAACATAAACGACATAGATGATGGAATAAATAGCACCATAACCAAATTTGCTGATTACACCAAAATAAACCGTCCAATTAATTCTAATGAGGACATTAGAGCATTCCAGGATGATTTTAATAGACTGATGCATTGGTCTGAGAAGTGGCAGATGCAGTTTAATATAGACAAATGCGAAGTTCTAAATGTTGGACAGAAAAATAACCATGCGACATATAAACTAAATAATGTAGATCTCAATATTACTGAGTGCGAAAAGGATTTAGGTTGTTTGGTTAGCAGTAATCTTAAACCAAGACAACAGTGCATAAGTGTTCGCAATAAAACTAAGAAAATCCTTGGCTTCATATCAAGAAGCATAAATAATAGAAAACCTCAGGTTGTTTTTCAACTCTATATATCCTTGGTTAGGCCTCATTTAGATTATGCTGACAGTTTTGGTCACCGTATTGCAGAATGGATATAAATGCACTGGAAAACCTACAGGAGGATGACAGTGTTGATCCCATGTGTCAGAAATCTTCCCTATGAGGATAGAAAGGCGTGGAATTAGGGAGGATATGATTTAGGTGTATAAATGGAAAACAGGAATAAATAAAGGGATGTTAAATGGCGTAGTGAAAAAAATCTATCATAGACAGGACTCGCAGCCAATTGGTTTCAAGTTGGGAAAAATTCCAGATTCAGGAAGGTATAGGAAAGCACTGGTTTGGTAATAGCGTTGTGATGAGTGGCACAAACTTCCCGCGTCCGTCATAGCGCTAAGACTTTGTGTAATTTCAAAAAAAAAAAAGGCTAGATAAATACATGAGTGGGTGTGGGTGGGTGTGAGTTGGACCTGACTAGCTTGTACTGCTAGGTTAATGTGACCTGACTGGGTGGGTCATTAGTCTAAGCCGGGGGGTGACATGGACTTGCCTCGCATAGGCCAGTAGGCCTGTTGCAGTGTTCCTTCTTTCTTAGGTTCTTATATAGCTCCTTGGGGAAATAAAACATTCTTGTTTATCCAAGGAAAGAGAAGACTGTTCTGATTCAATGGATCAAGAGCCTCTCATCGGCATCGAGGACTCTCCTTTGATGAACAAAGTGTATTTAGATATACCTAGTTGGCTGAATCTTATTTAGGCTGTGTGGACCAGTTAAAAGAGCTCTGGCCTGCTAGTTTCAGGACGGCCGTTTCCTGCGTTGGTGAGGATCTGCCTGTTGCACTGCTCTTATATTTTTGTTTTAATTTTTTAACGATCTGGATATCCATTGCAACTTTATCTATTAACACAACGCCGAAACTCATGATAATTGTCAGCAGCATCCTCGACCTTGTTGTCTCAACTGTACTGAGAGGATCCCTCTTACTCCCACTCGTCTCCTGCTTTCACCTGGAACGTGAAGGTCGCTTTTTGCGAAAGTGAGAAGGCATGTCGTACTGCCAGGTCATGTCCCATCTGCCAGGTCATGTCCCATCTGCCAGGTCATGTCCCATCTGCCAGGTAATGTCCCATCTGCCAGGTCATGTCCCATCTGCCAGGTAATGTCCCATCTGCCAGGTCATGTCCCATCTGCCAGGTAAGGTCACATTGCCAGGTCAGGTCCCATCTGCACAGGTATGTCAAATCTGAGGTCATGTCCCATCTGCCAGGTAATGTCCCATCTGTCAGGTCATGTCCTATCTCTTGCAACAAGGTTTTGTGTGACCCTTACTCCAGCACCTCCATTAGTTACAATACAGGGAAAATATCGTAGCCGCTATCGATTCGCAAGATCGGATTTTTTAGGCTCTTTATTAAAACAAATCTGAGAGCAAGAGAACTAAGAGCTACTGAATATCAAATTATACTTCTATATGAAAATCATACATACGATGAGAAAAAAAATTGGTTCACGTGCATTAAACTAGGAGCGATGTTTGATATCTAGAAGCAGTAAGATATTCGTATGTTATCGATTATTTAAAATATAGAAATTTCAAGAGGACTTAACAGCTGGAATACAAGAAGAGTAAATTCATGTTGTAGATTTAAGCCAAGCGATGACTCGCGCAGAAAAATTTAAAGTTAGTCATTATGTGGAAGTATAATATATGTAGATAAAACTCAAGGAGGGATACAAACAACACATGAAATGTTTATTACGAATTTGAAATAATACAAATTTAAAATACTGAAGTGATCTGAGCCAGAAAATATGGAATAGTGAGAAGTGATCTGAGTCAGAAATATTGAAGTGAGCTGAGCCAGAGATATTGAGTGATCTGAGCCAGAATTATTGAAGGAGCTGAGACAGAAAATATTGAAGTGATCTGAGCCAGAAAATATTGAAGTGATCATGAGCAGAAATATTGAAGGGATCTGAGCCAGAAATATTGAAGTGAATCTGAAACAGAAAATATTGAAGTGATCTGAGTAGAAAATTGAAGTGATTTGAACAAGAAATATTGAATGATCTGAGTCGAATATTGAAGTGATCCTGAACAGAAATATTGACGTGAGCTGAGGCAGAAAATATTGAAGTGAGTGAGCCAGAATATTGAAGTGATCTGAACAGAAATATTTGAAGTGATCTTGAACCAGAAATAATTGAAGTGATCTGAACCAGAATTTTGAAGTGAGAAGAGCCCAGAATATTGAAGTGTGCTGACGCCAGAAATATTGGAAGTGATCTGAAACCAGAAATATTGAAGTGATCTGAACTGGAAATATTGAAAGTGATCTGAGCCTGAAATATTGAAGTGAGCGTGAGCCGAAATATTGAAGTGATCTGAGCCAGAAATATTGAAGTGAGCTGGAGCCAGAAATATTGAAGTGATCTGAACAGAAATATTGAAGTGATCTGAAAACCAGAATAATTGAAGTGATCTGAGCCAGAAATATTGAAGTGATCTGTGAACCAGAAATATTGAATTGATCTGAACCAGTATTATTGAACGTGATCTGAACCAGAAATATTGAAGTGAGCTGAGCCAGAAATATTGAAGTGAGCTGAGCCAGAAATATTGAAGTGATCAGAACCAGAAATATTGAAGTGATCTGAACCAGAAATATTGAAGTGATCTGAGCAAGAAAATATTGGAAGTGAGCGGAGCCAGGAAATATTGAAGTGAGCTGAGGCCAGAATATTGAAGTGAGCGAGCCGAATATTGAAGTGATCTAACCAGAATATTGAAGTGATCTGAACCAGAAAAATATTGAAGTGATCTGAGCCGAAATATTGAGTGATCTGAACCAGAAATATGAAGTGATCTGAACCAGAAAAAACAACAAAGAAAATATTGAAGTGATCTGAAAACAAATTCTGAAGTGACTGAACTGAATATTGAGTGATCGAAACACAATTGTTGAAGTGATCTGAAACACAAATATTGAAGTGATCTGAAACACAAATACTGAAGTGATCTGAACCAGAAATATTGAAGTGATCTGAAACACAAATATTGAAGTGATCTGAGCCATAAATATTGAATTGATCTGAAACACAAATGGTTGATGTTGATTTGAAAAAACACAAATATTGAAAGTGATCTGAAACACAAATAACTGAAGTGATCTGAGCAGCAAAATATTGATGTGATCTGAAAACACAAATGAAGTACTGAAACACATTATTGAAGTGATCTGAGCAGAAATATGAAGTGAATTGAAACACAAATATTGAAGTGATCTGAAACACAAATATTGAAGTGAGCTGAGCCAGAAATATTGAAGTGATCTGAACCAGAAATATTGAAGTGAGCTGAGCCGGAAATATTGAAGTGAGCTGAGCCAGAAATTATTGAAGTGAGCTGAGCCGAATATGAAAGTGAGCGCTGAGCCCTGAAATATTGAAGTGAAAGCTGAGCCAGAAATATAATGAAGTGAGCTGAGCCAGAAATATTGAAAGTGAGCTGAGCCAGAAAATATTGATGTTTTTGGAGCTGAGCCAGAAATATTGAAGTGAGTGAGCAGAAATATTGAAGTGTCTGAGCCAGGGAAATATTGAAGTGAGTGAGCCAGAATTGTTGAAGTGAGCTGAGCCGAAATATTGATGTGAGCAATGAGCCAGTATATTGAAGTGATCTGAGCCAGAATATTGAGTGAGTGAGCAAGAAATTATTGAAGTGAGCTGAGCCAGAAATATTGAAGTGAGCTGAGCCAGAAATATTGAAGGAGCTGAACACAGAAAATATGAAGTGATCTGAAGCTCCAGAAATATTGAAGTGAGCTGAGCCAGAAATGTTGTAGTGAGCTGAGCAGAAAATATTGAGTGAGGCTGAGCAGAAATATGAAGTGTTTGAACCAGAAAATATTGAAGTGTGCTGAACCAGAAATATTGAAGTGATCTGAGCCAGAAATATTGAAGTGAGCTGAGCATAAAATATTGAAGTGAGCTGAGCCTTAAATATTGAAGTGAGCTGAGGCCAGAAATATTGAGTGAGCTGAGCCAGAAATATTGAAGTGAGCTGAGCCAGTATTATCAAGACTACATAATGGATTACTCTGGATAATCTGGGTCCTCTCCTGAGAGATTGACGTTAAGAAATAACAATGGAAAACGAATAATCCACTGTGATCAAACATTTTGCTCCATTATTTATATATATATTTTTATTATATATATATTATATATATTTTGTGGAGCATATGTTGATCACAGTTGGATTTTCGTTTCCATTTTTATAAGTTAATATTCCTGACAGATTATCCAGAGTATCTTTACTGTAGTCTGATATTTCTGGCTCTGGCTCACTTCAATATTTCTGGCTCAGGTCACTGCAATATTTCGGACCTCAGCTCACTTCAATATTTCTGGCTCAGCTCACTTCAATATTTCTGGCCTTCAGCTCACTTCAATATTTTGGCGCTCAGATCACTTCAATATTTTGGTTCAGCTCACTTCAATATTTCTGGTTCAAGATCACTTCAATATTTCTGGCTCAGCTCACTTCAATATTTCTGGCTCAGCTCACTTCAACATTTCTGGCTCAGCTCACTTTCAATATTTCTGGCTCAGAATCACTTCAATATTTCTGGTTCAGCTCACTTCAATATTTTCTGGCTCTAGCTCAATTCAATATTTCTGGTCAGCTCACTTCAATATTTCTTGCTCAGCTCACTTCAATATTTCTGGCTCAGATCACTTCAATATTTCTGGGCTCTCAGCGCACTTCAATATTTCTGGCTATCAGCTCCTTCAACATTTCTGGACAGCTCACTCAATATTTCTGGCTCTGGATCACTTCAATATTTTGCTCAGCTCACTTCAATATTTCTGGCTCAGATCACTTCAATAATTTCATGGCCTCAGTCACTTCAATATTTCTGGACTAAGTACTTCAATATGTCTGGCTCAGCTCACTTAATATTTATGGCTCAGCTCACTTCAATATTTCTGGCTCAGCTACTTCAAATATTTCTGCTCAGACTCACTTCAATATTTCGGCTCAGCTCCTTCAATATTTCTGGTTAAGTTCACTTCAATATTTCTGGCTCCAGCTCACTTCAATATTTGTGTTTCAGATCACTTCAGTATTTTTGTTTCAGATACTTCAATAATTTCTGGCCTCTGATCCACTTTCAATATTGTGTTTTCTGATCACTTTCAATATTTGTGTTCAGTTCATCTTCAATTTTTCTGCTCAGATCATTCAGTTATTTGTGTTTCAGATCACTTCAATATTTGTGTTTCAAATCACTTCAACATTTGTGTTTCAGATCACTTCAATATTTATGGCTCAGATCACTTCAATATTTGTGTTTCAGGATCACCTTCATTATTTTTGGTTCAGATCACTTCAGTATTTGTGTTTCAGATCACTTCAATATTTGTGTTTCAGATCACTTCAACATTTGTGTTTCAGATCACTTCAATATTTCTGGTTCAGATCACTTCAGTATTTGTGTTTCAGATCACTTCAATATTTCTGGTTCAGATCACTTCAATATTTCTGGTTCAGATCACTTCAATATTTCTGGCTCAGATCACTTCATATTTCTTGGCTCAGAATCACTTCAATATTTCTGGTTAGATCACTTCAATATTTCTGGCTCAGCTCACTTCAATATTTCTGGCTCAGCTCACTTCAATATTTCTGGCTCAGCTCACTTCAATATTTCTGGCTAAGATCACTTCAATATTTCTGGTTCAGATCACTTCATTATTCTGGTTATGATCACTTCAATATTTCTGCTCGGCTCACTTCAATATTTCTGGCCATCTCACTCAATATTTCTGGTTCAGATCACTTCACTATTATCGGTTCAGATCACTTCAATATTTCTGGTTCAGATCACTTCAATATTTCTGGCTCAGATCACTTCAATATTTCTGGTTCAGATCCTCTTCAATATTCTGGTTCAGATCACTTAATGATTTCTGGCTCAGCTCACTTCCAATATATTTCTGGCTCAGCTCACTTCCATATTCTGGCTCAGCTCACTTCAATATTTCTGGCTAGCATCACTCAATATTTCTGGTCAGATCACTTCAATAATTTCTGGTTACAGATCACATAATATTTCTGGCTCAGCTCACTTCAATATTTCTGGCTGACTCATCTCACTTCAATATTTCTGGTTCAGATCACTTCAATATTTGGTTCAGATATACTTCAATATTTCGGTTCTGATCACTTCAATATTTCTGCTCAGCTCACTTCAATATTTCTGGCTCAACTCACTTCTATATTTCTTGTTCAGATCACTTCAAATATTTCTGGACTCAGTTCATTTCAATATTTTTGTTCAAAATCACTTCAATATTATGACTCAAGATCACTTCTATATTCTGGTTCAGATCCACTTCAAATATTTCTGGCTCAGATCACTTCAATATTTCTGGATCGTTACACTTCATATTTCTGCTCAGTTCACTTCACTATTTCTGGCTCAGCTCACTTCATTACTTTCTGGCTCAGTTCACTTCAATATTTCTGGCTCAGCTCACTTCAATATTTCTGACTCAGATCACTTCAATATTTCTGGCTCAGATCACTTCAGTATTTTAAATTTGTATTATTTCAAAATTCGTAATAAACAATTTAGTGTTGTTTGTATTCCTCCTTTGTAGTTTTATCTACGATATTTATACTTCCAACATAATGACTAACTTTAATTTTTTGCGCGAGTCATCGCTTGGCTTAAATCTACAACATGGAATTTACTCTCTTGATTCAGCTGTAAGTTCCTCTTGAAATTTCTATATTTTAAGTAATCGATAAACATACGATATCTTACTGCTTCTAGATATCAAACATCGGCTCTAGTTTAATGCACGTGAACCAATTTTTTTTCTCATCGTATGTATGATTTTCATATAGAAGTATAATTTGATATTCAGTAGCTCTTAGTTCTCTTGCTCTCAGATTTGTTTTAATAAAGAGCCTAAAAAATCCGATCTTGCGAATCGATAGCGGCTACGATATTTTCCCTGTATTGTAACTAATGGAGGTGCTGGAGTAAGGGTCACACAAAACCTTGTTGCAAGAGATAGGACATGACCTGACAGATGGGACATTACCTGGCAGATGGGACATGACCTGGCAGATTTGACATTACCTGGCAGATGGGACATGACCTGGCGATGGGACATTTACCTGGCAGATGGGGACTGACCTGGCAGATGGGACATTTACCTGGCAGATGGGGACATGACCGGCAGATGGGACATTACTGGCAGACATGGGACATGACCGGCAGAAGGGTACATGACCTGGCAGCTGGGACATGATCCTGGCAGCAGTACGACATGCCCTTCTCTCTTTCGCAAAAGGACTTCTCGTTCAAGGTGAAGCAGGGAGACGAGTGGGAGTAATAAGAGGGATCCTATCAGACAGTTGAGACAACAGGTCGAGGTTGCTGCTGACAATTACATGAGTTTCGGCGTTTGAGGTTAATAGATAACGTTGCAATGGCCATTCCAGATCGTTAAAAATAAAAAAGAAAAATATAAGTGGCGTGCAACAGGCAGATCCTCACCAACGCAGGAAACGGACCGTCTCCTGAAAACTAGAGGCCAGTGCATCTTTTAACTGGTCCCACAACTGCCTAAATAAGATTCAGCCAACTAGGTATATCTATATCACTCTTGTTCATCAATGGAGAGTCCTCGATTGCCGATGCGAGGCTCTTGATCCATTGAATCAGAACAGTCTTCTCTTTCCTTTGGATAACAGATTGTTTTATTTCCCACAAGGAGCTATATAAGAACACCTAAGAAAGAAGGACACTGCAACAGGCCTACTGGCCTATGCGAGGCATAGTCCAGGTCCACCCCCGGCTTAGACTAATGGACCCACCCAGTCAGGTCCATCATTAACCCTAGAGAACAAGTAGGTCAGGAGTCCAACTCACACCCACCAAACCCTCATGTATTTATCTTGCCTTTTTTTTTTTTTAAATTACACAAAGTCTTAGCGTCTATGACGGTACTCGGGAGTTTGTGCCACTCATCCACAACGCTATTACCAAACCAGTGCTTTCCTATATCCTTCCTGAATCTGAATTTTTCCAACTTGAAACCATTGCTGCGAGTCCTGTCTATGATAGATATTTTCACTACGCCATTTACATTCCCTTTATTTATTCCTGTTTTCCATTTATACACCTAAATCATATCCTCCCTAATTCCACGCCTTTCTATCCTCATAGGGAAGATTTCTGACACATGGGATCAACACTGTCATCCTCCTGTAGGTTTTCCAGTGCATTTATATCCATTCTGCAATACGGTGACCAAAACTGTGCAGATAATCTTAGATGAGGCCTAACCAAGGATATATAGAGTTGAAAAACAACCTGAGGTTTTCTATTATTTATGCTTCTTGATATGAAGCCAAGGATTTTCTTAGTTTTATTGCGAACACTTATGCACTGTTGATTGGTTAATGATTACTGCTAACCCAAACAACCTAAATCCTTTTTTTTTTTCGCATCAGTAATATTGAGTATCTACATTATTTAGTTTATTATGTCGACATGGTTATTTTTCTGTCCAACATTTAGAACTTCGCATTTGTCTATATTAAACTGCATCTGCCACTTCTCAGGACCACTGGCATCAGTCTATTAATATCATCCTGGAATGCTCATAATGTCTCATTAGAATTAAGTGGAACGTTTATTTTGGGTGTAATCAGCATATTTGGTTATGTGCTAATTTATTCCATCATCTATGTCGTTTATGTTCATTGTGAACAAGACGCCCATCAT
>NC_069498.1:9071496-9081496 GCF_026875155.1 Cherax quadricarinatus
AATTTTAATAAGGTCTGTAAACTTGTCAGGAAAACCATAGAAAAATTTTAAAGGGGGAATAATGACATTAATTGGGGGGGTAAAAAGGGGGGGGTTTCTTGAGTAGGTTCCCAGAGTCCTAATTTTTTTTGGGGGCTTTTTAAAATTTAGCTTTTTTAGGAAGGGGGTTAGGGGTTTTTTAGGGTTTTGTTAACATGGTGGGGTAAAGGACAGGTTAAAGACTGTAAATTTTTTATTCTTATTTATTTTTGAAGGTCATGTGGGTTTATCCGATTTTTTCGACTTTTGGGGCCCCCCGTGAAGACTGGGTGCGGATCTTTTTTTTAAATTGGAGATAAAGGTTTTGGTCAAAATTTTTTGGGGGTGGGGGAGGATTCGGCGGGTAAAAAAATTTTCTATTTACTTGCTTAAGACAAAAATATGATTATAATTTATAAAAAAAGGATTTTTTTTTAAATTATTGTCGTGTTTTTTATTTTTTTTTAAATTAAAACTTAAAATTTTTTAAAATTAAATTTTGCATTGAAGCTCAAAGGTGGCTTTTAGCCTTAGGTGATATTTTTAAAAGGGAAAAATCTTCATTTTTACATTAAAAATGAAATGTGTTTTTTTACACTAAAAAAAGAGAAGCGAAGGGAATTTTAAACCGCTGGGGAAATAAGTTAGAAGCTTTTTCACTGACCTAGTTCCCCTTGCCCGGAAAAAAAATTTTTAAATCATTAACATAATATCCTCTGGTTTTGGCTTCTGAAAAATAAACAAAGGGGTTTGAACCCAAAAAATTTAGGTCGAAACAAAACGCATCTTTCGCTTTCTAATTTGAAAAGGGGTTTAAAAACATTTTATAATGCAACTCAATGTCTTTATTGAAAATTTTCCATTAAAAATCCTCTAAGCCCCTTATAAGGGCCCTATGAGGGTTTGGGAGGAAAAAAAACCTTAAATTTTTAAAGAGAAAATATTGTAAGGGGAAGATAGGGCTAAGGGAGAATTTAAAGTAATTTCTGTCAAAAAAATTTGGAAAAAACACACAAAGAGGAAAAACGAAGCCTAAAAAGGAGCCGAGCGAAGTCTTAGATCAATCCGCACTCAAAGGGGATATTTTTTTCCCCCGGTTTTTTTGTAGTTGAGGATAAAGGTTAAAAAGTTTTAACCCCGAGAGTGAGAAAGCGTGGTTTGGGAGTTAGAATAATTTTTCTAAACAAAAACTTTCTATTGGAAGTAACGTACCATTTAAAACTAAAAAAAAAATCCCCCCATCATAAATAAAAAACATAAAAGGAAAATCAAAAACTCACGAAACCGTACCAAGCTGCGGCTTCAAATCCAAAGTGGTTGTTAGAGAAGTGACACTTGAATAGGCGATAAAAACAGACTGTTAGAAAATGAAGTCCCAATGATCACATGAAGACCGTGGAATCCATTGCTACAAAGAAGGTAGTCCCGTAGATTGAGTCTGCGATAGAGAAAGACGCTTCAAATATTCATATGCTTGAAGGGGGGTGAAGTAAACTCCAAGGAGGGAGGTTAATCCTAGACTTTGTATAGCTTCATAAGGGCGTGATTAAGGATTGCTGATGTGTTCAAGTTACTGTCGCTCCCGATGAAAGTAAATAGTTGTATTAAGAAGGGGAATTTGGGAAAAGGGATTAAAAGGGTTTTGAATACCTCAGGTGGTCAAAAATTCCGATTTAAAATTGTAGGTGCAAGACTTCTATGAAAGAACGCCCAAAAAAAAATGAGAAGAAAAATAGTCCCTCAAGACGATAAATAAAATTATTCCCCCCCGGGAGGCCTTTATGACGGTTGGTATGAAGCCCTTGAATTTCCCTCTCGAGTTACATCTCGTCACCATTGAATTATATTTTAAAAAATAGGAATAAATCTAAAAAAGAGGAGGTCTGGATTAAATTGATGAAATCATTTGATGAGCCCTGATTTAAAAGCATAGCTCTAATTGATCCGGTCAAGGTCAAGGGCTTATGTCAACTAAAGAAAGGCATGGTGTCTATGTGATGACATTAATTTACTTCACTGGCATAAAGAGTTCTGAGAACTGCAAATACATAGGATTGGATGATTGCAACGGCAGACTCTAGTATAAGGAGAAGAATTTGGGCTAGAATGAGAAAAATAATAGTTTAGGGGGTAAAGAGGGGGCCCCATCCTCCCAAGTAAAGTAAGGAGGAGGTGGCCTGCAATTTAGTTTGCTGCAAGTCGGATGGCCAATGTGCCTGGTCGAATAATATTCCTAATTGTTTCGATGAGGACTATAAAAGGTATAAGCGTATTTGGGGTCCCTTGAGGCACTAAGTGGGCAAACAAAGTGCTGGGGGGTGGTTTAGCCATCCAAACAAAATAAAGGTTTAGCCATAAAGGTAGAGCTAAGGTTAGAGTTATTGTTAGATGTCTGGATCTGGTAAAGATATAAGAAGGAGACCTAGAGAGTTATTAAAAAGAATGAAGCTAAATAATGAAAAAAATAAAAATGATAGACCTGGATTGGGGGCCCTAAAATTGTTTTTAAAACTCTTTGTAAAGGGGTTTTATAAATTTTAAATCACAGAAAAAAGTCAGGGGGAAAGGAGATTTTTCAGAAGGGGGAATGGGAACAAATGGGAAACCCCCTTAAGAATGTTGATACTCAGTTAGATTAAGTGAAAGGACATTTAAAGATGGTTCAAAAAGGGAAAATAGTCCTTGCTATCTTTTTCGGGGTTTTTTTTCTAGAATTTTTGGGATGTGTGGGTGAAATTTTTCTTTTTTAAAATTGGAAGTTTATAGAAGAAATTAATAAAGGATAAAAAAAACCCCAAGAGTGAATATTAAAAGAATTAAGTAAAAGAAAAAGGTCCAAATTTGGGGCCCTTTTCTAAAATACCATAAAATGAAATTTTTTAAAATCTAAACAAACTAATGTTTTTTTTTTAACTAATTTTAGTCCTAAAGTGGGAGAACTAATTTTTTTAAGGTTTAAAAGACCTAAACTTTATAATTATCTGGAGAAAAAATTTAAATTTTATAAATTTTTCTAGAAACTAAATTTCAAGAAAAGCCCTCCCAAAAATTTCTTTAAAATTAAATTGGTAAAAAAACCTATGGTTACCCCCAAAAAAATTTTGGGAAACACTGACCGTAAAAATAGGCCTGGTCGATTTACAAAAAAACCTAATTTGGGTTAAGTCGTCCGGGGAGGGCCCGTCGGCTTTTTCCCCCCTAAGGAAGGAATAGTTCAGGAATTAAACGCCCGCTGCTGAAATAATAAGACAAATTTTGGGTTTTTTAAGGGGGATAGGATTCGGTTGTCAACACCTAAAAGTCGTAAATTTGATTTCTATACTATAGGGGGGCCCATAAAGGGAAAACAAATTCACATAAAGAAAGTCTGAATATTCGAAAGATCAGTACCCTTTGATGTCCATGGTTTTAATTGTGACCCTCAGTTTTTTGGTTTTGTCCAAAAAGAAAGAGTAACCGTAGTGAGGGAATAGCGATAAGATTAAGAAAATACGGGTAAAAAAAGTTCAGATAATTTAAATTTTATCTTGGTTTTAAAAGTAAAAATCGGAAATAATTTGTTTAGTGCAAATTTAAAATTAGAATGAAAACCTACAAAATTAGTAATGAGGAGGGAAAAATAAATATTTGTAAATCGGGAAATACGTTAATTGTTCTAAAGTGGGGAAACCCTGTCGGGAGTCCTAGACATCCTCATTTTGGCTTCTAAAAAAAGTTTTTTTCTTCCTGGTAGGGACTTAAATCCTAAAAACACCCCTGTCTGTCTTTTTTAGATATTTTAGAAATTGGGGGGGGTTTTCCCCTGCATATCTGTGTCCGGGGGGGAAAAGGGTGCGGGCCATTCAATGGGGGAAAGGGTGGGAAGGTCGGCAAATTTAATTTTTTACTTTTTTGATATTAAATTTTCTCAAACAAAAAATATAAATCAAAAACAGTTTCAATAAAATAGAGATCCGATGGTTTGAGACAATATTTCATGTTTGCGTGGGCATTTTGGAAATCTGAATTTTGCGTGGCTTTCCATTTAATCCTAGGAAGTTTTGAGGAAAAAAGGTTAATTTTTCCCCCAAAAAAATATGGGTAAAGAAGTGAGGTTTAAATCAGAAGAATTCAGAAAAAACCCAAAGTGAATAGGGGGAATCAGTAAACAATCCCCCCAAAAATTTCCCAAATACAGCTCCTAGATAGAACGTATGGAAGGGGAAGCTAAAACGTAATGGGTTCTGAAAAATAAGCCCCGATTGAAGATTTGCTAAGATAACTCCCGGGTTAAAGGGCCCACCTACTTTTAAAATTAAAAAAATAAACCTAAGGTTCACGGGAAAGGAAAGGGAGTGTATGAGAATTGAGACCTTGAAGGTTTTTTAGCCCATCTGAAGATCAAAATTTTTCCTGTGGGAATAGCAAAAATTTAAATGGTTGCTGATTTTAAAGTATGCTCGGGGTCACTTCAAATGCCTACAGTAAAATATATGTGAGTCCACGAGGAATCCAAAATTTCCAAATTTGCTGTTAGGGCCCTAGATTATTCCTAGTGTCCCGAATGCTTTTTTTGGGGCGTTCTTGCGTGCGATGTGTGAGACTATGCCGAAAGTTTGGAGAATCAAATTAACTTGGGGGTGCCCAAAAAACAGAAAAAAGTGGGGTAGAAAATTTAGGATCTCCTCCGCCAGCAGGATCAAAAAAGATTTTTAAAAATTCGACCCTGTAAGAAGTATAAAAATTTGGGCCTCCCTAGAACGGGAGGGATAGAAGCAAAGTACTGCAGTAATGAAGACGGATCATACAAATTTAAAGGGTTATTGGGCCCTATGGATATTCCCGGTTCGTATATTGATTGCTGTGGGTTTAAAATTTTTCAGCCCCGAAAATTTGAGGGACTCCGGCCAAATGAAGGGAGAAGATCCCAAAGGGTTCGACTGATGCTCCTGCAGGGGCGATTGATGCTGCAAAGAGGAGGGTAAACTGTCCACCCTGCCCCAACACCCCCTTTCTACTATTCCCCCTTGTGGGGGAAAGAAGGGGTGGGGAAAAAAAAAAAATGGAAAAAAGCCCAAAATTTTAAATTTTTTTATTCAAAGGGAAGGCTATATCGGGGGCCCCCCAAGTAAAAGGGGGAACTAATAAATTTCCCCAAAAACCCCCCCCAATTTTATGATTGGCATAACTAGGGAAGAAAATCATTACAAAGGGCGGGGGCTGTGACGTTTAAAAAAAATAAATTTGATCGTCTCCGATTAATTTTCCTGGTTGCCCAAATTTTCGGCTCGAAAAATTTAGTTTTAGGAAGTGCCTACTATCCCGGGATCAGGCTCCGAACAAAAAGGGTATAAGTACCGATGCCCCTTTAAAATGATTTGTTGAAAAAATCATCTTTGGGGCGTTAGGCTTTATAGGGGAAAAAAGACGTAAAATTTGGCAAATTTAAAGATGTATAATTACTAAAGTTTAAGAGAAAAATCTTGTATATAAGAAAAGCTACATTAGCAGTTCTATCAAAACTTCCTTTTTTTTCAGGATTTTACTTATTAGGGAGGGTTTTTAAAATTTCAGGGGGTTTGCTGTAATTTAAAGGGTTAAATTTTGAGGGTTTTTTTAAAAAGATTAAATCTTAGACTGAAGAAAGGGGCCCAAATTGAATAGGTTAGGGTAAGCTTAAAGTTTATTCTTGCTTTAAAATTTTTTTTTATTTAATTTTGGGTAAAATTTTGTATCTTTGGTGAGAAAGGAGTAAATTGAATAGAGATAATTTATAAAAAGTCGAGTTTTGTTATTCCAGTATGGGAAAATTAAAAAAATTTGGGTTAGGGGTCCATTTAATAAATTATAAAAATTTTTTAAAAATTTTGGGGCCCGCAATCCCCGGTAAAACTTAAAAAACTTAGTAAAGGTATTTTTTGTTTTGGGTTTTTTCTTATGTTTAAAGTAAATTGAAATTTAAATAATAAAAGGGGAAAAATTTGGGTTTTTTAGGAAATAAATGGAAGTTGAATTATAAATAGGAGAAACCCCGGAAAAAAAGACCTTTAAAATAGGAAATTTGATACCCTATTAATACTTAAAGATAAAAATAAAACTTTAATATTAAAGATATGGTCTTTAAATTCAAAGAATTTGGGGGGTATTTTTTGTCTTGTTTAGAGGGAAACCCTTTTTTGTTTAAAAGATACAACACGAAAAAACTTTCTTTTCCTTTTAAACATTTGTAAAAACCGGGCCCTTATCAGATAACCTTTTTTTGAGGTAGTTATTGAAAATTTTAGAATAAAGTAATTAGATCCCAAAGGGGGGGAGTTTATGGGGGAGAAGAAATGGGTTAAAAATAAAATTTATTTATTACGAATCAGTAAAAGAATAGTTTTTTGTGAAGGGGGGTTTAATTGTAACACATAATTTAGCAAGTTAGTGTGGGGATGAGAACAAAGTATGTACATATCGCCCCGCTTTTTGGGTTAAGGGGAATAATTTGAACATAGTAGGTGACTGGAAGGTGGACCCCGGAACTAAATTTACTTTGGCAGAGGATTTTTGTTTTAAATTTTTGAATTTTAATTTTTATAGGGAAAAGCACTCTATAGGTTTTAAAATATTTGGGGGTAGTGCTGTGGTTAAATTTGAATTGTGAGATATTTTAAAGTTGAAAAGGTTTTTTTGTATTGTTGGGGTAGCATTTTTTAACTCTCTTGGGGCGTAAGAAATTTTTGGTTATATTCAAATTTTTAAAGGGGCCTAATAAATTGGGCATTCCCGGGGGTTTCTTCAGCCTTTTTCGGATGCTATTAAATTAATTTTTAAAAGAGCAGAATTTTACCGGTAAATATCTAATTTTTTTCCTTATTTATTGTCCCCCGGTATTCATTTATTTATTGCTTTAATTTTGTGGAGGGTTTTTCCCCACGAAAAGGGTTAGGGATTTTTAAAAGGAATTTATTTTTTTTATGTTTTTTTAAGATTTAAGGGGCTATCCTTTGTTTTAAAGGGGCCCGGGTGGGGTTCAAATTGTAAATATTCTTTATTAAGGGGGTTTTGTCTTGGGGTACACAGACTTTTCATATGAGGGAAGGTTGGGTTTAATTTTGTTATCTTTTTTGTTTTTTAGTTGGAAAAATTTAGGTTCATTAGAAATTTTAAAATATTATCAGGAAAAAGGGTGTGTTTTTTTGATTAACATTCCCTTATCTATAGTTTTTGGGTTTTGGGTTTTTGTTTGGCGGAGGGTAAAAACGCACTCCTTTTTTATTTTTTCAAAAGGGGGGTCGGGGGGGGGCGGGTTTTAAAACTGAAATATAGGAAGGGGGGGGTTTTTTTTTTTAATTTTTTTAGCGAATATGTTAGAATTTTTGGGTTTTTGAGTGGAGTGGGCAACATTGTTGTTTTTTAGGGGGAGAGTTTTTTAAAGGGTTGGATTTTTATATAAAATTGGGGATGGTAGGGTTTTTCGTTTTTTTGAGTGCGGGGGGCTTTACCGCACTGCGATACGAAAAAATTGATGTATTTGGCTTGAAAAAGGTTTTTTTTTCCCATATCCCTTTTAAAATTTTTTTAAAAATTTTTTTCCCTTTGGGTAAAAATTTAAATTTTGTGTAAAAATTTAAAATTTTTATGTTGGTGGGGACGGAAATTCTTCCTTTAAAAAAGCTTTCAAACTTTGTTTTTTAAAAAAACTAAAAAACCATTTTAGAAAAGGGGCTGTTAAAAAAAAAATAAACCAAAAGGGGCCCGTAATATAATAGGGAAAAATAAATGACCCCCTTTTGAAACTTGACCCCTGAAAATATAAGGATCCCTACGATGAGCTCCCTCCATGTCAATAAAATGATTGTGGGGATAAAGTTTTAAAATAGAAGCTGGTTTTAAAAAGATAAAAGGTAAGGCCTCGGGAAATTTTTATAGGAGGTGAATGGGGGAAAACAAAGGGAAACCAAACTTTATAATACTAAAGCATAACTCCTCCTAATTTGTTTGGGATGGATTTGAAGGGTTTGGGGAAAGCAAATAGAAAATATCATTCCCGGTTTTAATATTACTGGGTAATTAGAGGGAAACCGGGGAAAAATTTTCAGGGTCCTCCCAAGTAATTTAAGGGGGTTTTGGAGAGTTTTGAAGGACTAATAAATAAGTTTTGACTAGGAACCCTACAAAATCTTTTTAAAAGTAAAATAGGGGTGGAAGGGAATTTTGTCCCAGAAAAAGAGGTTACTCCCCCAAAAATTGTTTGGGTCCAGAGTGGTGGATGAATAAAATAAAGGGCGATGTAGCCGCAGCGATTAAAAAACGGCCTTTAAAAATGGGAAAAAAAAAGAATTTGAGTTTTAAGGGGGGCGTTTTCAACTGCGAACCCCCCCCAAATTCATTGGGGCTAAATTTTTGTGCCAAAATAGGAATGGCAGAAAAAAAAGTTTGTAATAACGGTGGCACCTTTAAAACGATATTTGCCCCCAGGGTGGACATAACCCCGAAAAGGGGGTGGCTATTGTTTAAAAAAAGAATTAGAAAAGCCAAATTTTCCCAAGCGGGAAAAGAGCAAAAAGACCCCTAATAAACACCTCTTTCCATATGGGGGGGAATACAGATAAAGAAAAAGGGGCCCCTTTCATTTAAGGGGGCGGGGAAAAATCATCCCTAATTAACATCGCGGAAAAGATGTGAGCTAACCCTTCGAAAAAGCCCAGGTCAATAATTTCGGGGTAAAATGAATTTGGGTAAAAAATTTGTCCCCGGTTTTCGATTTTAGTTTCTAACTTTAAACCCCAAGAGGGAAACCCCAAATTTCAAAAAAATTTAAATGTTTGCAAAGGGAAATTTTTATGTCTAACAAAGGCCCGGGAATTTAACGAGTTTAAGTAAAGGATGGGATTTACGTAAAGGTGAAGTCATAAGTTTTGGGAGAGTGAAGATTAGAGTAATTTAAGAGGAGATAGGGGTGTATGATGGTATTGGGTATTGAGGACTTCAGGTTGTTAACTATAGTTTTTTGTGGGTTCTGAGCGTTTATTTCGAATCATAAGCATTTGTTGAATGTTTTATTAAGGTTGGAATTTATTATATTAAATGTGTTTGGGGTTATGAGAGTCTACACGTTCAGGGTTGGTTTAGAGGGTGTGTTTGTAATATTTTTTTTAGTGATGGTTGCGTGTGAAGGGGCTTTAGGTTTATCTTTATTGGTCTCTATTGTTCGCTCACATGGTAATGATTATTTTAGGGGATTTGGAATTTTAGTATGTTAAAGTTTTTGGTGTTTAATTTGGTTTTAATGGGGCTTGTGAGGAATTGAAGGCTTATTCAGGTGGGTTTATTGATAATATGCTTTATGGGATTGTTAATAATAAACCATGTCATCAACTTCACGTCATCTGCAAACAAGGACACCTCAGATTCTATTCCTTCCGTCATGTCGTTCACAAATACCAGAAACAGCACTGGTCCTAGGACTGACCCCTGTGGGACCCCGCTGATCACAGGTGCCCACTCTGACACTTCGCCACGTACCATGACTCGCTGCTGTCTTCCTGACAAGTATTCCCTGATTCATTGTAGTGCCTTCCCTGTTATCCCTGCTTGGTCCTCCAGTTTTTGCACCAATCTCTTGTGTGGAACTGTGTCAAACGCCTTCTTGCAGTCCAAGAATATGCAATCCACCCACCCCTCTCTCTCTTGTCTTACTGTTGTCACCATGTCAGAGAACTCCAGTAGGTTTGTGACACAGGATTTTCCGTCCCTGAAACCATGTTGGCTGCTGTTGATGACATCATTCCTTTCTAGGTGTTCCACCACTCTTCTGATAATCTTCTCCATGATTTTGCATACTATACATGTTAGTGACACTGGTGTGTAGTTTAATGCTTCATGTCTGTCTCCTTTCTCAAAGATTGGAACTACATCATTTGCTGTATTCCATGCCTCAGGCAATCTCCCTGTTTCGATAGATGTATTGAATATTGTTGTTAGGAGTACACATAGCGCCTCTGCTCCCTCTCTCAAT
>NC_069498.1:9083996-9119037 GCF_026875155.1 Cherax quadricarinatus
GACTCAATCTTGCAAAATGCAACCTCAACAGGTGAAATACTTGCGCTGACAGCGGTGTGATGACAAGTTTGCCAGAAGCTGATGACGTAGCCGTCGTACATAGCCTTCTCTCACTATTTTGTAACTCCTTCACCCGTGATGTTTATAACCATATATGCTCATGCATCCCGCGTTCCTCAAGTGATTTCACTTTTCACTTTATTACAGAATACACTTCACATTCGGTGTTACACTTTATATGTATAATGGCATACAAACTGTTGTGACGTCACTGCTTCAGTAGGCCTACTGCCACCTTCCCTTGTTGTATATTTTATTTTTTTTTCTCCTTGTGCCTATTAACGTTTTCACTCTCACATTATGGTGCCCACATTTCATTGTTAACACAAACACGCTGGTATTCTTGATCACCCGATTTCCACATCACTTGATTCTTTTTTATGTACTCAATAATCTGTGTGGCAACAGTGCCTAGTAGGATTCCACAACGGTTTGGCACTTTTAAAGTAAATACTGAATTTAAGTATCCCCTCGTATTTTTCAAACTTATATATCTATAGTTATCACTCGTTGGTTTGTTCTCAACTGGCTTTGTCACTACCTTGGGGAAAATATTTTTAATAACTTGTGCTAGGGGTTATTGCACCCTCAAAAACACGATGGTTCTCGGAGCATAAATGTACCACATCGTCATGCGCCCCCACCATGGTGGTGGGCTGTGTGTGTAGGGGTGCATGCAATGTGTTTTGTGTATGTGTGTGTAGGTGTAGGGTGTGTGCGCAGCAGTGTGTGGCACGCGCTTTTGTATTGTCTTAAAAAATGGGGGGGGTTTATAATCAGACATTAGGCTACCGCTCCTTTGAAGTATTATGAATTTATTTCACATCAATTTCTCATTAATAATACATTACTATTTATTACTATAATATTTCTGTGTTTAAGTGTGTTTTTGTGTGTGTGTTAATACCTTGGTCTTTGTAAAAGAGGGTGGGGGGGGTCGTTAACACTATCTGGTTGTCTGTTGCGTTTCACCGGTACTCTCCTAGCTGGATCTTTGTTGTTTGTTGGATTCACGGTACTCTTCCCTAGCCCGCGATCTTTGTTGTTGTTGGTTCACCGGTACTCTCTCCGGCCGCATCTTTGTTGTGTTGGTTCACCGGTACTCTCCGGCAGCATCTTTGTTTGTTCGTTCCACCAGTACTTCTCCCGGCCCGGACTCTTGTTGTTTATTGGTTCACGGTACTTCCTAGACGGATCTTAGTTGTTGTTGGGTTCACCGGTTATCTCCGACGGTTTTTGTTGTTGTTGGTTCACCCGGTACTCTCGGCCCAGATCTTCGTTGTTCTTGGTTCACAGTACTCTCCGGCCCGGAGCATTGTTGTTGTTGGTTCACGGTTACTCTCCCGGCCCGGATCTATGTTGTTGTGGTTCACCGGTTTTTATCTCCCGGCGGATCTTTGTTGTTGTTGGTTTCAACGGTACTTCCTGAGCCCGGATCTTGTTTGTTGTTGGTACACGTACTCTCCTAGCCGGATCTTTGTTTGTTGTTGTTTCAAGGTACTCTCCTAGCCACGGATCTTCTGTTGTTGTTGGTTCACCGTCTCTCCGGGCCGCTTACTTTGTTGTTGTTGGTTCACCCGGTACTCTCCCGGTCCCAGATCTTTGTTGTTCTTGGTTCACCAGTTACTCTCCGGCCCGGAGCATTGTTGTTGTTAGGTTCACCGGTTACTCTCCCGGCCCGGATTTTTGTGAGTTGTTGTTCACGGTTATCTTCCCGGCCCGGATTTTGTTGTATTGCGTTCACCGGTACTCTCTTTAGCGGATACTTAGTGTTTGTGGGTTCACCGGTACTTCCTAGCGGATCTTTGTTGTTGTGGTTCACCGGTTTCTTCTCTAGCAGGACTTTGTTTGTTGTTGGTTCACGGTACTCTCCCTCGGCCCGCACTTGTTGTTGTTGGTTCACGGTACTCTCCGGCCGCATCTTTGTTGTTCGTTCACCAGTTACTCTCCCGGCCGGGAATCTTTGTTGTTTATTGGTTTCTCCGGGTATCTCTTAGCCCGGATCTTTGTTGTTGTTGGATTCACGGTACTCTCCCGGCACGGATCTTTGTTTGTAGTTGGTTCACCGGTACTCTCCGGACCCAGATCTTTGTTGTTCTTGGTTCACCAGTCTCTACGGCCCGGTAGAGCATTGTTGTTGGTGGTTCACGGTACCTCCGGCCGGTATCTTTGTTGTTGATGGTTCACGCGTTATCTCCCGTGCCCGGAGCTTTGTTGTTGTTGGTTCACGGTACATCTTCTCCTAGCCCGGATCTTTGTGTTGTTGGTTCAACGGTACTCTCCGGCCGGATCTTTGTTGTTGTTGATTCACCGGTACTCTCCTAGTCCCGGGATTGTTATGTTGTTGTTGGTTCAACGGTAGTCTCCCGGCCGGAGTCTTTGTGGTTTGTTGGTTCACCGTTACTCTCCGGCCCGGATTCTTTGTCTGGTTGTTGGATTCACCGGTTCTCTCCTAGCCCGGATCTTTGTTGTTGTTGGTTCACGGTACTCTCCGCCGGATCTTTGTATTTGTTTGGTTCACGGGGGTACTTTAGCCCGGTTCTTTGTTGGTTGTTGGTCACCGGTACTCTCCGGCCGGTTCTGTGTTGTGTTGGTTCACCGGTACTATCCTAGCCCGGATCCTATGTTTGGTTGTTGTGCCCGGTTCTCCCGGCCCGGATCTTTGTTGTTGTTGGTTCACCGGTACTCGCACGGCCCGGATCTTTGTTGTTGTTGGTTCACCGGTTACTCTCCCTACCCGGATCTTTGTTGTTGTTGTTCACGGTACTCTTTTTTCACGGCCGGATCTTTGTTGTTGTTGGTTCACCGGTACTCTCTAGTCGGTCCCCCTTTGTTGTTGTTGGTTCACGGTAGTTCCTAGCCGGATCTTTTTGTTGTTGGTTCACCGGTAGACTCCTAGCCCGGATCTTTGTTCTTGTTCACGGTACTCTCCGGCCGATCTTTGTTGGTGTTGTTCACCGGTACTCTCTAGGCCCGGATCTTGTTGTTGTGGTTCACCGGTAGGGTCTTCTAGCCTCGGTATCTTTGTTGTTGTTGGTTCACCTGTAGACTCTAGCCTGGATCTTTGTTCTTGGTCACGGTACTACTCCCGGCCCGGATTTGTTGTTGCTGGTTCACCGGTACTCTTCCTAGCGGATCTTTGTTGTTGTTGGTTTACGGTTAGTCTCCTAGCCCGGATCTTTAGTTGTTATGTTGTGTCACGTAGACTTAGCCGGATCTTTGGTCTTGGTTTCACCGGTACTCATTCCCGGCCTCTGATTTTGTTGTTGTTTCTTCCAAATATTTCTTCCAGACATTGTTTAATAAGTGACAATTCATACCTTTGTCAACACTGTCTTATCGTTTAAAATTATATAATAAGGTCTTAATATTGTCTTGTGTATGAATACTTACATTACTGTGCTTGGATAACACAATGAATAAAATGTATTATATGCAATACGCATGCTTGGCAGAATTACGCCTACTAGTTTACCATTACTGCCTGATGGAATACATTACCTGCCCTTACTGGATTACTTACTGCCTACTGGATTACATTAATGCCTATGGATTACATTACTTGCCCTGCTGGATTACATTATGCCTGCTGGATTACTTTAACATGCCTGCTGGAATTACATTACCGCCTGCTGGATTACATTACTGCCGCAGGTTTACATTACTGCTGCTGGATTACATTACTGCCTGCTGGATTACATTACTGCCTGCTGGAGTTACATTACTGCCGGCTGGATACTTTACTGCTGCTCGGATTACATTACTGCACTACTGGAGTACATTACTGACTACTGGAATACATTACTGGCCTGCTGGATTCATTACTGCCTGCTGGATTACATAATGCCTACTGGGTTACATTACTGCTAGAGATTACATCTACTGCCTTCTGGATTTACATTATTGCCTGCTGGATTACATTACTGCCTGCTGGATTAACATTACTGCCTGCTGGACGCATAATGCCTGCTGGATTACATTCTGCCTACTGGAATATTCATTACGGCATGCTGGATTACTTACTTGCATACTGGATTACATTACTGCTGCTGGATTACATTACTGCCTACTGGATTAATTACTGCCTGCTGGATTATCATTACTGCCCTACTGGATTACCATTACTGCCTGATGGATTACATTACTGCATGTGGATACATTACAGCCTGCTGGATTACATTACTGCCTGCTGATTACACTACTGCTTGCTGGATTACATTACTGCCTGCTGGAAATTAAATTACTGCCTGTGGATTACATTACTTTTTTGCCTGCTGGATTCATAATGCTATGGAATTACCAATTACTGCCCTACTGATTTCCATTACTGCCCTACTGGATTATATTTCTGCTGTGGATTACATTACTGACCTACTGAAGTAATTCTACGCCAGATGGATTTCATTTACTGCAGTCTGGATTACATTACTGCATGCTGGATTACATTACTGCTACTGGATTTATCATTACTGCCTGCTGGATTACGATACTGCCTGCTGGATTACATTACGCCTGCTGGATTACATTACTGCCTACTGATTACATTACTGACTGTGGATTACATTACTGCTGCTGGATTCCATTCTGCATGCTGGATTACATTAATGCCTGCTGGCTTACATTACTGCCTACTGGATTACATTACTGCCTGCTGGATTACATTACTGCCTACTGGTTTACATTATGCTTGCTGGATTACATTACTGCCTGCTGGATTACATTACTGCATGTGGAATTACATTATTGCCTTCTGGATACATTTACTGCATGTGGATTACACTTACTGCCTAGTGGATATACTTTACTGATACTGGATTACTTACTGCCTGATGGTTAACATTTTACTGCTACTGAATTCATTACTTGCCTGCTGGATTACATTACTGCCAGTGGATTACATTACTGCCAGCTGGATACATTACGTGCTGCGGGCTACCATTACTGCTACTGGATTCATTATGCCTGCTGGATTACATTACTGACTGCTGGATTACATTACTGCCTGCTGGATTACTTACTGCCTACTGGGATTTCATTACTGCGCTGGATTTACATTATGCTATGTATTCCATTACTGCTGCTGGATACATTATGCCTGCTGGATCTACATTACTGCCTACTGGATTACATTACTGCCTGCAGGAATACATTACTGCCTGATGGATTACTTACTGCCTGTGGATTACATTTGGCCTTGATGGATTACTTTAATACTGCCTACTGGATACATTACTGCCTGATGGATTAACATTACTAGCCTGCTGGATTTACATTACTGCCTGCTGGATTACATTACTGCCTGCTGGTTTACATTAATTGCCTACTGGAATACATTACTGCCTGCTGGATTAATTACTGCCTGTGGTTACATTATGCCTCCACTGCACCTGCATTACATTTACTTGCCTTACTGGATTACATTATGCTACTGGATTACTTTATTGCCTGCTGGATTACACTACTTGCCTGCTGGATTACACTTACGGCCTGCTGGATTACATTTACTGATGCTGGATTACATTATGCTACTGGATTACATTACTGCATGCTGGATTACTTTACTGCCCTACTGGATTACATTAGGCCTGTGGATTACATTACTGCCTACTGGATTACATTACTGCCGATGGTTACATTACTAGCTTACTGGATTACATTACTGCCTGCTGGTTACATTACTGCCTGCTGGTTACATTACTGCCTGCTGCTGGTATTACATTACTGCCTGCTGGATTACATTATGCGTGCTGGATTTACATTACTGTGCTGGAATTACATTACGGCCTGTGGATTACATTACTGCCTGCTGGCTTACATTAAGCCTACTGGATTACATTACTGCATACTGAGATTACATTACGCCTACTGGATTACAATACTGGCCTGCTGGATTACATTATGCCTATGAATTACATAACGGCCAGCTGGATTACCATTACTGCCTGCTCGGATTACATTACTGCCTTCTGATTAACATCTACTGCCTACTGGATTATTCAAGTACTGCTGTGGATTACATTACTGCATGCTGGATTAATTACTGCCTGCTGGATTACATTACTGCCTACTGGATTACATTACTGCCTGGCTGGATTACATTACTGCCTGCTGGATTACATTACTGCCGCTGGATTACATTAAAAGCCTTCTGCGATTACATTACTGCCTACTGCGATTACATTACTGCCTGTGGGATTACATACTGCCTACTGGATACATTACTGCGTGCTCGGATTACATTACTGTGCTGGTTTACATTTACTGCCTGCTGGATTACTTTAATGCCTCACTGGATGACATTACTGCCTGCTGGATTACCATTACTGCTACTGGATTACTATTACTGCCTATGGATTACATTACTGCTGCTGGGATTACTTACTGCCTACTGACTTACTTATGCCTGCTGGATTTCATTACTGACGGCTGTGGGATTACATTACGCAAGCTGGGATTACATTAATGCCTGCTGGATTACATTACTGCCTACTGGAATTACATTATGCCTGCTGGATTACATTACTGCCTGCTGGTTTACATTTCTGCTGCTGGATTAAATTACTGCCTACTCGGATTTTACATTACTGCCTGCTGGATTACATTACTGCCTACTGGATTACATTTACTGCCTGCTGGAGTACCGTCTGCCTGCTGAGATTACATTACTGCTGATGTTTTACTTACCTGCTGCTGGATTACATTCACTGCCCTAATGGATTACTTACTGGCCATGCTGGAATACTATTACTGCTGCTGGATTACATTACGGCCTGATGGATTACATTCTGCCTGCTGGATTAACATTACTGCTACTGGATTGCATTACTGCCTGATGGATTACTTCTGCCTGCTGGATTATTACTGCCTACTGGCATTACATTACTCGCCTGTGGATTACAGTACTGCCTGCTGGATTACATATGCCTGCTGTTACTTTACTGCACACTGGATTACATTACTGCCTGCTGGATTACATTTCGGCTGTGGATAACATTACTGCCTGTGGTTACTTTACTGCTACTGGATTACATTACTGCCTTCTGAGATTACATTACTGCTGCTGGATTACATTACTGCGTACTGGATTACATTATGCCTGCTGGATGTACATTACTGCTACTGGATACGTTACTGCCTGTGGATTACATTACTGTTTTGGGGGGGGGGCCTACTGGATTACTTTACTGCCTGTGGATTAGATTATGCCTGCTGGATTACATTGCTGCCTGCTGGATTACATACTGCCGCTGGATTACTTTACTGCCTATGGTATGACATTACCTGCTCTGATGGATTACATTACTTCCTGTGGTTTACACAAGTGGACAGTAAATGTAACAAAGATAAAAAAAACACTTTTGTAAGCAAAATTATCCAGAAACATTTTATTAACCTCATTATGTTAACTTGGTACTGTAGCATGATAACATACATCATTATGTTAACTGGGTAGATTACTGTACATGATACGTCTCATTATGTTAACTCTGGTTACTGTAACATGATACAACATCATTATGTTAACTTGGTTACTGTAACATGATACACATTCATTTATGTTAACTTTGGATACTGTTAAACTTTGATACAACTCATTATGTTAACTGAGTTACTGTAACCATGATACAAAACTTCATTATGTTAACTTAGTTACTGTAACTTGATACTACATCCATTATGTTAACTGTGTCACTGTAACATGATACAACATCTTATTGTTAACTTGGTTATGTAACATAGATACAATCATCATAATGTTAACTTGGTTACTGTAACATGATATACAACATTCATTATGTTAACTTGGTTACTGTAACTGAAAACTCTAATTATGTTAACTGAGTTACTGTAAACAGAGATATACATATTTATGTTAAACTGATACAAAATCATTATGTTAAACTTGGTTACTTAAATGATAAATACATCATTATGTTATTGGTTACTGATAACATGATTACAACTATTATGTTACTGAGTTACTGTAACATGATTACAACTATCATTTGTTAACTGAACACTTCATTATGTAACATTGATACAAACAATCATCTTTGTTAACTTGGTTACTGTATCATGATACAACATCATTATGTTAACTTAGTTACTGTAACATGATACAAAATCTTTTGTTGACTTGGTTACTGTAACAAGAGATACAACATCATTATGTTAACTTGGTTACTGTAACATGATACAACATCATTTTGTTAATTTGGTTCCTGATAACATGATACACCATCATTATGTTAACTTTAGTTACTTGTAACATGATACAACATCATTATGATTAACTGAGTTACTGTAACATGATGCAACATCATTATGATAACTGAGTTACTGTAACTGAATGCAAATCATTATGTTAACTGAGTTACTGTAACATGATACAAATTCATTTTGAAAACTGAGTACTGTACATGATGGCAAATCATTTTCGATAACTGACATTACTGTAACATGATACAACCATCATTATGAAATGAGTTACTGTAACATGTACAAACATCATTATATAACTGAGTTACTGTAACATGATGCAACATCATATGTTAAACTGAGTTTTTTATTAAACCCCTGTTTAACAAATCCCATTGATACAACCTCATTATGATAACAGAGTTATCTGATAACTGATGCAACATCATTATGTTAATTGAGTTACTGTATCATGATATAATTCATTTATGTTAACTGAGTTACTGTAACATGATACACTTCATTTTGATAATGGAGTAACTGTAACATGGTTGCAACATCATTATGATAACTGAGTTCCTGTTACTGAAACCACATATTATGTATATTCTGTAGTTACTGTAAACTTGACTCCAACATCATTATGTAACTGAGTTTTACTGTATCTTGTATACAAACATCATTAGGATAACTGAGTTACTGTAACATGATTGAACATCATTATGATAACTGAGTTCTGTAACATGATACACATCATTATGTTAACTGAGATACTGTACATGGATACAACATCATTATGTTACAACTGAGTTACCTGTACATGATACAACATATTATGTTTACTTGGATTACTGTAACTTGATACACATCATTATGTTAACTGAGTTACTGTAACATGATAACAAACATGCATTATGTTAACTTGGTTACTGTAACATGTTACACATCATTTATGTTAACTGAGTATACTAGTAACTTGAGACAAACATCATTATGTTAAACTGAGTTACCAGTACCTTCGCATAACAACATCATTATGTTAATGAGTTACTGTAACATGATAAACATAATTATGTTAAACTGACGTTACTGAACATGATACAACATCATTATGTTAACTGAGTTACTGTAACATGATACTAAACATCTTTATGTTAACTTGGTTAACTGTAAACATAATACAACCATCATTATGTTAAATATGAGTTACTACAATATGATACAACCATCATTTATGATAAACTGAGTTACTTTAACATGAAAAACAACTTTTATTGTGATAATTGAGTTACTATATCATGATACAACATCATTATGATAACTGAGTTACTGTAAACATGATGCAACTCATTATGATAACTGTGTTACTGATAAACATGATACAAAATCATTATGTTAATGAGTTACTGTAACATGATACAATCATCATTATGATAACTGAGTTACTGGTAACTTGTTGCAACATCCATTTATGTTAATGAGTTACTGTAAATGATACAACATCAATTATGTTAACTTGGTTACTGTAACATGATACAAAATCATTATGTTAAACTGAGTTACTCTGTAAATGATACTACATCATTATGTTATCTGAGTTAGCTGTAACATGATCAACATCATTATGTTAACTGCGTTACTGTAACAGGATACAATCATCATTATGTTAACTGAGTTACTGTAACATGATACAACATCATTATGTTACTTGGTTACTGGAACATGATACAACATCATTATGTTAAACTGATTACTGTAAACATGATACAAATATTATGTTTAACTAGTTACTACAATATGATACAACATATTAGTTAACTGAGTTACTGTAACATGATACAACTTTCATTTGGGGTGATTTCCTGCTCAATTAAAGGGGTTGTTTTAAAATGGATACGACTCATTCACAAGAATTGAATGATTTTTAAAAAATACGTAATATGCCCCATAGAATGGTGAGCAATTTACTTAATGGATAATCATAGGAGCCTTCATTTTGAGAGAAGGGTTAGGTACACATATATCTTTGTCTCATCGCTCTCGGGCGTGTGGACTACTGTGGCAGACGCTACTACAGTATCCTGGCTGCAGTGGTGCGAGGTGGTGCTGTTGGCCTCTGTTGAACCTCTGGAAATTATATGTGTCAACATGGCGGTTTGTCCATAGGCGGCCGCATTAATACTTTGGTAGTGAGCTCTCCGGGGGACGATTTCGCTAGTTCAGCGCAAGTTCTCTTACTTTAGATCATCAGAGAGACGTATATGAATTCAAGATGGTGAATTATATGGAGTGGCTTAAATGGGAGCGCTATGAATCTTCGTGAAAATATACTCACTGCAACGGTTTATTGAATCGTGGTTACACGTTTCCAGGACGTGTTCTTGATGGTACACCTGCTGTGTTCGTTGTGATAGAATGAGTGATGTATCCAGGCATTATACCTGGATAAAGTTACGTAACGTCCCCTTTGAGGCGGTAAGGAAGCTGATGTCAAGAAAAGTCTTCGGGAGAAAATTGGACAGTTTATTTTGCTCCGTATGGTATGTGGGGTAGCAGGCGCCTCGCAGGTTTGCAGAAGGTACTTTTAACCTTAAAATGACATGAGACATCCCAGACCGTCTCTTACGTTTATCTTCTGGAATGTCAGGACACCAGGTCATGGTTTTTTTATATCATGGGCAAAGGCCGTACGTGTCGCCTTTGTGGTGAGGTATGAACCACATAGCTGTAAAAATCTCAGAAGAACAGACGGGGCTGAACCTGGTGGTAGAAGTTTGCAGCCCTGTCTTACGGGTGGCAGGGGTGAGGATCAAATCACCAGAGGGAGGGCGTGTTGGTGTTTTGGAAGTGAGATGGTGGAGCTAAGTTTTAGGACTGGGGTGAGTCCCCTCAGTTTCCTGCCCACAGAATCTCCTTCAGTGATTCTGCAGGGATGGTACCACGGGAGGAAGTGTTGGAAATTGAGGAAAGGAATTGAAGGAAGTTTTGAAGACCTAGTCACCAGCTCCCTGAGGAGGGAGTTAACATCTGAGCAAGAAGTAGCTCGTTGATTTATCGTTTCAGCTTGGTCAATCGATATTGAGGATTTGTGTGGGGAATAATGATGAGACGGAGGGAAGTCAGTGGGAATTATAAATCATTGTAAGGTGGATGTTGAGGTTCACCGTGAGGCTTCCCAGACCATGTTTGGAGGACATGATTGTGACAAGGGAGGAAACGGGCAGCTACGTCAGGCTCGGATGATGTTACTGACGCCAGCACAGAGGTTGAAGCAGACTGGGGTGGTAGGAGTGGGAAAGTGGTGGCGAATGGGGGTAGGTCATGAATCAGGAAAACATCGGAAGAAGGCGAGGGGGGAAAGAAGGTATTGGAAGATAACACACAGAAATACTAATTCTAATGTTGTGAAAAGAGTGAGGAGACAGACGGCAGGGGTGGAATATTTAAAAGGCCTTCGGTGTATGACTGTCAATATTATGGCTTATGGTATTATTAGCAGATATATAAGAGACAAATGGTTGTGCATGTTTCTTATTAAATATAGAGTGGATTGTAGTGTTCCTCCTAGGAACATAATTTCAAGGAGGTTAAAAGTGTTAGAGGTAGCAAGGCTTATCAAGTAATGACCCTGCCAACTACCCGTTTAAAAGGTCGGTGTGGGTATTTTAATAAAGAAGACGAGCCCGTTTATTTTGCAGAAAAGTGAGGGGGGAGGGGGGAGGGGGGGGGGGGGGGGGGGGAGGGGGGAGGTGGGAGGGGGGAGGGGGAGGGGGGAGAGTGTTGCGTGTGGATGGGTCGTAGATGGGTAAGCGTGAATCTTTTGTAAGTGTGTATGCGCCTGCGGAGAATAGCATGCAGGTAAGGAAGGATTTTGTGGGGCGAGGATCTTGTCTATTTTTTTGCGTGCACTTTTCCCGGAGTAGCAATAGTGGGGTGGACTGGAATTGCGTTTTTTAGGGGGGCTGATGTAGAACCAAAAGGGGCAGGACATGTGTCTGTAACTCTCAGGGATTTGCTGAGGGACGTTAGGTTACGTGATGCGTTTGGGGGGGGGGGAAACAGAACATACTTTTGTTAGGAGGAGATACGCAGCGAGGTTGGATAGAGTGTATCTTTTCTCAAGGGGTTGTTGTGAAATCTTTTAATACGTTGAGGCGGGGTATGTCGGATCATAAGGCTGTAGTGGTTTGGAAGTAAGGTGGGAGGAGATGGCGGAAAAAATATAGGACTTATAGGAAATTGAACATTAGTGTATTGAGTGATGAAGAAGGTTTGTAGGGATATTTCTAATTTGAAGGAAAGAGAGCTTTACAAGGAAGCTCAGGAGGTGGATGACCATTGAAACATTGTGAGATTATGATGGCTAAGAAAGGATAAGAGAAAATACTATGTGAATGGATGATAAACGTCTAAAAAATTTAAAAAAATGGGCCTTGCGAATTATTTTGAGGATCGATTAAGAGTTTGTTATGGCAGGGATGGTTGGTGGTGTTTGTTCCCCATGGCTGAAATAGTAGACAAAAAAGAAGAGATTGCAAAGTCGTTCAAAATGATACGGTTTCAACTGTAAGGATGCAAGCAGGTTTAGAAGAATTTTGTGGGGGGACAAACACAATCAGCGTGTGTGTTTGCAACATCAACGCTAAGGCAGAGCGTTGATGGCTTATTCCTGAGATTAGAAGTAAATGAGACGATGGGGACTATAGAGCAGGGCAGGAGAATAAGAAATACAAAGGGTATGTGTGTAATGCGATATGTGGTATGAAAAGTACTGGACAAGCGGGGGTGTGGATGATGTGGAGTAGACAGTTGTACATATGCAACGTGCAATTTAGGTAATAGTGATAGAATGGCTTTGGGTGGTGTTTATCTACTGCTAGAGGAAATAGAGATTGCTTTACAGGGCATGAGAAGGGAAGAAACACCCCGGGTATTGAATGGACCTACCGTGGAATTTATTAGAGCATTGGCGTTGATAGGAATTTCCGTGGTCTAGGTTATTTAATTGTTTGAAGAGAAGGTAAGTTAGGAATAAGCAGACTACAGCAGTTGTGGTGCTGGTCCGAAAGGTAAGAGGCAGCCCACCCTTCGGGAGTATCACAATATCGATGCTATGTCGGACTATAAGTTTTTTGCAAAAAATATTTAGGTAATAGGTTTAAATGTGAGTGGGGAGGGTCGTTTCGAAATCGCAGTTTGGGCTGCCCGGGAAGGTCGATGATTGAAGGACACTGGGATTCTGAGATGATTTGTGGGATCACAGGAGGGGGGGGGAGGGGCGGCTTTACGGGTCTTTAACGACAGGCAGCCCTATTATAAGAGTTGAAAGGCGTGCACTGCTGGGTATCCTTAGAGACAAGGTTATGGGGAAGAAATAGTGATTGGGTAAATACCTGTATAGTGGAGCAAAAATGAGTGTACAAACAAATGGGTGTATGGGAGGGAATTTGCGATGGGTGAGGACTCAGCAGGGGTGTCCATGTCTCAGATCTTATCTGGCGTATTCAGAACCGCATTTATAGAATGGTTGAACCACTGTCATAACCCGGGGTGAGGTGGGTTGAGGGAGGGACGCTTTGTGCCGGGATTACTTAGTTACAGTATATGATACGACTGTTCCTGTTCGTGTAAGGAATTCTATGAAAGTATTGGACGATGTTGTGCAGTGTTTGAACGTGCCACGGTATGAAGGTAAACTGTGAGAAGTCAATGATTCATGGGGTTGGGCACATTGGAAATGGGGGGGTAAGTGAGTTATAATGTTGTAAAAAGATGTGCGGCGTCGCTAAAGATTTGTGGTATTATATACAAGGTGACATGATGGGCCGTGAAGGAAAACTCGGATGGGTTGTTAGAAAGGATCGTGGGACGTCTGGGTGTTTTGAGGCCCCCCGCATCTCACTCTGGCCCAACGTGGTGATTGACGTAAATGTTTTAATTGTTTAGTAAGTTTGCATGTTGCGGCTGAGTTTCCCGATAACAGCGACGGCGATTGTGGGAATTTTGAGAAGGGTGTTTAAATTTTGTGGGATCAAGTTGTGATTGGTTAAGAGAGAGGTTGTTATGTTACCGTAGTGCAGGGTGGTTGGGATTGATGGATCTAAGACGGAGGCTAAATGTGTGTTTCTTAAATGGGAACCATAGCGAGTGGGCGTGATGCGGGAAATATAGAACAGGTATATATATGAGGTTTAAGGAGTGGATATCGAGTGTTTGAATGAGGAATGTGAATTGTTCTACGGCCCTTGTTGTTGTTAAGGAACGGAGAAAACCTTTCGAATATGGTTTTGTGTAGTTTACTGGTGGTAAGTATGTTGCCCCGGTTGAGAGTTTATTCCTCTTCCCCATGTACTCGTGGAGAAACATCTGGTAAAGATTTACAAGCTAAAATATTGCCTAGGGCGTGACATTGTTTCGTTTTTTTGCACGTTATCGTGGCCGTCAGGGCCATACTAAGAACCAGGAGATAGTAAGGGAGGGGGTGTGGTTTTGTGGAGGGGACGACACGGCGTTGCATGTCAGTTTTAAATTCTTTTGTGAAGAGTTAGAAGATGTCAGGGGTTGGTTACGTAGTTTGGTACTGAGTGGGAGGGACTGGGTGGCGGTTCCTGCGTGCTTTAAGGCAAGATTGCTCGTGATGTTTTCGACTTTGCTAAAAAACAGTATCGAAAAATAAATTTAATGCCAATGATGGGTACATCTATGTGATCTAAAGCAAATTGTTTTTTTCATAAAAAGATGATTAAACTTCCATATAGTAGTTCTGCTGTTGGAAATGATCTTCTCAAACTTTCTCCAGGACTTCAAGTAAAGATATAGATCTATAATTCCCTGGTGGATGAATGCCTTTATTGATTAGCAAGAAAGACATCCTAGCAGGTCTAAAAACCACTGGAAAATGTCCGGAGGCCAGATGGCAGTAAAGATATTAACCAAAGACTGTTTAACAATTTTCTGGGTAGGAACTTTATTTGTTTTCATTGTTATTCCAAGAGACAAGGGGCCTATTTGGCATTCTTCCAATAACTTGACTCATCTCAAAATAGTGTGATAGGTCTAGTAAGAGCGGGTGGTCCTCTCAAGAGTTGAAGTATCGATGGAAGTACTGTTGTAATCACTAAGTTCTCATCTCTCAATCGTGACCAACTGATAGTGATTATTATGAAATCGACCCCGACCTGTTATTGTGGGAGAGGATTTCTCTCATACATCACCCATCAAATCAGCCTTGGTCCTGTGGATCATCAATTTAAATCTCAACCTCTTCATCATCATCATCAGCAAGGTAAGAATTAGTAGTAGGACCTTGGTGCTTGCACCTAAAAGTTTACCGAATCTTACTCCAACATTATCAGGCTCTTTGTATGTCTGAGTAGCTTTTAGAACTAGCAGTTTCCATAAGTCACGTTTGTGATGACTAATAGTGTTAATAATTCTTTCCTCAATCTACCCAATGTAGCTACTGACTGGTGGGTTGACGCTTTGAAGATGCCTTCGACAATCTGTTTGATAATTTCTCATACCGCTCTAATTTCCTTCGTAGTTATATTGTTGGTTAGATCTTGTGGAAGCTATTCGTCTCAACCCATAAATGCCCTGAAGGGGTCCCAAAATCCTAGGGGTGTTTGAGATTGGGTTAGGAGTTAGCATAGTCTAAATGGAGAAGTTTGTAAGTTTAGTATTATAACAGGGATATGGTCAAATCCTACGTTTTCCCACCAGGAGAGATACGACAAGAAAGATGTCACAGTCTCTGTTTGTCAGTACTATACTGGTGTCCCTGGAATGAGGACCAATATACGATTTAAAGAATGGGCCTTGAAATGACAAGTTACTGTCTGTAATATATGAAATAGTTGTTTTCCTTTAAGTCACACCAGTGGATTACCAACTCTCACAGTTAAAGAGGGCAGGGTGAAGGAGCATTAATTGCCACCCAAGAAGATGTTCATAAAGCTTTGATAGCTTAAGGCATGATGGTCTTATATTCAAACCTTATTGACCTACCAGACCCCTAACTGGACCTTCTCAGATAATATATAACTTCTTAACTCAAAGAAAAACATTCCTACCTTCATGGCAAGTCACACAGAGCCTTTTATCCGACAGCTGTGTCCCACAAGGGACACCAGAGATTAATGATACATTCACAACCAGATTTAATGATACAATTATTAAGCCATTTTTGGCAGATATGTCATCCATGTTGTCTCTCAACTCCTGTACCAGGAAAATACATGATGAAAGAGTCATAGAAAAAATGAATATTGAACTTCGTCGAACATCCAATTGAGAAAAGAAATGGAGAATTAGACACCCTGACAAAGTCCTTGTTAGCTACGATAAATGTTTTGCATCAACCATCGAAAGATAAAGAGGGTATCTCCATCAGAGGTACACCTGTAGCCCTTTAGAAATCCTAACAAGATCTTGGGGATATAAATCGACAAGGCCTGCTCCACTCAACATCCTCACGACCAATAAAAAGATCAACATAGCCAAAGCCGGTCTTTAGCATCTCTTTAGAATTTAATCAGTCCCCACCACAAGTCAAAAAACATCTGTAAAATGATTATAAGACCTATAACTAGAATACGCCGTGTGTCCCCAATGTCATAACAACAAAGACCAACATGCTACGGTTGCAACGGGTCCCAGAATAGAGCGCTCCCTTTAATTACGGTACCAGGAGAGAGACGAGTCAAAATGGGCAGATTTCCAGTGCTAACAGGATATTACTACGGCCTTAAATGTACGCCTTGATAAGCTGACGAAGAGACAACTCTAATGCAATGCAAAGAACTCTACATACCAAATAGAGAACATCCCTCGTTCAGTTGAAAATACCCAATATCATCAAATACCCTCCTCCCCGGACCCAAAGAATGACCTCCCACAGAGGCTGCGTCGCTTCCAACCATAAAGACGATACCAATCGCCAATGATCTTGAGCAACCCTCCCGGCAGATGAAGATGATTGGCTAAACACGGAACCCTTCTATGTCTACTAAGAAAAGCATCGCCCCATTAAGGGCGACATCTTGTATAACATTTCTACTGTTAAAATTATACTACATTTACTATGCGGGACAACACCTTGTAAGAAAGCTAACGTGTCCAAGTAATTCTTTACGAACTGACCAGAACAATTTACCGCCTTGATTGTCCCGTTTAAATATTCGTTGTGCCAATCCCCCCCCCAAAAAAAAAGCAATTGCAAACTTTTATATCTACTAGTACTAATTCAGTCAATATACCTATATATAGTTTATATCTAGTGACTTGATAGGTTAGTATTATACCCCCTTCAAGAATATTCTATTAATCCACATACACTTTTTAAATTACACCAAAGTGGTTGCCCACATCCCATTTATATCCTACCTCATTCCCCCCCCACCTTTTTTCCAATATTTCTATCTTGTTAGGTAAGACACATATGCAAACCGTTAGGATCTTTATTTCGAAACGTTTCCCTACACAGTAAGCTTCCTTCTTTCGAGTACAGAAAAGTGATTAGAACAGAAGACGATGTAATAATCCATCACCTTTTAAGTTTTGAGTGTCATGTCACCCCTCAGTCTGAGAAGAGCTTGTTCCAAAGTCCTGAAACATTACGGAGTTGAAGTGACAGGATGAGCCTTATATAGCGCCAGGAGGTGAGAACGTAGGTCACTAGACGAACGCAGAATTTTGGAGGTCAGTCCCCTCAAATCCAGCCCGTTCTCACTAGAAGAGGTTGTCGAAGTAGATTTTCAGGTCTGTACCAAGATAACCCTTGTGTTGCACTGTCTACAGATGAACATTAAAGTGGTATAAAATACCGACAGGGTTGTTAGGTAAGACACATATGCTACAAGTTAGGTATCTTTATTCGAAACGTTTTCGCCTACACAGTAGCTACTGTGTAGCGAACGTTTCGAAATAAAGATACACTAACTGTTGCAATATGTGTCTACCTAACAACCAGTCGGTATTTTATACCACTTTATGTTCATTTCTATATCCTTAACCCATAACCTTCTCCTACCCCATCCTTACCAAAGACTCTGTCATAAGAAGGAAGACTTCAAGTCCCATAACTCCCCCTCTAGTGAGTTCTTTGTTCAAGGGTATTAGATCATCTTCCAATTCCCCGAAATAAGAATGAAATTTCCCCCTTTCCCCCCCCCCATCAACGGGCTGAAAAAAATTTCTAGGTTTAGCTCTCCCCATCTAATAATAATAAAAAAATAAAAGTAAAAATTTAACTAAAGAAATAACTTCAGAACCCTTTTTCTGACCCAGTTCTTTTCTCAAAAGCTGATATATCTTAATAGGTTTTTTTGTTTTTGATTTTGGGGCTGAGTTTGTCCCTTGTGAAATTTTTTTAAAGAGAATTTTAAAATTTATCTTAATAAACAAAGTATCAAATATCCTTTTACAAAATTTGGGAAAGAATTTATATCGATATAAAGAAAAAAGAAACAAAAAAAACTCGCTTTTTTTGGCAAAAAATTCTCATCAGAATTTTTTTTTCCCCAAAAAATTTTCAATGTTACCGAGGAGCCTTTTTTAAATGGGTTCCCAATTTAAGATTTCGTTCCCTCTCGAAAGGGGAAAGGGCGCCCTCTGTTTCCAATTTAAACACGGGATAATGTAAATGGTATAAAAATAACGACCTTTTACAAGTCACAAAAAAATCTGGTTGGCAAAGAGTGTGTGAGTAAATAAAGGGGATAGTGAGGGAGGGGTCAAGTGAGGAAATTTGAATTTTGATTGCTGGGGAGAGATTGTATTCAGAAGAACCTGAGGCAGGGCCGTAGGTTTGTTGCTGTGTAGCGGAACGTGAAAAAAGTTCTCGTTGAAATTTTGGATATTAGTTTGTGATGTTTTAGGATCCTGCGACTCTGAGTATCTTCTTCCGAGATGGCCTTGCATCTCCATAGTTATTTAAAAGGAATGGGGGTCTCGGTGGCAAAAAACACGCTATCCCCAAGTCGTCTATTCTGTGGTGATTGGGGTTTTCCCAATACATGTTTGGAGGTCTTATTTTTTGCAACGATTGTATCATTTTAGTAAGCGAAACATTCGGAATAAATGAATCCCGGGAACAGTGGAATGCCCCCGCAATAAAGGATCCCTCCCAACTTGCAATCTGTTTGGGAGCCAAAAAGGGCCCGATGGAAATTACCCTTGAGTTCAAAAGGCGCAAAATCCACATGGTAAAACCGATCTCCAATACAGCGGGAGGAAAAGCAACAGCTCCCGCTTCAGGAAAGTCCCAAAAAACTAGAAAAAATATGGTGAAACTTGCCCCCCATTTTATGTTTGTTCCCATAGGATCTAAGTTACTAAAAAGGGAACCAAACAAAAAACTCCTCAAGGCAACAGGATCCAGGGTGATTAGTTTCTATTCCCGTAATCAATTGCTTCGTTTAAGAGGTAAACTCTTATACTGGGTATTCCCACTTCCCCGACCGTGACTTTATCATCCCCTGTTAAAACTATGTATGGATCCTGCCTCCCAAAACATCGCTTCCCAAACTATTTTCCCTTATTACTACCTGTGGCTGAAGAAATACTTCCTAACATTCCTGTGATTCATCTGTGTCTTTAACTTCCCAATGCGTCCCCTTTTTACTGTGCCCAATCTTTGGGAACATCCCGTCTTTTCCCCTTGTCAATTCCCTCAGTATTTTGTATGTCGTTATCATGTCCCCCCATCTTCCTGTCCTCCGTGTGGTCGTTGATTTCCCTTTAACCTCTCCTCGGGACATCCTCTTAGCTTTGGACTGTCTTGTGCAAACTTTGCACTTTCTCTAGTTTTTTTGTGCTTGCAGGTGTGGGTTTCCAAATGGTGCCCCAAACTTCCCCTATGGGGCCCAAGTCAAGGTGTACGGTCCCGAAAGTTCCTTTTTAAGATGTCGGAATGTGTTTGAGGTTTTCTAGGGCCCGTATGCTGCAGCATTATTTGGGGATGTGCGCTTTTAGGGGTGTGCCTGGTGTTATACTCACCCCCAAATCTTTTCTTGGTGAGGTTTGTAGTCTCTGACCCCCTAGACTGTACTCCATCTGCGGCTTCTTTGCCTTCCCCAATCTTCATGACTTTGCACTTGGTGGGGATTTTGAACTCCAGGAGCAATTGTGGACCAGGTCTGCAGCCTGTCCAGATCCCGTTGTAGTTCTCCTGGTCTTCGATCGAATTCTATTCATCAACTTCACGTCATCTGCCAAACAGGGGACACCTCAGAGTCTATTCCTTCCGTCATGTCGTTCACAAATACCATGAAACAGCATGGTCCTAGGACTGACCCCTGTGGGTCCGCTGGTCAAGGTGCCCACTCTGACACCTTCGCCACGTACCATGACTCGCTGCTGTCTTCCTGACAAGTATTCCCTGATCCATTGTAGTGCCTTCCCTGTTATCCCTGCTTGGTCCTCCAGTTTTTGCACCAATTTCTTGTGTGGAACTGTGTCAACGCCTTCTTGCAGTCCAGAAATGCAATCCACCCACCCCTCTCTCCTTCTTGTCTTATGTTGTTCACCATGTCATAGAGCTCCAGTAGGTTTGTGACACAGGATTTCCCGTCCCTGAAACCATGTTGGTGCTGCTGTTGTGAGATCGTTCCTTTTTAGGTGTTTCCACCACTCTTCTCCTGATAATCTTCTCCATGCTTTTTGCATATATACATGTCAGTAACCCACTGGTCTGTAGTTTAATGCTTCATGTCTGTCTCCTTTTTTAAAGATTGGGACTACATTTGCTGTCTTCCATGCCTCATGCAATCTCCCTGTTTGTGTGTGTGTGTGTGTGTGTGTGTGTTGTGTGTGTGTGAGTGTGTGTGTGGTGTGTACGTGTGTGTGTGTGTGTGTGTGCGTATAAGAACTATAGCTGTTTTAGGACAGAGATTAATAATTCTTTGAGCTTCATTTGTTTAGTTCCAATGACTGTTGAGAATTGTCCTTAAACTAATATTATCATGGGCCCTGCATGATCAGTTAAAAATTTAATTAAACTGTTAGGTTACGTACATCTTTCAGTATTCAACATTATTCACCATAGTTGGGGCGTATGTAGTCCAGCAACAGCTGTGTTCAGCTTTAGCCATTCTTTGCATATATTTTATTAAGTTGAAAGGATGATGGATTTATTGAAGGTCTACGTCTGCACCAATAAATCTAAGATTTAACGTTTCTGATGTTTTCCCATTGCAAACAAATGGAAGTAGCTGTCTTTAGCTTATTCAATATCTTTGTTTCAGATGAAGATATGACAGAGACCTGGGCGATTACAAATTACGTATACTCAATAGAGGTGCGTGGAATATTGCATTACAAAATAGTGTGTAGCTTTATGTTTATCATAGGTAAGTAGTCATTTAGGGAACGCATTATTCGTCCCTGCGGTGTACCTAGGGACATTTCTTTAGATTCGCTTCTAACACCTTGGTAAGAACCAAAGGATACTCTGACGGAATCTTTTATCTAACACTAAATAGGTTACCTCAATATTCGTTTTGGCTAGTTCATGTAGGGTATGTAACAGTTCTGCTTGTGATATCAAATGCAAATTTTAGATCGAGAAATGCGGTTTGGTATTTAAACCTAGAAGTGGTGCAATTAGAAAGTGGTCTGGCTTGTTTTTCCTCTCATGGGAACTATAGAGATGATGGGAAAAGTTGGTGCCTGATTCTACAGTTTAGTTTGCTAGTATCATTCTTTCAAATGGTCATAATGTATCAAAACTGTTGCAGCTGCTTATGATTAAAAAACAAAAGAGTTATGGTCTAGAAAATATGAAGAATATTCACGCTGGCATAAGATTGTACGCGTTAGCAAACAGTTATCAGGAATCCTTAATGTTCTGTGGATATATAAGTTTACATTTCACAGTACCATTCTGCTACCACACAGTGATTAATTTGCGTTGTTGCGGGATCATTATTTTTTAGTCATTTATTGTGGAAGTTTCGTGTCCTCTTTTTGTATTTCCTTGATCATTAAGCAAGTTCTCAGTTGTGGCAAGTAATCATCATTAATTTTAAGGTGCCGATGGGCTCGTAATTTTATATCATTGAGACAAACAGTTAATTACGTGATCTTTATGATTTGGGTTAAGATTACCTGTTGTTATTTTAAATTCAGTTCTTGATGTTGGAAATTACGTTCAGGATAAATAGTTCGGGAATTAACTCTAAACATAGTCGTGCCATCTCATAGGTGATATATAATCCTCAAGCACTAATCTAATATATATATATTATATATATATATATATATTTTATATAAAATATATATATAAGAAAAATAAGAAGGAACAATGCACCAGGCCTACTGACTCATGCGGGAGAAGGTCCATGTCCCATTCCCCCCCCGGATGAGCCCAATGACCCACCCCGTCTTGTTCACCTCCACCTCAAGGGAAGGAGCACGGCACCAGACCCAGCAGCACAAGCTAGTCCGGTACAAACCTCACACCCACCCACACCACTCATGCATTTATCTAAACCTAATTTTAAAACCACACACGTTTTTAGCCTAAAATAACTGTACAGGGGAGTTTGTTCCAATCATCCACAACTTTATTACTAAACCAGTGCTTTCCTATATCCTTCCTGAATCTGAATTTTCCACTTGAAAATCATTTGCTGCGAGTCCTGTCTTGGCTGGAAATCTTCAGCACGCTATTTATATCCCCTTTATTTATTCCTGTTTTCCATTTATACACCTCGATCATATCCCCCCTAATTCTACGCCATAGTTTTAATAGTGCATAGGTTTAATAGTGCATGAGCATGATAATGTTCATTTATTTCCACTGGTGTTTGTTATAAACCCCTCCAATATTCTTATATCTGGTAGCAAAATTTCAAAGAATAATGGTGGATTCACTAATGATGTGATCTTAAAAGCATTGATTGAAGCTGATTAGCCTGGACCTTTATCAAGATGGTATTGTATGTTTATTAAACACTGCAGGACAACCAGTGTATGACGCAACTTCTTTTTAACATAAATCTCACAGTACTTTGTTGACTTTAAGTTATACGTTGCATATTCAGGCAATTTTGTGGGAGGTGCTCCACCTCGTAGTCTACATTTCTGCAAACAAAATGCATCAATATTCTTGGTTGCACTAATGTGACCTAAGTTGTGGAACCAATTCCTGATGGAGGTAATGTTCCATGATTTTTTTAATCTATCCATTGTAGCAATTTATTGAAACCACTTGTGCATAAGTCATGAAATTATAATAACTCATTGCAAACAAATCAGGGGACGGGTGGGGTTTGAACCTATGGCAAGTGAGTCCTAAGTGCGTTAACCACTCGACCAACTGGTTCTAATAAGATTCATCCAATTAGGTATATTTCTATACACAGGGAGCTTAGCACAGGACCCAGTGTGACCAAAAATGCAGGATTTGTAGGCTATTATGCTCAGTAAGAATGTATAAATACTTAAGAGCAAACAACGTAGCTTGTACAATCTTCTTTTTATATCTATTTTCTCTAATAATTTCTCTGATTTTCAAGCACATTCCTAGGCAATGTTTGCAATCAAGAATCATTGGCCTTTCTTTCACAAATAGATTGATTGTCTTTGTAATTCATTGTCTCTGTAATTGATTATTTCTGTAATTGAAGGCATTTTCCCCCCCCCCCCCCCCCCCTGCTACTATCTTAACATAATTTGTTAGCGCCTGTTGGAGATGGATAATTTTATATTGCAAGATTTTTATGACCTGAAAGAGGTCATGTGAGTTCGGTACTTTTACAAAAGAAGTTACTCCGGAGTATGTCCTTTTTTTCAGTACCTACTACACTAGCAGGTACCACAGTTACACTGGTACCCTCTGGTGATGCCTCTGACATAGTAATTCCTGTCTGATTACCTCTTGCCAGGATTCCGAAGGTGTCACAGGAGGGTGCACGTGTGTTGGGAAGGTGTCACTGGTGGGGGCACGTTTGTTGGGAAGGTGTCACTGGTGGGGGCACGTTTGTTGGGAAGGTGTCACAGATGGAGGCACATGGGTCGGGAAGGTGCCACAGATGGTGGCACGTGTGTTGGGAAGGTGTCACAGATGGAGGCAACTGTGTTGGGAAGGTGTCACAGATGAAGGCACGTGTGTTGGGAAGGTATCACAGGTAGAGGCACGTGTGTTGGGAATGTGTCACAGGGGGGGGCCACGTGTGTTGGGAAGGTGTCACAGATGGAGGCACGTGTGTTGGGAAGGTGTCACAAGTTGGAGCAACATGTGTTGGGAAGGTTTGTCCACAGGAAAGGGACGTGTGTTGGGAAGGTTGTCACAGTTGGAGGCACGTTGTTGTTGGGGAAGGTATCACAGATAGGGGCACGTGTGTTGGGTGAAGGTGTCACAGGATGGGGGCACGTGTGTTGGAAAGTGTCACAGATGGGGACGTGTGTTGGGAAGTGGTCACAGGTAAGAGGGCCACGTGGTGGTGGGAGGTGTCACAGATGAAATATAGGCACGTGTTGTTGGGAGGGTGTCACAGATGGAGGGCAATTGTGTTGGGAAGGTGTCTGCAAGGTAGGGGCACCGTGTGATGGGCAACAGTGTCACAGGTGGTGGACGAGTGTTGGGGGAGAAAGGGTCACAGATGGAGGCACGTGTGTTGGGAAGGTGTCACAGGTAGGGGCACGTGTGTTGGGAAGGTATCACAGGTAGGGCACGTGTGTTGGAAGCGTGACAGATTCATCTAAATATTCAAGGATAGTCACTGATGTGATTAGTAGCAGATCGATTATTCCATATGTGCTGGCAGAAATGGCTAGCTCCTTCACAACTGGTGTAGCAGAAGTCCGTCTGGTTTCAACAGTATCCTTTATAGAAAGGGAGTAAGACAGGGCTGTTCGCACACAGTTATGGCAATGGTAGATTTAAACCCTACCCCATTCTGATTATCACTTCCCACTGTGTATTCTCTACTGGGATATTTTTGAACACATTTACCACACCAAGAATGAACTATATCGCAATCTAATACAATGTGATGATAGTGCTAGCATTTATAACACCTGCGCTGAGAGGGTGAATACACATCAATAAATAGGTGATGTAAACCTTGCACAAAGATATTTCGGGGAAGGTGGACTAGACCCACCCACCTGACAGAGATTTGGGTCTCTTACGATTATTGACATACTCACTTAGAGTTAAATAGGAGGGATCCGCATAAAGAGGATGTCCAAAGATTAAGATGCTGGCTCATTTTATTGTATGTTTTCTGGTGGAGGAGAGCAGTGAATGCCTCTATAATTTGTATTGAACAGGTCATTTATAACATCATTGTGTTCCATTAACACAGTTGTGTGAATTGTTTGTGAACTGGTTCCTTGTTTTAAAATGATTCTTTAGTGCTTCCAGTAGCCAGGCACACTTAGCAGTACGCACGGTGTTGTTGTTCAAGTTTAACCTAAAACATTATCATCCCTTGAGAAAAAGGCTGTGGCTTCCCGGTGTACACTAAGGCTGTTTAGTGTCACATTCAATATGAATTATGTGAGCAGCCTAGATCATCGACACTCTAGCGCTATCTCATTACCTTTCCTTCCCTTATTTTTAAACTGTTTGTTAGCCACAGTCGGACGATTCCGTGGGAGTCGTCAGTCAATTGGAGATATCACACTTGCAAGACCTTCATTTACACATGAATTCCTCACAGAAACCCACATATAGAGCTTAACAGTTTAAACCGAACCACAAATAAAATTTACAAGTATCATTAGTACGACACTGTCACAAAAACGTTTTGGTAACTACAAGAATTTGACAAATAACGCAGGAAAACCAAAGAAAAAGAATTACGTGGATTTTTTTCTACTGAACTCCTTATCAAAAGGAAAAAAAGAGGATGACAAGAAACCTCAAAGTTATCTTTAAGAGAACGGAAGTATTGTAATGACATGATATCATAAACCTTAAAATGATTTTAACATCAGAATGTTGATACACACAGTTATAAATACCTACAAGGAACATGACAACCAACGTAGAAAAGCTGGACAGACTTATTAAGTATTAACTAGAGAAACAAAAATAATAGTAAGGACAACTTAAGTAATGCACAACAGAAGCTGTACCCTGAAGTGTGGTTCATGACAATAAATAATTTGTTAGGGAGCCTCTACTAAGTCTCACTTCATGAATAAAAAGTTCACAGGAACAGCAAATTCAAGATAAATTCTGTTTGAGGTTGTCTATTACTAATGCAAGAATAGTGCTGAATTTCAGTCGGAATTTCTACAAACTACACAGAAAATAAAGGAATTAAAATTTAAATGAGCATTCCAACTGTACTCCACTCAAGCGTCTTTAATAAGGGACAAACAATGGTTTATCAAGAGAAAATGCTTCGAAGGGAATTTGCTGATGAATTTAAGAATTCTAGTACACGCAAAAAAAGCAGTCTAATACATACATCACTGAATTCACATTAATAGGCTTCCTGTAGGGAAGTGATAACATGGAGAAACTTAGCAAATAGATAAAAAAAGTTATTACACCTAAGAAACGAATTTGAAAAATTATATATATATAATCGGGAAGTGGATTTGAATCGATTTGAATATTTCCACTTCCCCTACCACCCCATCTTTTTTTTTTTATAAGTAGGTATATTTCATTACCATAATATGGTACGAAACATTTTAAAGAGTACGTAGTTGATATAAATATGACATACACAGTTCATGAAGTTTGAGAGATTACATTTTATTACATATTGTTAAGTGTTTGTCCCTGGTTATAACGCGAAAAATCTCAGCCAGTTCATCAGGAGGTGGGGCGCGTGCCCAACATACAGCAGTATTACCTCTCTTAAAACAGCAGCGCTGAGCGCTGGTAAGAAAAACCAGCCGCCTGGGATCCTTGTTACCCTGATGAGTCTCTTGCCTAGCTCCTTAGGGAACAAAGATGCACACTTGGTCCATGGGCAAGGGTCTCCGAACCTTTGAACCAAACATCTATAATTGGCAAATAGTTCTCTGTATTTTCTGGACTTTTGGGACTCCCTGAAGCTGGCAGCTGCCCCTCCTTCCTCCCTGGTGTATTGGAGATAATTATCAGCCGAGGTAGATACACATGTGTAGTCCCCACACCACCTGCTTGCCGTCTGTCCAGGCTTGAAGGGTGATACTAACTGGACACTTTTAGCTGCCATCAGATCTGCATAGTTGGGATGGCTCCCTTATTGCTGGCCATCCGGCTGTTGTGAGGCTCCTCTTGATAATGTTATTAACCTCTTCATGCCTTGTAATCTTTCCCTCGGATTTACGGCACACCCGAATCGATCTGCTGCTTCACAGCCGCAAACACACCTGTGTTAGGCGAGAATATGGGTGGTAAGTCGAAGGCAAAGTACAAATGCGGATGGCCTGTGGGTCGATGGCGCGTGCCAAGGATGGAGTTGGGAACAGCAACAGAAAGTCCCTGCTGAGGAGCTTCCTCACTGTCAGAAGCGTGGGCTCTGTGCTTCCCCGCACAATGAAGCATTGTTGAGGCTAAAGATACTGGTATTTATCTTTGGTTTTTGCCATACTTTTTTAGGAACATGATCATGTTTTGATCTTATGTTGCAAATTAAGGTTATGAACAAAGGGTCGCGCCAATGTAGATTCTCAAACATGATTTTGGGTCTCTGCCAAAAAAGTTATGAACCGCTGCTATATGGAGAGAGGATAAGGTTGAAAGTCCTTAGGTTCATTGTGATCAAGAGCTTCATCGCCACAACATGAGCCTTCATAGAAGAGTATGGGGTAGTAATACGGCTTTCTTTTTCTATGTATGTTGATAGAATCCTGCCTTGTAAAACTAAGAAATTAGTTTACTTTGCAGAAGCACAAAAGATAACATCCCTCCTTTATGGTCTCTCTTGTTTTCAGTGCTTCTCTCTAACGAATCACCATATTTTCTCTTAAGTTCTTCCCTTCGGTTCCTCCCAGAGTTCGCACTAGCTCTGCTTTCTAATTTTTTTTATAAGTCCAGAGACTAAAGGTTGTCTTTGTTGGAAGAAGGACTTATACCTCAAAATTAAATCAACATACAAGTTTGAAGGGCTCGGTTTTTGTCCCAGAGAACAAGTGACGTAGACAATCACAGTCACGTAATTTATCGAGAAACAGCTGAACCAATACAGATCCTACACGTTGGAGGTGAAGCACGGAGAGGTTAGCCTTGTTTATTTAAATCAAGAGCATTCACAAAATTCAAAGGAATGTCGTTCCCCTTAAATGTTAAGATATTAGTGTTGCATGTTATATAGAGAACCGCAGGTGGAGGAAATTAGAGGAGATTTAAAGGAATCGAGAGTTTGTGAGACATCTCTTGAGGGTATTACTGTTTACTTGATTCGTCCTCGTGAATATTTGTTAGCCTTTATTCACTCACATAGAAACAGTATTATTACATAACCAGGGAGGAAGTACAGAGTATAGCAAACCTGGGACGCCAGGTTATTGCTATTCCACTTCCTAACAACTGGGCTGGGAAAGTGCAAAATTTTGTTGGTTCTCACAACTGCTGGAGAATGACTCTTCTGGTCAGCTTTAAAACTCCAGTACTGATGATTTTTTCCGGAATTAACTTCACCTTCACGATAAGTTCCGCATTTTAAGCACCAGTTACATTAATCATGTTACTTTCTGTGTAAATAACTGCAGAATGCCTCTTCAGAATGACTGTCTGTTGACTTTATTTGGTTACTTCTGGATAAATATTTATATATATTTTCATGTGGCCACACCATACGTGTATCTTAAAAAAAATTATATATTCTTTAGGCAAGTGCTTCTTAAATAAATCTTTATTTTTTTCCAATGTAATTTCAAAACGATTATGTAGGGTAACTAGGAATAAATTCTTTCAGCAGTTACATGTGACATACTGTATGACAAAATGGTGGAACCTATTCTAGTCTTCCTGGAAAACTTTGACAACTTACATTGACTTATGTTCAAGTTCGAGCAGCACAGCAGCAAAGAATGAAATTTCAGTAGCAGCAGATATCCATTTTTTGGGTATAATTTGTATTCTCATTAAAGCACGTTAATTAAATTTAGTTTATCACTTAAACAGCTTCAATATATAATGAATGAGGGTTGTTGTGTGTGTGTGTGTGTGTGCCATGAGTGTGGTGTGTGTGTGTGTGTTGTGTGTGTGTGTTTGTGTGTACTACCTAATGTGGTGCAGGGGTTCGAGACTCAGCTCCTGGTCCCACCTCTTCAATGACCTTCTAACCGCTACTGGGTCCTCCCACTCTCTGCTCCATGAACTTATTATATTCTCGTCTTAAAAATATGATGGTCCTGCCTCCATACATCGATTGCCAAGACTATTCACTTCCTAACAACTTGTGGCTGAAGAAATACTTCCTAACATCCTTTTGGCTCATCCTGAGTCCTTCAGCTTCCTGTTGTGACCCCTTGTTTCTGTGTAAATCTCTGGAACATCCTGTCTCTGTCCACCTTTCTATTTCCACCGCAGTATTTTGTATGTCGTTATCAGTCTCCCCTGACCCTCATGCCCTCCAGAGTCGTTAGATCGATTTCCCTTAACCTTTCTTCGGTAGGCCATTCCCCTTAGCTCTGGAACTTGCTTTTTGCACAAACCTTTGCACTTTCTCTAATTCTTGACGTGTATGACAGCTTTGGGTTCCAAATGGTGCTGCATACTTCCAGTATGGGCTGACGTACACAGGTGTATAAAGTTCTTGAACGATTCCTTATGAAGGTACCAAAAACGCTATTCTCAGTTTGCCAGGCGGCCCATTTACCGCAGCAGCTATCTGGTTAATGTGTGTTCTGGCGAATGTACTCGGTATTATACTCACTCCTAGATCTTTCTTCTTGAGTGGAGGTTTTGCAGTATTTGGGCTCTAGGCTTATACTCTGTCTGCGGTCTTCTTTGCCCCCTTCTCCGATCTTCAGATTTGCATTTAGCGGGGTTGTTAAATTCTTAGAAGTTCAGTTGCTAGACCACACATCCAAACCTGTCCAGCGTTCTCTTTGTAGATCGGTCTTGTCCGCATCTGATTTAATTCTCTTAACTTCACATCATCTGCAAACAGGGGACACTTCTGGCGTCTATACCTTCCGTCTTGTTGTCACAAAACAAGAATTAGCACGGGTCCCCAGGACTGACCCCTGTTGGACCCCGCTCTTCACAGGCGCACACTCTGTGTGTGTGTATGATGTGTGTGTGTGTACTCACCTAGTTGTAATCCACCTAGTTGAGGTTTTGCGGGGGTCGAGTCCGTGCTCCTGGCCCCGCCTCTTCTCTGGATCGATACTGGTCACTCTCCCTGAGCCGTGCCAGCATTTATAATACCTCTGCTTATAGGCTATGTATGGATCCTGCCTCCACTACAGCGCTTCCCAACTCTTCCACTTACTGACTACTTGTGTCTGAAGAAATACTTCTAACATCCCTGTGTTCATCTGATGTCTTCAACTTCCAAACTGTCTGTCCCCTTGTTACTGTGTCCAATCTCTGGAACATCCTGTCTTTGTCCACCTTGTCAATTCCTCTCAGTATTTTGTAGTCGTTATCATGTCCCCCATCTCTCCTGTCCTCCAGTGTCGTCGGTGTTGATTTCCTTAACCTATCCTCGTAGGACATACTCTTAGCTCTGGGACTAGTCTTGTTGCAACTTTGCACTTTCTCTAGTTTCTTTATGTGATTGGCTAGGTATCGGTGTTCCAAATGGTGCCGCATACTCCAATATTGGGCATAACGTACACGGTGTACAGGGTCTGAATGATTCCTTATTAAGATGTCGGAATGATGTTCTGTGGTTTGCTAGGCGCCCATATGCTGCCAGCACCTTATTTGTTGATGGCGCTTCAGGAGATGTGCCGGTGTTTATTACTCACCCCCAAGAATCTTTTTCCTTGAGTGAGGTTTGTGGTCTATGGCCCCCTAGACTTTACTCCGTCTGCGGTTCTTCTTTTGACCTTCCCCATTCTTCATGACTTTGCATTGGTGGGATTTGAATCTCCAGGAGCCAATTGTGGACCAGGTCTGTAGCCTTGTCCAGATCCCTTTGTGTTCTGCCTGGTCTTCGATCGAGTGAATTCTTCTCATCAACTTACGTCATTCTGCAAACAGGGACACCTCAGAGTCTATTCCTTCCGTCATGTCGTTCATAAATAATAGAAACAAGCATGGTCCTAGGGATGACCCTGTGGACCCTGCTGGTCACAAGGTGCCCAACTCTGGTCACCTCGCCTCGTACCTGACTCGCTGCTGTCTTCATGACAAGTATTCCCTGATCCCATTGTAGTGACCTTCCCTGTTATCCCTGCTTGTACTCCTCCAGTTTTTGCACAATCTTTGGTGGTAACCTGTGTCAAGCGGCCTTCTTGCAGTCCAAGAAAAGCAATACACCCACCCATCTTTCTTGTCTTACTGACTGTCACCATGTCATAGAACTCCAGTAGCGTGTGTGACACAGGATTTCCCGTCCCTGAAAACCATGTTGGCTGCTGTTGATGAGATCGTTCTTTCTAGGTGTTCACACTCTTCTCTGATAATCTTCTCCATGATTTTTGAATACTATACATGTCGTGACACTGGTCTGTAGTTTAATGTTTCCTTTGTCTGTTCTCCTTTTTTTAAAGATTGGGACTACATTTGCTTGTCTTCCAATGACTCAGGCAATCTCCATGTTTCGTAGATGTATTGAATATTGTTGTTAGGGGTACACATAGCGCCTCTGACTCCCACCCTCTCAATACCATGGGGAGATGTTATCTGGCTCCCATTGCCTTTGAGGTATCTAGCTCACTCAGAAGCCTCTTCACTTCTTCCTTCGGTTGTGTGCACCTGTGTCCAGCACATGGTGGGTGTGCCCCACCTACTCCGTCTTTCTGGAGCCCCCTTCTGTCTCCTCTGTGAACATTCTTTGGGAATCTCTTGTTGAGTTCCTCACATATTCACGGGTCATTTCTTGTTGTCTCTCCTCCTTCCTTTCTTTAGCCTGATTACCTGGTCCTTGACTGTTGTCTTCCTCCTGATGAAGGCTTGTACACAGTTTCGGGTCAGATTGGCTTTTGATGCTATTGTCGTTTTCATATTGTCTTTGGGCCTCCCTTTTATCCGTGCATATTCGTTTCATGGCTACTACGATGCTCTCCTTATTCTCCTGGGGCTTTGCCTTCTATATTTCTTCCATTCCTAGCACACCTTGTTTTTGCCTCAATGCACCTTTGGGTAAACCATGGGCTCATCTGGCTTTTTCATTATTCCTGTTACCCTTGGGTACGAAACCTCTCCTCAGCCTCCTTGCATTTTGTTGCTACTATTACAATCATCCTCATTAACTGGCTTCCCTGCCAGTTCTCTGTACACAACTGAAACCCGTTCAGGAAGTTCCTATTCCTGAGTAGTCCCCTTTCTTGTAGTTTGGCTTCATTCGGTCTGGCCTTCCTGGCTTCTCCTCCCCCCACTTATAGCTCTACTATGTATTCGATGCTTAAATCCACATGGTCACTGGCCCCCAAGGGGTCTTTCATATGTGATGTCCTCGATATCTGCACTACTCAAGGTGAATACTAAGTCCACCTTGCTGGTTATCCTCTCCCTCTCTCTATTGTAATGTCCCTTACGTGTTGGCACATGAAGTTACCAGTAACACCTCCTATCATCTTAAGCCCTCCATGTATCTTGGCCCACATGTGGGTTCCAAGTTCTCCAATCGTCTCCTGTGGTTAAAGTCACTATGATCAGGAGCTTTGCACTGCATGCATAAGCTCTTTCTGGGCCACCTAGCCAGAGTTGTCAACCATCGCTGTATTGCTCTCGTCGGTACTCTTGACTTGGCCTCTTTGTTCTGTGGTGGTGTATACAATCACTGCTTTGACCCAACCTTGGGAACCTCCAGAGTGAGCGTTCCCGCTATGTAATCATTTTCTTCTCGCTGTCTCCTCTCTCCAGCTCATCAAAAATTCCAGCGATTTTTGTTCAAGCAGTGCACTCCTCACCCCCCCTGTTCCCTCTGTCTTTCCTCAGGATTGGTATCACGTTGGAAAGAGGCATCTGTTATCTTACATGTAAGCTTCGGTTTCTGTGTGAAGCTATGATGTCGGTGATGCTCTTTGACTCTTTCATGCCACTCTCCCACTTATTTGTTATTCATCAGAGTTTGTGTACCATAACCTTCAGTTTCCTTTCCAACACTGTGGTGGGGGGCCTGTGAGGGTGGGATACCTGGTGCATACTGTGGGATTCTATAGCTCGGGTAGGGTGGAGGCTTTGGGTAGGAATTGTAGTGTGTGTTGGGTGGTGTGATAGTTTGTATTGGTTTGAGAATAGTTGTGTGTGTGCTTGCCCTTGCTGTTCTTTTCTGCTCTGACTGACCTCTGCTGGTTCCATCCTTGTCTCTTTTCCTAGCTCCTTTCGCTTTTTGTCCTCTCCCTCAGCTGCTTTTCGTTCTGATTTTGTTCTGGTCTCTGTCTAGGAACACCCCTTGTACTTTTCCCGAGTATTTCAATCGTGGTTTCTCTTGGAGGATCCTGTTCCGCACTGTTTCCGTCCTGAGAATCAGCTTGATTGGTCGGTTTCTCCCCTTCGAGTACCCCCCTATTCTCTGAAAATTTACAATCTCGTCCATCTCTTCACCTATTTCCGTGATGATTTTCTCAATCTCCTTTCTTTCTTCCTGCTGCCTTTCAGTGTGTGTCCTTTCCTCTCTCTCCTGAAGCCCATGGATAAACACTGATTTTGCCCTTTCCTCCTCCCATTGCCTCACCCTCTGTGACTCTGGATCCTCCATATGCTGTGTCTTCTCTGGTCACTGCCCCTGTAACTCGCTTCAGCCTATTTATCTCAACTTCTAGGACCCTTATCTTGGCTACTGCAGTTCGACTTGTGTTTTCCCAAATTCTTTTTTCTCCTTCTCCAACCTCTTTTCCAATTTCACAGAGAGCTCTTTCTCCATTTTTTCAGAATGCTCTCCTAATTTTCTCTCCCACTCTTGTTCCATCCTTTTCCACTGCTCCTCCCTCTACTCCTCCCTACCAGAACCATTCTCATCTGATCCTTGGTTCCTGCGAGTCCCCACCATTTTTTTTTTGTGTTTTGTGAGAGAAGAGAGAAGGGAAAGGTAGAAGGAGAGAGAGAGGGGAAGAGTGAGAAGGGAAAGGGGAGAGAGAGTGTGAGAGAGGGAAAGAGAGAGGAGGGAAGGGAAGGAGAGGGGGGGGAAATGAGAAGGGGAAAAATGGAGAAGAGATGGAGAGAGAAGAGAGAGAGAGAAGAGAGAGAGAGAAAAGAGAAGGGAAGGTAAGAGAGGGGAATAGTGAGAAGGAAAAAGGGGAAGAGAGAGTGAGAGTGAGAGAGAGAGAGGTGGAGGAGAGTGAAGGGAAGGGTAGGAGAGGGGAGAGTTAGAAGGGAAAATGGGGAAGAGAGAGAAGCAAGAGAGAGAGAGAGGGAGAGAGGGAGAGAGGGAGAGAAGGAGAGAGGGGGGACGAGTGAGAGAGTGGGAGAGAGTGAAGGGAAGGGTAGGAGAGGGGGAGAGTTAGAAGGGAAAATGGGAAGAGAGAGAGCAAGAGTGAGAGAGAGAGAGGAGAGAGAGAGAGAGAGAGAAGAGAGAGAGGAGAGAGAGAGAAGAGAGAGGGGAGAGAGAGAGGGAGAGGGAGGGAAGAGGGAGGGAGAAGAGGGAGAGAGGGGGGGAGAGAGAGGAGAGGGGAAGGAAAGAGAGGGGGGAGGGGGGGGAGAAGGGGGAAAAAAGGGGGGGGAAAGGGGAGAGGGGAGAAGCTAGGGGGGGAAGGGGGGGGGAAGGGG
>NC_069498.1:9124537-9154199 GCF_026875155.1 Cherax quadricarinatus
CACTAGATCATAGAATCCACACAGTATGGCCACCAGGTCTCCCACCCTCACAGGCCCCCCCCCAAACCAGTGTTGGAAAGGAAATGAAGGTATGGTACACAAACGCTGATGAATAACCAAATAAGTGGAGGGAGTTTGGCATGAATGAAAGAGTCAAAGAAGTCATCCACGGGAATCATAGCTCTCACAGAAACCAGTCCAGAAAGCATAACGATGCCCTCTTTCAAGGATACAAATCCTGAGGAAAGACAGAGGGAAAACAGGGGCGGGATGGAGGAGTGGCACTGTGATCAAACATCGCTGAATTTTGCTGAGGTGGGAGCGAGGGAAACAGCGGAGAAGAAAGTGATTCTACATAGCGGGTAACGGTTCACTCTGGAGGGTCCCAAGTGGTTAATAGCAGATGATGTATAAAAACTCACCACAGCAACAGCAGGGGGCCAAGAGCAAGAGTACGACGAGAGCAATAGAGCGATGGTTGTCACATGGCTAGAGTGGACTAGGAAGAGCTCATAGCATGCAGGGCAATAGCTCTGATCATGGGGTGACTTTACCACAGGAGATCGATTGGGAGAACTTGGACCCACATGGGGGCCAAGATACATGGAGGCTAGATGATGGAGGTGGTACTGCGTAAACTTCATGTGCCATGTAAGGGAACTACAAGAGAGAGAGGAAGAGGATGAATCCAGCAAGGCTGTGGGACTTAGTATTCTCCTTGAGTAGTGCAGATATCGCGGCATCACATATGAAAGACCCCTTGGGGAGAGTGACCATGTGGTTTTAAGATTCGAACTCCACGTAGAGCTATAAGTGGAGGGCAGAAGCAGGAAGGCCAGGGACGAATGGAAGCCAAATACAAGAAAGGGGACTACACAGGAATGAGAGAACTCCTGAACGGGGTTCAGTGGGTACAGCGAACTGGCAGCGAAGCAGTTAATGAGATTGATGGAATATGTAGCAACAAAATGCTCAAGGAGGCTGTGGAGAGGTTTGTAACCAAGAGGTAACAGGAATATGAAAAGCCAGGATGAGCCCATGGTTTACCCAAAAGGTGCAGGGAGGCCAAAAACAAAGTGTGCTAGGGGATGGAAGAAATATAGAAGGCAAAGGACCAGGAGAATAAGGAGAGCAGTCGTAGAAGCCAGAAACGAATATGCACGGATCAGAAGGAGGACCAAAGACAATATGAAATACGACCATAGCAGCAAAAGGCCAAATCTGACCGAAAACTGTTGTACAGCCACATCAGGAGGAAAACACAGTCAGGACCAGGTGAATTCAGCTAAGAAAGGACAGGAGGAGAGACAACACGAAATGACCGTGAAAGTATGTGAGGAATCAACAAGGAGATTCAAAGAAGTGTTCACAGAGGAGACAGAAGGGGCTCCAGAAAGACGGAGAGGTGGGGCACACCACCATGTGCTGGACACAGTGCACACAACGAGGAAGAAGTGAAGAGGCTCTGAGTGCGCTAGGATACCTCAAAGGCTATGGGGCCAGATAACCATTCCCGATGGGTATTGCGAGAGGAGCAGACGGCGTTATGTTTTCCCCTAACAACAATATTCAATACATCTATCGAAAACTGGGAGGATTGCCTGCGCATGAAGACGGCCAAATGTAGTCCCAATCTTAAAAAAGGAGACAGGACAGAAGCATTAACTACAGACCGTGTCATGACATGTACAGTAATGCAAAATCTATGGAGAAGATTATCAGGAGAAGGGAGTGGTGGACACCTAGAAAGGAAACGATCTCATCAACAGCAGCCAACATGGTTTCAGGGACGGGAAATCTGTGTCACAAACCTACTGGACGTTTATGGACATGGTGACGCAGTAAGACAAGAAGAGAGAGGGGTGGGTGGATTGATTTTCTTGGACGCCAGAAGGCGTTTGGGACACAGTTCCACACAAGAGATTGTGCCAAAAACTGGAGGACCAAAGCAGGGATAACAGGGAAGGCACTACAATCGCTCAGGGAATATTGTCAGGAAGACAGCAGCGAGTCATGGTACGTGGCGAGGGTGACCAGAGGGGCACCAGTGACCCGAGGGTCCCAAGGGGTCAGTCCTAGGACAGTGCTGTTGTCTGTTATTTAGTGAACCACTGACGAAGGAATAGATCTGAGGTTGTCCGTTTGCAAATGCGAAGAGATGAGAAGAATTCACTCGATAGAAGGGACAGGCAGAACTACAACAAAGGGATCTGGACATGGCTGCATACCTTGGTCCAGCAATTGGCTTGGAGTTCATCCCACCAAAGTGCAAAGTCATTGAGATTGGGGAAAGTGCCAAAGAAGACCGCAAACGGAGACAAGTAAGTCTTGGGGGCCAGCGACTACAAAAACTACTCAAGGAAAAAGATTTTTTTCTGTGGGAGTGAGTTAACACCGGGCACATCTCCTGAAGCGCACATCAACCAAATAAGGCTTGCAGCAAACAATAATGGGGCCTAGGCAACCTCAGAACATATTCCGACATCTTAATAAGGAATCATTCAGGACCCTGTACACCGTGTACGTTTAGGCCCATATTGGAGTATGCGGCACCAGTTTGGAAACCCAATACCTAGCCAAGCACGTAAAGAACTAGAGAAAAGTGCAAAGGGTTTGCAACAAGACTTGTCCCAGAGCTCAAGGGGTATGTCTACGAGGAGAGGTTAAGGGAAATCAACCTGACGACACTGGAGGACAGGATGAGATAGGGGGGACATGATAACGACATACAAAATACTGAGAGGAATTGACAGGGTGACAAAGGAAGGATGGTTCCAATGAGATTGGACACCAGTAAAAGGGGACACCAGTTGAGAAGTTGAAGACACAGATGAATCACAGGGGATGTTGGAAGTATTTCTTAGCGCCAGAGTAGACAGTAATAGGAATAGTTTGGGAAAGCGATGTAGTGGAGGAGGATCCATACATAGCTTTAAGCAGAGAGTCATGATAAAGCTCACGGCCTCAGGGAGGAGTGACCTAGTAGCGATCAGTGAAGAGGCGGGGCCAGGAGCTCGGATCGACCCCCGAACCTCAATAGGTGAGTACAACTAGGTGAGTATACACCACACACACCACCACAGAGTGGGGCGCCCTGTGAACAGCGGGGTCCAAACAGGGGTCAGTCTCATGGGACAGTGCTATTCTTGGTATATGTGGGATGCGGACAACATGACGGAAAAGTAATAGATAGAAGTGTCCCTGTTTGCAGATGATGTGAAAGTTAATGAGCGAGAATTAAATTCAGATGCAGACAAGACAGATTACAAAGAGACCTGGGACAGGTTGGATGTGTGGTTCTAGAACTGACTTCTAGAACTTTAACCCGCCTAAAGCAAAAGTCATGGAAGATCGGAGAAGGGCCAAAGAAAGACCGAGGACAGAGTATAGGCTAGGAGCCAACGACTGCAAACTATAAGAGAAAGATCTAGGCGTGAGTATACTTACCGAGTAACATCGCACAGAAGCAACATTAACCAGATAGCTGCTGCGTTATGGGCGCTGGCAAACTGCGAAATAGTTTTGGTGATACCTCAGTAAGGAATCGTTCAATATTTTTTATCCACTGTGTACGTTCAGGCCCATTACTGGAGTACGCAGCACATGTTTTTGGGGGGGAAAAAACACAGCTGGTCATACACGTCAAGAAATTAGAGAAAGTGCAAGGTTTGCAAAAAAGGCTAAGTCCCAGAGTAAGGGGAATGACCTACGAGAAGTTAAGGGGACATCGGTCTAACGACTCTGGAGGGCATGAGGGTCTGGGGGGAGACAGGATAACGAATACAAATACTGCGTGGAATAGAAAGGTGGACGGAGAAGTAAGGTGTGTTCCAGAGATGGACACAGAAAAAAGGGGGTACAACTGGGGAGCTGAGGGACTCAGATGGAGCCAAACGGAATGTTAGGAAGTATTCTTCAGCTCCACAGAAGTTGTAGGAAGTGGAATAGTCTTGCAAGCGATGTAGTGGAGGCAGGAAACCATGCATTAGTTTTAAGACGAGATATTATAAAGTTCAAGGAGCAGAGAGTGGGAGGACCCAGTGCGGTTCTAGTGAAGGGGTTGGGGGCACCAACATTAGGTGAGTAACACACACACACACACACACAACACTCACAACACACACCACACACACCCTCAGTCATTATATATTGAAGTGTTTATGAACCTGAGAACTTAAATTTTAAATTATCGTGCTTAATTAGATACAAATTACACAAAATGGATATCTGCTGCTACTGATATTTCATTCTTAGCTGCTTGCTCGACCTTGAACATTTAAGCTCAATGGAAGTTGTCAATGTAATTCCAGGATCTGGAGAATAGGTTCAACAATTTTGGTCATACAGTATTATCACCATGTCAACTGCTGAAAAGAATTTATTCCTAGTAACCCTACATAATCGATTGGAAAATTACATTGGAAAAAGAAATAAGATTTATTCTAAGCACTTGCGAAAGAATATATATTTTTTTAGATACAAGTATGGTGTGACCACATGAAAATATATTATAATTATTTATCCAAAGTGTAACCCAATAAAGTCATCACAGACAGTAATTTCTGAAGAGACATTCTGCAGTTATTAACAGAAAGGTGACAGATTAATGTAACTGGTGCTGTTAAAAACTGACGGAACTTAACGTGAAGGTGCAGTTTAATTTCCCGGAAATCAATCCAGTAGTATGAGTTTCAAGCTGACCAGAAGAGTCATTCATCCAGCTGTTGTGGAGGAATCCAACAAAATTTGCACTTTCCAGCCCAGTTGTTAGGAAGTGGAATAGCAATACCTGGCGTCCAGGTTTGCTATACTGCTGTACTTCTCCCTGGGTATGTAATAATTACTGTTTCTTATGTGTGTGAATAAAGGCTAACAATATTACAGACGAATCAAGTAAACAGTAATACCTAGAGGAATGTCTCACAAACTCTCGATTCTATAAATTTCCTCTAATTTCTCTAACTGCGGTTCTCTGATATAACATGCAAAACACTAATATATTCTTAACATTTAAGGGGAACGGAATTCCTTTGATTTTGTGAATGACGCTTGTTTAATAAACTAAGGCTAACCTTCTTGCGCACCTCCAAGTTGTAGGATCTGTATTGGTTTAGGCTGTTCTCGATAAATTTACAGTGAAACTGTGATTGTCTATTCACATGTTCTCTGGGGATCACCGAGCCTTCACTTGTAGGTTGTTTCATTAAATTTGAGTATAAGTCTTTCTTTCCAAACAAAGAAACCTTTAGTCTTGGACTTATAAAAAAAATAGAAAGCAGAGCTAGGGCGAACTCTGGGGGAACCGAGGAAAAACTTAAGAGAAAATATGGTGATTCGTAGAGAGAAGCATGCTGATAAACAAGAAAGACCATAAAGGAGGGATTGTTATCTTTTGTGCTTCAGCAAAAGTAAACTAATTTCTTAGTTTACACGCAGGATTTCTCAACATACATTAGAAAAAGAAAGCCCGTATTATAACCATATCTTTATGAAGGCTCATGTTGTGGCGATGAAGCTCTTGATCCACAAATGAACTAAGGATTTCAACTTATCCTCTCTCCATATAGCAGCCGGTTCATAACTTTTCTGGCAAGAGACCAAAATCATTTAGAATCTACTTGGCGACATAAGTTCTACCTCCTTTTTCATAACCATAATTTGAACATAAGTAAAACATGATTCTTGGTCCTAAAAAAGTATGGCAAAAACCAAAGATAAATTACCAGTATTCTTTAGCTCAACAATGCTTCAATGTGTGCGGGGAAGCACAGAGCCACCTTTGACAGAGAGAGTCCTCATGCAGGGGACCTTTCTGTTGGCTGTTCCCAACTCCCGCCTTGGCACGGCGCTCGACCACAGGCCCATCCGCATTGGTTACTGCCTTCGACTTACCACCCATATTCTCGCCTAACACAGGTTTCGTTTGCGGCTGTGAGCAGCAGTTCGCTTCGGGTACACTATATTGTGTGCCGTAAATCCGAGGGAAAAAAAATTACAAGGCATGAGGGTTAATAACATTATCAAGAGGAGCCTCACAACAGCCGGATGGCCAGCAATAAGGGAACATCACTAGCCGACATGATGGCAGCTAAAGGGTCCAGTTAGTATCACCTTTCAAGCCTGGACAGGACGGCAAGCAGGAGGTGTTGGGGACTACACCATGTGTATCTACCTCGGCTGATAATTATCCTCCAATACACCAGGGAGGAAGGAGGGGGCAGCTGCCGTTCAGGAGTCCCAAAGTCCGAAAATACAGAGGAACTTGCCAATTATTGATGTTTGTTCACAATGGTTCGGAGACCCTTGGCCCATGGGTTTTTAGGACAAGTGTGCATCTTTGTTCCTAAGTGAGTAGGCAAGGAGACTATCAGGGTAACTACGATCCCAGGGGCGGCTGGTTTCTGTTTCCTGCGACTCTGCGCTGCCTGTTCAGAGAAGGTAATACCTGCTGAGAATGTTGGGCACGCGCCCCCACCTCAGAAGGCTGGATTAGATCTTTTCGCGTTTATAACCAGGGACAAACACATAAACAATATGGTACTAGAATGTTATCTCACAACTTCATGAATGTGTATGTCATATTTATATCAACTACGTATCTCTTTAAATGTTTCGTACCATATTATGTAATGAAATATACCTACTGATAAAAAATGAAAAGATGGGGTGGTAGGGGAAGTGGAATATTCAAATCGATTCAAATCCACTTCTCCGATTATATATATAATTTTTCAAATTCGTTCTTAGGTGTAATAACTTTTTTTTATCTATTTGCTAAGTTGTATGCCATGTTATCACTTTCCCTACAGGAAGCCTATTAATGTGAATTCAGTGATGTATGTATTAGACTGCTTTTTTGCGTGTACTAGAATTCTTAAATTCAGCAAATTCCCTTCTAAGCATTTATCTTGATAAACATTGTTGTCCCTTATTAAAGTCGCTTGAGTGGAGTACAGTTGGAGTGCTCATTTAAATTTAATTCCTTTATTTTCTGTGTAGTTTGTTAGAATTCCGACTTGAAAGTCAGCACTATTTCTTGCATTAGTAATAGACAACCTCAAACAGAATTTTATCTTGAATTTGCTTTTCCTGTGAACTTTTTATGTTATGAAGTGTGACTTAGTAGAGGCTCCCTAACAAATTATTTATTCATGACCACACTTCAGGGTACAGCTTCTGTTGTGCATTACTTATGGTTGTCTCTACTATTCATATTTTTGTTTCTCTAGTTAATACTTAATAAGTCTGTCCAGCTTTTCTACGTTGGTGTGATCATCGTCCTTGTAGGTAATTATAACTGTGTGTCACATTGTGATGTTAATCATTTTAAGTTTAGTGATTATCAGTGTCAGTACAATACGTCGTTCTCTTAAATATAACTTTGAGGTTTTCTGTCACCTCTTTTTTCTTTCTGAAGGAGTTCAGTAGAAAACATCACGTAATTCTTTTCTTTGTTTCCTGCGTTATTTGTTCAGAATTTCTGTGTAGTGTACCAAAAACGTTTGTGACAGTGTTGTTACCGAATGGTACTTGTAATTTTATTTGTGTCGTACTGTTACGCTCTATATGTGGGTTTCTGTGAGGATTCTTGTGTAATGAAGGGTCTTGCATGTGATATCTCCATTGACAGTGACGACTACCACGGAATCGTTCAACTGTGGCTAACAAACAGTTAAAAAATAAGGGAGAAGGGAGGTAGATAATGAGGTAACGCTAGTGGTCACGATGAAGCTAGGCTCACATAATTCATAGCGAATGTGACATCACCGCTAAGTGTACACGCGGAGCCACAAGCCTTTTCTCAGGAATGAATGTTAGGTTAAACTTGAAACAACAACACCGTGCGTACTGCAAAGTGTGCCTGGCTACTGAAGCACTAAAGGAATTCATTTCTAAAACAAGGAACAGTTTCACAAAACAATTCACACAACTGGTTATGGAACAACAATGATGTTATAAATGGACTGTTCAATACAAATTATAGAGGCATTCAGCTGCTTCTTCCTTCACCAGGGAAATCAGTACAATAAAAATGAGCCAGCATACTTCATCTTTGGACATCCTCTTTATGCGGATCCTCTATAATTTAACTTAAGTGAGTATGTCAATAATCGTAAGAGACTTAAAGGAAAGACCCAAATCTCTGTCAGGTGGGTGGGTCTAGTCCACCTTCCCCGAAATATCTTTGTGCAAGGTTTACATTACCTATTTATTGATGTGTATTAACCCTCTCAGCGCAGGTGTTATAAATGCTAGCACTATCATCACATTGTATTAGATTGCGATATAGTTCATTCTTGGTGTGGTAAATGTGTTCAAAAATATCCCAGTAGAGAATACACAGTGGAGTGATAATCAGAATTGGGGATTAGGTTTAAATCTACCATTGCCATAACTGTGTGCGAACAGCCCTGTCTTACTCCCTTTCTATAAAGGATACTGTTGAAACCAGACGGACTTCTGCTACACCAGTTGTGAAGGAGCTAGCCATTTCTGCCAGCACATATGGAATAATCGATCTGATACTAACTCACATCAGTGCCTATCCTTGAATATTTAGATGATTGTCACGCTTCCGAACACACGCTGCCTACCTGTGATACCTTCCCAACACACGTTGCCCCTACCTGTGACACCTTCCCAACACACGTGCCTCCATCTGTGACACCTTCCCAACACACGTGCCCCTACCTGTGACACTTTCCCAACACACGTGCCCCTACCTGTAACACCTTCCCAACACACGTGCCCTACTCGGAACGTTCCCAACACACGTGCCTCTATCTGTGAACCTTCCACACAGGTGCCTCCCTCTGTGACACCTCCAACACACGTGACTTCATCTGTGACAACTTCCCACACAATTGCCCCTACTTGACACTTTCCAACACACGTTGCCCCCATCTGTGACACTTTCCCAACACACGTGCCCCCATCTGTGACACCTTCCAAACACACGTGCCCCCACCTGTGACACCTTCCCAACACACGTGCCCCTATCTGTGATACCTTTCCACAACCACACGTTCCCTCCATCTGTGACCCTTCCAACACACGTGCCTTACCTGTGACACCTTCCCAACACAGTGCTCCAAACTTGTGACACCTTCCCAACACACGTGCCTCCATCTGTGACACCTTCCCAACACACGTGCCCCACCTGTGACACATTCCCAACACACGTGCCTCTACCTGTGATACCTTCCCAACAGAACGTGCCTTATCTGTGGGACACTTCCCAAACAGTTAGCCCTCCATCTGTGACACCTTCCAAAACACGTGCCACCATCTGTGGCACTTCCACACACGTGCCCCCACCTGTGACACCTCTTCCCGACACATGTGCCTTCTATCTGTGAACCTTCCCAACACAGGTGCCTCCATCTGTGACCCCTCCCACACTCGTGCCTTCATCTGTGACCACCTTTCCCACCACAACGTCGCCCTACCTGTTGACACTTTCCAACCACAGCTGCCCCATTCTGTGACACTTTCCACACACGTGCCCCCATTTCTGTGACACCTTTCCAAACCCCGTTGCCCACCTGTGGACACCTTCCAAACAGTGCCCTACTGTGCTACCTTCTCCAACACAGTGCCTCCATCTGTGACACCCTTCCCAACAACACGTGCCCTTACCTGTGACACCTTCCCAACACATGTGCTCCAACTTGTGACACCTTCCCAACACACGTGCCTCCATCTGTGACACCTTCCCAACACACGTGCCCCACCTGTGACACATTCCCAACACACGTGCCTCTACCTGTGATACCTTCCCAACACACGTGCCTTCATCTGTGACACCTTCCCAAACAGTTGGCCTCCATCTGTGAACCTTCCCAATACACACGTGCCACATCTGTGGCACCTTCCCAACACACGTGCCCCCACCTGTGACACCTTCCCGACACATGTGCCTCCATCTGTGACACCTTCCCAACAAACGTGCCCCCACCAGTGACACCTTCCCAACAAACGTGCCCCCACCAGTGACACCTTCCCAACACACGTGCACCCTCCTGTGACACCTTCGGAATCCTGGCAAGAGGTAATCAGACAGGAATTACTATGTCAGAGGCATCACCAGAGGGTACCAGTGTAACTGTGGTACCTGCTAGTGTAGTAGGTACTGAAAAAAAGGACATACTCCGGAGTAACTTCTTTTGTAAAAGTACCGAACTCACATGACCTCTTTCAGGTCATAAAAATCTTGCAATTAAAATTATCCATCTCAACAGGCGTACACAATTGTTAAGATAGGTAGCCAAATCGCCTTTCAATTACAGAAATAATCAATTACAGGACAATGAATTACAAAGACAAATAATCTATTTGTGAAAGAAAGGCCAAGATCATGATTGCACATTACCTCGGGAATGTGCTTGAATCAGAGAGAAATTATTAGAGAAAATAGAATAAAAAGAAGATTGTACAAGCTTACGAGTTTCCTCTTAAGTATTTATATTCATACTGAGCCATAAAAGTACAAATCCTGCATTTATGGTTCACACTGGGTCCTGTGCTAAGCTCCCTGTGTATAGAATATACCTAATTGGATTGAATCTTTATTAGGAAACCAGTTTGGTCGAGTGGTTAACGCCACTGAGGACTAACTTGCCTATAGGTTCCAAACCTACCGTCCCCCTGATGTGTTTTGCCAATGAGTTATTATAATTTCATGAGTTATGCACAAGAGGTTTCAATAAGTTGCTACAATGGATAGATTAAAAAAATCATGGAACATTACCTCCATCAGGAATTGGTTCCACAACTTAGGTCACATTAGTGCAACCAAGAATATTGATGCATTTTGTTTGCAGAAATGTAGACTACGAGGTGGAGCACCTCCCACAAAATTGCCTGGATATGCAACGTATAACTTAAATTATTTTTATTTTTTTTATTATCACACTGGCCGATTCCCACCAAGGCAGGGTGGCCCGAAAAGACACAACTTTCACCATCCATTCACTCCATCACTGTCTTGCCAAGAAGGGTTGCTTTACATACAGTTTTAAACTGCAACATAACACCCCTCCTTCAGAGTGCCAGGGCACTGCTACTTCCCATCTCCAGGGCTCAATGCCGGCCTGCGGTTGTCCTGATCATTCATAAAGGTTACTTGCTCACACTACCAACAGCACGTCAAGTATTAAAAACCATTTGTTCCCCATTCCCCTCCTATCAAAACACGCTCACGCATGCCGGCTGGAAAAGTCCAAGCCCATCGCACACAAAACCTCCTTTACCCCTCCCTCCAACCCTTCTAGGCCGGACCCTACCCCGCCTTCCTTCCATCTACGACTGATACATTCTTGAAGTCTTTCTGTTTTCGCTCCATTCTCTCTACATGTCCGAACCACCTCAAAACCCTTCACTCAGCCTCTGGACAACTCAGTTTTGGTAATCCCGCACCTCCTTCCTAACTTCCAAACTACGAATTCTCTGCCAATATATTCACACCACACATTGCCCTCAGACATGACATCTCACTGCCTCCAGCCTTCTACACGCTGCAACATTCATCACACGCTTCACACCATATAAAGAGCGTTGGTTAAACTTTAATCTCATTACATCCCTCTTTGCCTCAGGACAAGTTCTTTGTCTCCACAAGGACTCCTAAGTGCACCACTTCACTCTTTTTCCCGCATCAATTCTATGATTCACTCATCTTTCATAGGACCCCAATCGCTGACACGTCCACTCCCAAATATCTGAATACGTTCACCTCCTATACTCTCTCCCTCCAGTTGAATTCAATTCTTTATCACCCTAATCTTTTTGTTATCCTCATAACCTTACTCTTTTCTGTATTCACCTTTAATTTTTTCTTTGGCAAACCCTACAAATTCATCACCAATCTCTGCAGCTCTCTTCAGAATCACCCAGAGCACAGTGTCATCAGCAAAAGAGCAGCTGTGACAACTCCACTTTGTTGTGTGATTCTTTATTCTTTTAACTCCACGCCTCTTGCCAAGACCCCGCATTTGCTTCTCTTACAACCCCCATCTATAAATATATTAAAACACCACGGTAGAAACAATCACACAATCCTTGTTTAGGGCTACTTTTACTGGGAAAAAAATTTCCTCTTTCTACATACTCTAACTTGGAGCCTCACTGTCCTCGTAAAAACTCTTCATGCTTTCAGTAACCTACCTCCTACACCTTACACTTGCAACATCTGCCCACATTGCCCCCCCGATCAACCTGTCATACGCCTTTTCCAAATCCCATAAATGGCCACAAAGACCTCTTTAGCCTTATTCTGTAAATACTGTTCACATTGGAGGTCATCACAGCGTGATCGGTCCCACACCATGTTATGGTACACTACACAACCATCAATATTCAATAAAAATTGGTTAAACTGGGATTCTGTCTCGAGTAACGCGCAACAATTTCTTTAGAGAAAAACACATCTTTGGTGATCACTAAAAGCTGTTCAAGCCAGTTACTTATATCATCTACTACAACAAATTTATTTTTCTTACTAAACTCTATTATTACATTGAAAAATTTTCCTGCACACAACACACACTCTCCACTCAACCACACACACACACAGACACACACACACAGGACACAGACACAGACCACACACACACACACACACACACACACACACACCACAAACACACACACACCAACACACACACACCACACACACACGGGGGTGCAGAGTGGGGTGCCACAGGGCTCGAGAACCTTCGTGTCTTTTGAAGGCGTATGCAACAACGCTTGCAGTAATCAGTGGTAGTGACAAAGTCAGTGAACAAACCTGCGAGTGATAACTATAGTTATTAGTTGAAAAAGTCGAGGGGACAACCTAAATTCAGTATTTTCTTTTAACGTGCAATCGTTGGGATCTATAGGCACAGTGCCACCAGGATACAAACATAAAAAGATCACAAGTGAGTGTGGAACGGGGGGTGTGAATCAAGAATTACCGGCGTTTGGTTCACAAGTGAAAATGCTGGGGCACCGGTAAATGTGAGAGTGAAAAAGGTTAATAAGCACAAAGGAGAAGAAAAAAAATAAAAATACAACAAGGGAAGGTGGCAGTAGGTCTGCTAAAGCAGTGACCGTCACAACAGTTTGTATGCCATTATAATCTTAAAGTGAAAACACCGAATGTGAAGTGTATTCTGTAATAAGTGAAAAAGTGAAATCACTTGAGGAACGAAGGATGAATGAGATATATGGTTATAAACAGCTGGGTGGTGAAGGAGTTACAAACTAGTGATTATGAAGGGGCCTATGTACGACGATTACGTCATCAGATTCTGGCAACTTGTCATTCTACTGCACAAAAATTTTCCCGGGTACACTCAACAGACTTATCCCCCTATAATTTTTCACTTCTTTTATCCCCTTTGCCTTTATAAAAAGGAACTATGCATGCTCTCTGCCAATCCCGAGGTACCTTACCCTCTTCCATACATTTATTAAATAATTGCACCAACCACTCCAAAACTATATCCCCACCTGCTTTAACATTTCTATCTTTACCCCATCAATCCCGGCTGCCTTACCCCCTTTCATTTTACCTACTGCCTCACGAACTTCCCCCACACTCACAACTGGCTCTTCCTCACTCCTACAAGATGTTATTCCTCCTTGCCCTATACACGAAATCACAGCTTCCCTATCTTCATCAACATTTAACAATTCCTCAAAATTTTCCCCCTCCATCTTCCAATACCTCAAATTTCTCCTTTTAATAACTCTCCTCTCCTATTTTTAACTGACAAATCCATTGTTCTCTAGGCTTTCTTAACTTGTTAATCTCACTCCAAAACTTTTTCTTTTTTTTCAACAAAATTGTTGATAACATCTCCCCCCACTCTCTCATTTGCTCTCTTTTTACATTGCTTCACCACTCTCTTAACCTTTTCTCTTTTTCTCCAATATCTCCTTCCCTCCTTGCATCACTTCTACTTTGTAAAAATTTTCTCCATATGCTAACTTTTTCCCCCTTACTACTCTCTTTACATCATCATTCCACCAATCGCTCCTCTTCCCCCTGCACCCACTTTCCCTGTAACCACAAACTTCTGCTGAACACTCTAACACTACATTTTTAAACCTACCCCATACCTCTTCGACCCCATTGCCTATGCTCTCATTAGCCCATCTATCCCCAATAGCTGTTTATATCTTACCCTAACTGCCTCCTCTTTTAGTTTAAAAAACCTTCACCTCTCTCTTCCCTGATGCTTCATTCTCCTTGTATCCCATCTACCTTTTACTCTCAGTGTAGCTACAACTAGAAAGTGATCTGATATTTTCTGTGGCCCCCCTATAAACATGTACATCCTGAAGTCTACTCAACAGTCTTTTATCTACCAATACATAATCCAACAAACTACTGTCATTTCGCCCTACATCATATCGTGTATACTTATTTATCCTCTTTTTCTTAAAATATGTATTACCTATAACTAAACCCCTTTCTATACAAAGTTCAATCAAAGGGCTCCCATTATCATTTACACCTGGCACCCCAAACTTACCTACCACACCCTCTCTAAAAGTTTCTCCTACTTTAGCATTCAGGTCCTGAATGTGTTTAATAAACATACAATACCATCTTGATAAAGGTCCAGGCTAATCAGCTTCAGTCAATGCTTTTAAGATCACATCATTAGTGAATCCACCATTATTCTTTGAAATTTTGCTACCAGATATAAGAATATTGGAGGGGTTTATAACAAACACCAGTGGAAGTAAACGAGCATTATCATGCTCATGCACTATTAAACCTATGCACTATTAAAACTATGGCGTAGAATTAGGGGGGATATGATCGAGGTGTATAAATGGAAAACAGGAATAAATAAAGGGGATATAAATAGCGTGCTGAAAATTTCCAGCCAAGACAGGACTCGCAGCAATGGTTTCAAGTTGGAAAAATTCAGATTCAGGAAGGATATAGGAAAGCACTGGTTTGGTAATAAAGTTGTGGATGAGTGGAACAAACTCCCCTGTACAGTTATTGAGGCTAAAACGTTGTGTGGTTTTAAAAATAGGTTAGATAAATGCATGAGTGGGTGTGGGTGGGTGTGAGTTTGACCGTACTAGCTTGTGCTGCTGGGTCTGGTGCCGTGCTCCTTCCTTGAGTGGAGGTGACCAGACTGGGTGGGTCATTGGGCTCATCCGGGGGGGATGGGACATGGACCTGCTCCGCATGAGTCAGTAGGCCTGGTGCAGTGTTCCTTCTTATTTTCTTATATATATATATATATATATATATATATATATAATATATATATATATATATAATATATATATATATATATAATATATATATATGTATAATATATTTAAATTATATATATATATATATATATATATATATATATATATATATATATATATATATATAAATATATAATAATAATATATAAATATATATATATATATATATATTTTATATATATATAAATATATATATATATATATATATATATATATATTAGATTAGTGCTTGGGATTAATATATCACCTATGATGCACGACTATGTTAGAGTTAATTCAGAACTATTAATCCTGAACGTATTTCCAACAATCAAGAACTGAATTTAAAAGAAAAACAGGTATTCTTAACCCATATCATAAAGATAACGTAATTAACTGTTTGTATCAATGATATATAAATTACGAGCCCATAGGCACCTTAAAATTTAATGATGATTACTTGCCACTACTGAGAACTTGCTTAGTGATCAAGGAAATAGAAAAAGAGGACACGAATCTTCCACAATAACTGACTAAAAATATAATGATCCGCAACAACGCAAATTAACACTTGTGGGTAGAAGAACTGGTAAAGTGAATGTAGAACTTATGATATCCTCAGAACATTAAGGTATGTCCCTGTTAACTGTTTGTTAACGCTGTACAATCTTAGTGCCAGCGTGAATATTCTTCATATCTTCTAGACCAGTAATCTCATTGTTTCTATCATTAAGCTGCAACAGTTTGATACATTATGACCATTTGGAAGAATGATACTTAGCAAACTATACTGTAGAATCAGGCACCAACTTTTCCCTCATCTCTATAGTTCCAGGAGAGGAAAAATTAGCAGACCTTTCTAATTGCACACACTTCTACTTTTACCGCATTTCTCGATCTAAAATTTGCATTTGATATCACAAGCAGAACTGTTACCCTACATGAACTAGCCAAAACGAATATTGGAGGTAACCTATTTAGTTAGATAAAAGATTCCGTCAGAGTATCCTTTGTTCTTAACCAAGGTTTTAGAAGCGAATCTAAAGAAATGTCCGTAGGTACACCACAGGGAAGAATAATGCTTCCCTAAATGCTCTACTTACCATGAGTAAATATAAAGCTACACACTATGTTGAAATTGCAATATTCCAGGCAACCTCTTATTGAGGTATACGTAATTTGTAATCGCCTAGGTCTCGTCATATCTTCATCTGAAACAAAGATATTGATAAGCTAACGACATGCTACTTCCATTTGTTTGCATGGCGAAAACATCAGAAACGTTAAATCTTAGATTTCTTGGCGCAGACGTATCAATAAATCCATCATCCTTCAACTTAATAAAATATGCAAAGAAAGGCTAAATGCTGACACAGCTGTTTCTGGTTACAACCCCAACTATGGTGATAATGTGGGAATACTGAGAATGATGTACGTAACCTACAGTTTATTAAATTCTTAACTGATCATGCTGGGCCCATGATAATATTAGTTAAGGACAATTCTCACCAGTCATTGGAGCTAATACAAAATGAAGCTCAAAGAATTATTATTCTGTCCAAAACTGCTATAGTTTTAATACACACACACACACAACACAACACACACACACACCACACACACACACACACACACACACACAAAAACACACACACCACAACACAAAACGGGGTTTGCCTGAGGCATGGAAGACAGCAAAGTAGCCCCAAATCTTAAAAAAGGAGCAGACTTTGAAGCTTTAAAAACTACAGCCCATGTCCGACATGTAAGATGCAAAATCAGGGAGAAGATTACAGGGAAAAGAGGGGTGGAAACCTAAAAAGGAACGATTCATCAACGCACCCAAATGGTTTCAGGGAGGGGAAACCGTGTCACAAACCAGGAGCTCTATGACAGGTAAGCAGTAAAACAAGAGAGAGAGGGGTGGGGGTTGCATTTTTTGGACTGCAAGAAGGCGTTTGACACAGTTCCACACAAAGAGGTGCAAAAACTGGAGGCCCAAGCAGGAAAAACGGGGAAGGCACACAATGGATCGGGGAAATTTGCCCGGAAACAGCAGCGAGTAGGGTAGGGCGAGGTTCAGAGGGGCACCTGTGACCACGGGGTCCCACAGGGGTCAGTCCTAGGACTAGTGCGTTTTTCTGGATTTGTGAACGAATGGGGGAAGGAAAAACCTCTGAGGTGCCCCTTTTTGCAGATGACGTAAAGTTGATGAGGAAATCGACGAAGACCAGCAGAACTACAAAGGATTGGCCCGGCTGCATACCGGGCCCAGCAATTGGCTCCTGGGTTTAAACCCCAAAAGTGCAAAGTCATGAAGATTGGGGATGCAAAAGACCGCAGACGGATACAGTCTAGGGGCCAGAGATTTCAAACCTCACCAAGGAAAAAGATTTTGGGTGAAAAACACCAGCACATCCCTAAACGACATAAACCAAATAACTCTGCAGATACGGGCCCCCTAGTAAACCTCAAAACCGCATTCCGACTCTTAAAAAGGGAAACATTCGGGCCCTTACACCGGTACATTGGGCCCATTTTGGGAGTAGCGGCACCATTTGGAACCCACCCTAGCCAAGCAGTAAAGAAACAGAGAAAGTGCAAAGGTTTGCAACAAGACTAGCCCCCAGAGCTAAGAGGTATGTCCACGGGGAAGGGTTTAAAGGGAGATAACCTGACCACGGAGGACAGGAAGATGGGGGGGACATGAAACGACATACAAAATACTGAGAGGGAATTGACAAGGGGGACAAAGACAGGATTTTCCAAATTTGGGACACAGCAAGGGGACACATTTGGAATTAGACACAGATGAATCAAGGATTTAGGAAGTATTTCTTCAGCACAGAGAGTCATAATGAATAGTTTGGGAAGCGATGAGTGGGGGCAGGATCCAACATAGTTTAAGCAGAGTTGATAAAGCTCCGGGCTCAGGGAGAGGGGTACAAACCCGTATACAGCATGCATTACCTCTTTAAACAAAACAATTGATTACGGGGAAAAAAATAACACCCGGGGATCTCTAGTTCCCTTTGAGGAGATTTTTTTGGTTCCTTTAGAAATTTAGATGCCTAGGGAAAAAAATAAATGGGGCAAGTTCACCAATTTCAAATTTTTTTGGGATCCTGAACTGGCAGCTGTTGTTCTTCCCCCCTGTGTTTGGAGATAGTTTAGCCAATTGGATGTTTGCTCCCCTTTGAACTCAGGGTAATTCCTCTGGACATTTTTGGTTTTGCCATCAATCTGCTAGTTGGGATGGATCACTTATTGCTGGGCATTCACTGTTCCCGATGCATCAACCAATTTTTCGCTCACGTATAAATGTTTACAATCGTTGAAAAAAAATCCAGAGACCCCAAACATGTATTTGGGAACCCCAAAACCAGCAAAAAATAGACGATTTGAGGGATAGCGGGTTTTTTGCACCGAGACTTCCCCCTATCCACTTAAATTTAAATATGGAATCAAGGATATCAGGGGAAAAAGACACCCGAGTCGCAGGTCCTGGAATCATCATAATCTGAATACCAAAATTTCAACGAGAACTTTTCATCGTTTTTGCTACACACAACAAACCTACTGGCCCCTCCTGGAGGGCCTTTTGAAATCAACTCTCCTCAGCAATCAACTTCAAAATTCCTACTTGAACCCCCCCACCCCCACTATCCTCCCTTTTATTTATCACACACTTTTTTCAACCGTTGTTTGTGACTTGATAAGGTCGTTATTTTATCCCTTTTCATTATCTCCAGTTTTAAATTTTTAAAATCAGAGGGCGCTTTCTCCCGTTTCAGAAGGGAACGAAAACTTAAATTGGGAAACCGATTTTAAAAGGCGTCCCGAGTAACAAAGAAATTTTGGGGAAAGGAAAATTTTGATGAGAATTTCGCCAAAAAATGCGAGTTTTTTCCGTTTTCTTTTCTCATTTTATCATAAAATTCTTTTCCAAATTTTGTAAAAGGATATTTGATATTAGTTTATTAAGATAATTTGATAAAACTCTTTAAAAAAATTGCAAAGGGCACAAAATCACCCAAAATCAATCAAAAATATTTTCCCATTAAGATATATTAGCTTTTTTAGAAAAGAGCTGATCAGAAGAGGATTCTGAAGTTTTTTTTGATGATGATTTTTACATTTTTATTATTATTTTATTAGTATGGGAGACTTTAAAATCATAGAAATTTTTCAGCGCCCGGGTTTATGAGGGGGGGGGGGGGTGAAAGGGGGGGAAATTTTTTCTTTTTCCGGGAATTGGAGCATGATCTAATCCCTTTAACAAAAACCTCCCCAGAGGGGGGTTTTTGACTTTTTAATCTTCTTTTTTGACCAGAGTCTTTTAAATGGTAAGGGGAAAGGTGGGGAAGGTAAAATGAACATTAAAGTGGTAAAAAATACCGACAGGTTGTTAGGTAGACACATAAACAGTTAGGAACTTTATTTCGAAACGTTTCGCCCACACATAACCACTGGTGGCAAACGTTTCGAAATAAAGATCCTAACTGTGCATATGTGTTTACCCCAACAAACCCGTGGGATTTTATACCACTTTAATTCAATCTGTCAGACACGCAAACCCAAGGGGATCTTGGTAAAGACCGAAATCACTTCGACAACCCCTTTTTAGTGGGAACCGGCGGATTTGGGGAGGGGAAAGACCTCCCCAAAATCCGTTTACTATGACCTACTCTCACCCCTGGCGCTATATAAGGCTCCACCGGGCACTTCAATCGTATGTTTCAGACTTTGGGAAAAATGCTCTTCTCCCAAATGAGGGACTGACCACCTCAAAAATTAAAGGTGATGGGTGATACTCGTCTTCTGCTTCTGTCAACTTTTTTTGTACTCGATTGAAAAGCCCACTGTGTAGCGAAAAAGTTTTGAAATAAAGATCCTAACGTTGCATATGTTCTTACCAAAAAAGGATAGAAATATTGGAAAAAGGGTGGGGGGGGAATGAGTAGGAATAAAAAGGGGAATGGCCCCCAACCACTTTGGTGTAATTAAAAAGTGTATGTGGAAAAATAAATATTCTTGAAGGGTATAATACTAACCCATCGTCACAAGATATAACAATATATGGTATATGACTGAATTATTACTATAGATATACAAATTCAATTGCCTTTTTTTTGGGGGGGGGGGGGGTTTCACAACGATATTTAAACACAATCAAGGCGGGAATTGTCTGGACAGTTCGTAAAGAAATTTCTTGACACGTTAGCTTTTACAAGGGGGTTTGGTGTCCCGCCTAGTAAATGTAGTACAATTTTAAAAGTGAAAAGTTATACAAGATGTCTCCCTATTGGGGGCGATGATTTTCTTATAGACATAGAAGGGTTCATGTTTAGGGGCCAATCTTCTTCATCTGCGGAGGTTTGCTCAAGATCATTGTCGATGGTATCGCTTTATGGATGAAGCGACGCAGCCTCTATGGGAGAGGTCATTCTTTGGTCCTGTGAGGAGGAGTATTGATGATATTTGAATGGAATTTCAACTTGGAGAGGATGTTTCTCTATTTGGGGTATGATTTCTTGCATTGCAATAGAGTTTGTCTCTTCTTTCTCAGCTTATCAAGGCGTACATTTAAGGCAGTAATACATGTTGCACATGGAAATCTGCCATTTTGACTCTGTCTCTCCTCCTGTACCCGTAATAAAGCGGAGAGCTCTATCTGGACCCTTTGTAACCGTATCATGTTGTCTTTGTTGTTAATGACATTGGGAACACACGGGTATTCGAGTTATAGGTCTTATCATCATTTTATACAGATGTTTTTTGACTTGTGGAGGGGACGATTAAATCTAAAGAGACTGCAAAGACCGCTTTCGCTATGTTGATGTTTTTATTACATTAGATGATGAGTGGAGCACCTTGTCTATTTCATATCCCAAGATCTTGTTAGGGTTTCTAATGGCTCAGGTGTACCTCTGATGGAGATACCCCCTTTATCTTCGATGGTTGATGCAAAACCTCCTTCGAGCTAACAAGGACTTTGTCAGGGATGGTCGTAATTCTCCATTTCTTTTCTCTCAATTGGATGTTTCGACGAAGTTCAATATTCATTTTTTCTATGACTCTTTCATACCTTGTATTTTCCTGTTACAGGAGTTGATGAGACAACATGGATGACACCATCTGCAAATTGCGTTATAATTGTATCATTAAACTCTGTTGTATTCAATTGTATAATTAAACTCTGTGTCCCTGTGTGGGACACAGCTTGTCGGATAAAAGGCTCTGTTCGACCTGCCGTGAAAGGTGGAATGATTTTTCTTGAATTAAAGAATTATATATTAAATCTGATAAAGTGGTCCAGTTAGTGGTCTGGTAGGTCCATAATTTGCATATAAGACCATCATGCCATAAGCTATCAAAAGCTTTATGAACTCTCCTGGTGGCCAATTAGGGCAAGATTGCTCTGATGTTTAGACTTGCTACAGTATCGAAAATAATATTATGCATGATGGGTACCTCTATGTGTCCTAAAGCCATACTGTTTTCAGTAAAAAAGGTGGTTAAACTTCCATATAGTATATTCTGTCCTGTGGAAATGATCTTCATAAGAACTTTCCAGGGACTTCAAGTAGATATAGATCTACATAATTCCTGGTTGATGAATGCCTTTATTGGGTTTAAGCAAGAAAGATCATCCTAGCAGTCTTAAAAAACCACTGAAAATGTCGCGATGCCAAGATGGCAACTTAAAGATATTAACCAAAGACTGTTTACAATTCTGGGTAGGAACTTATTTTGTTTCAATTGTTATTCCAGAGAGACCAGGGGCCTATTTGGCATTCTTCCAATAACTTGACTCATTCAAATAGTGGTGATAGTTCTAGTAGTGGGTGGGTCTCTTCAAGAGTGATGTATCGATGGAAGGTAGTGGTTGTAGATCATCTAAGTTCTCCATCTATCCATTCTTGACGCAAGCTGATAGTGGATTATTATTAAATCGACGACTGTTAGTGGGGAGAGGATTTTCTCTCATACATCACCATCAAATCATTTTTTGGCGTCCTGTGGATCATCAAGTTTAATCTCAACCTCTCATCATCATTCATCAGAGCGAAGGTATGAATTAGTAGGGTAGGAGCCTTTGGCTTGCACCTAAAAGTTGCCGATCTACTTCCAAATATTTATCAGGCTCTTTTGTCCTGATTAGCTTTAGGAACTAGCAGTTTTCCACAATAAACGTATTGTGATGACTAATAGTGTTAATTAATTCTTTCCTCATTCTACACAATGTAGCACGGAGGTTGTCCGCGTTGAAGATGCCTTCGACATTCTGTTTTGATAATTTCTCATACCGTCATCTATTTCCTTCGTAGGTTTTATATTGTGGTAGATCTTGGTGGAAGCTAATTCGTCTTCACTCCATAATTGCCCTTAAGGGGTCAAATCCCTAGGGTGTTGAGATTGGTTAGGAGGTACAGGTATTCTAAATGGGAAGTTTGTAAGTTGTATTATAAGCAGGGATAAGGTCAGATCCTACATTTACACCAGGAGAGATACGACAATGAAGAGGTCACAGTCAACTCTGTTTGTCAGTACTATATCTGGTGTCCCTGGATGAGGCCAATATACATTAAAAGAATGGGCCGTGAAATGACAAGTTTCTGGCTGTCATAATATGAAATAGGTTTGTTTTCTTTTAAGTCAACCAGTGATACCAACTCCACAGTTAAAGAGGGCAGGGTGATGAGCATTAAAATCTCCCGCTAGAATTGTTGAAATTTCTGCTAATATCACTATGTAAGGAATTGACTCTATATATTGTTGTCTCGGGGAAAATATCCAGTTGCTATCACTAGTTGCCATGAGACGTTGGTCATTTCTATTGCTAGAATGTTATCTTCACCAACATGGAATATTTTTAAATGCATAGCCTAATTTAACTAGATGGCTATTTACTATAAAAATATTTCAAATTGAAAATTCCATAGCTCCTATTTACTACAATAACAACTTCATCGCACGCAAACAAAACTTATTAAACACTAACTATCATGGACATAAGATGAAATCCACCTTTAACAGTGAAGCCGTTTCAAAGGACATTGGCTGAATTATATTTCACACTATTTTATATATATGAAAAAAAAATATCTGTACATATACTTTTAGATGAAATGGTTCAGTAGAACCGACATGTTTGTTTGAATTAGCACATGTGCAACTCTTGGTATCTTTATTGATGAAACGTTTCGCCACACAGTGCTTCATCAGTCCTACAAAGGAGAAACATTGAAGAACAGGAGGAGAAAGAGGTAATCAGTCCCCTCAGCCTTGAGTCGATGCGTCAGTCCAATCAGACTTGAATAGAATACGCAGTAAGACGAAGAAGCAGCTTATAAACCGTTGACAGAGGTGAGGGCAAGCAGTCGTAAGTGGTGTCACATTTGGTCCAATGTGAAGTAGGTCCGTGCAAGGGTTAGGGAATTCTTCACTTGGCACGACCTACTTCCACATTGGACAAATGTGACTCCCACCTACACTCTGCCCTCACCTGTCAACGTTTATAACTCTTCTTCGCTCATATGCCGTATTCTATTCCAAGTTGATGGACTGACCACATCGACTCAAGGCTGAGGGACTGATTACCTCATTCTCCTCCTGTTCTTCAAGTTTCTCCTTTGTATGGACTGATGAAGCCACTGTGAGGCGAAAACGTTTCCTCAATAAAGATAACCCAAGAGTTTGCCCATTGTCTAATTCAACACATATACTTTACTGTCGCTTTCCCACCACCTCCACTTATCTGGAGTATACCTGGAGAAGGTTTCGGGGGTCAACGCCCCCGCGGCTCGGTTTGAGACCAGGTACTGATTTTAGGTGCCTGTCCAGTGCCTTCATGAAGACAGTCAGGGGTCTAAATGGTAATTCCCCCTTTGTATGCTGGAGGATCAGTCTTGAGCCCCGGACACTTATGTGTTGTCTCTCAGTGTACTCGTGGCGCGCCCCTGCTTTTCATTGGGAATGTTTCTTCTCCCTTGCGAGTTTTTGCCTTTCATAGGGAGTAATTTTCGTGTTCAAGTTTGGTTACTAATCCCTCTAAGGATTTTCCAAGTGTAAATTATCATGTATCTCTCTCGCCTGCGTTCAAGGGATACAAATCAAGAGACTTCATACCGTCCCAGTACTTGAGGGTGCTTAATCGTATTTATGTGTACCGTGAAAGTTTTTTGTACATCTCCAGGTCACAATTTTGCCAGCCTCGAAGGGGCCGTTAGTGTACAGCAATAATTCCAGCCTAGAGAGAACAATCGAATATGTGACGGAAATCATCATGGGATTTGGCATCCCTAGTTTTTGAAGATTGCCTATAACCCATCCATTATTTTTCCTAGCAGATGCGGACATAAATTGTTTGTGGTCATTGAAAACGAGATCCTCTGCATCATCACTCCTAGGTCCTTCCAATTTGACTTTTTTTTTCGCTTTAATTGTATGGTTAAGAATTTTCGTATACCCTGATACGGTATTATTTCCAATCAGTTTCCAATCTGAGTAAGTTTTAAAATTTCTCTTCATTGAACTTCTAATGTTTTGAGTGGTCCAATCTGAAGATTTTGGTTGATGTCCACATGCAGTCCTTGGCGGCGTCTTCCTGGACACGTACTATTTTTTTTTTTTAAATTTGAGCTGCACCACTGGAGGAGTTTTGTCGTTATTTGATCCGTTCCAAGTGGATTCGGAATGGGTTCAAAATATTGTTCTAGGCAGGTGCACAAAAAAAAAAAAAAAATGGCCCCAGTTGGTTCCAAGATGTTATCTCGTTGTCGTTCATTGACGTTCAAACTTTATTTGGCGACAGAAACGAAAAGAATGAGGAAGAAAAAATACAAATATCCTGAATGGTAACCAATTAAAGGCCTTTTTCTTCCTGGGATAAATAAATATAAATGTTTTAATGCTATTTTTGTCTTCTGTCTATATGTTTTCCCAATGATTCAATTATGTTTTAATATTTCACTCTTAATAAAATATATATAATATATATAATAATATAATAATATAATATATATATATATATATATATTATATATATTATATATATATATATATATATATATATATATATATAATATCTATATAATGGAGCAAATGTTGTCACAGTGGATTATTCGTTTTCCATTTTTATAAGTTTATATCCCCTGGCAGATTATCCAGAGTATCCTGTACTGTAAGTCTTGATATTTCTGCTCAGCTCACTTCAATATTTCTGGCTCAGCTCACTTCAATATTTCGGCTCAGATCACTTAATATTTCTGCTCAGCTCACTTCAATATTTCTGTGGCTCAGCTTTCACTTCAATATTTCAGGTTCAGCTCACTTCAATATTCTGGCTCACTCACTTCAATATTCGGCTTCAGCTCACTTCAATATTTCTGGCTCAGCTAACTTCAATAATTCTGGCTCAGCTCACTTCAAAGTTTCTGCTCACTCACTTCAATATTTCTGGCTCAGCTCACTTCAATATTTCTGGATCTTCTAACTCTTCAATATTTCTGGCTCAGCTCACTTCAATATTTCTGGCTCAGCTCATCTTCAGATATTTCTGGATCTGCTAACCTCATATTTCCTGCTCAGCTCACTTCAATATTTCTGGCTCTGCTCACTTCTCAATATTTCTGGCTCTGTGCTCACTTCAATATTCTGAACGTCCAGCTCACTTCAATATTACTGTTCTGCTCACTTCAATTATTTCTGGGTTCTGCTCACTTTCAATATTTCTTGGTTCGCTCACTTCAATATTTCTGATCTGCAACTCAATATTTTCTGGCTCAGCTCACCTTCAATATTCTGGCTCTGCTTCACTTCAATATTTCTGACTCAGCTTCACTTCATATTTCTGGTTCTGCTCACTTCAATTTTGTCAGGTTCTGCTCACTTCAAATATTTCCTGGTTCTGCTCACAATATCAATATTCTGGCTCAGCTCACTCAATATTTCTGTTTCTGCTCACTTCAATATTTCTGGCTCAGATCACTTCATATTTCTGGCTCAGATCACTTCAATATTTCTTGGCTCAGATCACTTCAATATTTCTGGCTCAGCTCACTTCAATATTTCGTGGTTCATGCTCACTTCAATATTTCTGGTCTGCCACTTCAATATTTCTGGTTCTGCTCACTTCAATATTTCTGGTTCTGCTCACTCAATATTTCTGGTTCGCTCACTTCAAATTTTCTGGTTCTGCTCACTCAATATTTCTGGGGCTTCTGCCACATCAATATTTTCTACTCAGCTCAACTTCAATATTTTTCTGGTTCTGCTCTACTTCAATTTTCTGGCTCAGATCACTTCAATATTTCTGGCTCAGATCACTTCAATATTTCTGCTCAATCACTTCAATTTTTCTGGCTCAGATCACTTCAATAATTTCTGGCTCAGATCACTTCAATATTTTCTCTGGCTCGATCACTTCAGTATTTCTGGCTCTGATAACTTCAATATTTCTGTTTCTGGCTCAGATCACTTCAATATTTCTGGCTCGATCACTTCAATATTTCTGGCTCAGATCACTTCAATATTTCTGCTCAGATCACTTCAATATTTCTGGCTCAGCTCACTTCAATATTTCTGGCTCAGCCACTTGCAATATTTTCGAGATTAGATCGGCAATATGTTCTGGCTCTGCTCACTTCAATATTTTCTGGCTCAGCCTCCTTGAATATTTCTGGCTCAGATCACTTCAATATTTTTGCTCTGCTCACTTCAAATATTTCTGCTCAGCTCACTTCATTATTTCTGGCTTCAGATCACTTCAATTTTCTGGCTCAGCTCACTTCAATATTTCTGGCTCAGATCACTTCAAAATTTAAATTTGGTATTTATTTCAAAATTCGTAAGATCAATTTAGTGTTGTTTGTATCCATCCTTGAAGTTTTTTATCTACGATAATTTATAATTCCAACATAATGACTAACTTAAATTTTTGCGGCGAGGTCATCGCTTGGCTTAAATCTACAACATGGAATTCACTCTTCTAGATTCAGCTGTAAGTTCCTCTTGAAATTTCTATATTTTAAGTTATCGATAAACACGATATCACCTTACTGCTTCTAGATATCAAACAGCGGCTCTAGTGAACATTGTTTTTCTCATCGTATGTATGATTTTCATATAGAAGTATAATTTGATATTCAGTAGCTCTTAGTTCTCTTTCCCTTATTCCCGTAAACTTAGCCATGAACATTAAAATGGTATGAAATACCGACAGATTGTTAGGTAAGACACATATGCAACAGTTAGGTATCTTTATTTCGAAACGTTTCGCCTACACAGTAGGCTTCTTCAGTCGAGTACAGAAAGGTTGATAGAAGCAGAAGATACTTGAAGACGATGTAATCAGTCCATCACTTTAAGGGTGATGGACTGATTACATCGTCTTCAAGTATCTTCTGCTTCTATCAACCTTTCTGTACTCGACTGAAGAAGCCTACTGTGTAGGCGAAACGTTTCGAAATAAAGATACCTAACTGTTGCATATGTGTCTTACCTAACAAACTTAGCCATGCTGCTCTCAGATTTGTTTTAATAAAGAGCCTAAAAAATCCGACCTTGCGAATCGATAGCGGCTACGATATTTTCTCTGTATTGTAACTAATGATTAGTTTATCATAATTATTATTCATAATTTTCTACCATATAATAGGTAGAGCAGATACCACCGCTGGAGGTGCAGGAGTAAGCGTGACACGTATATACAAAACCTTGTTGCCAGAGATTGGACATGACCTGGCAGATGGGACAATGACCTGGCAGATGGGACATGACCTGGCAGAATGGGACATGACCTGGCAGTACGACATGCCTTCTATCTAACTTTTTCGCAAAAAGCGACCTTCACTATTCCAGGTGAAAGCAGGAGACGAGTGGGAGTAAGAGGGAGTCCTCGTCAGTACAGTTGAGTACAAACAAGGTAGAGGAGGCGCTGACAATTTATCACGAGTTCCGGCGTTGCAGACGGGACACTCTTGTGTTAATTGAATAAAGTTGCAATGGAATCCAGATCGTCAAAAAAATTGAAACAAAATATAAGAGCCCTACAGCAGGTAGATCCTCACCAACGTGGAAACCGGCCGTCCTAAAACTAGCAAGACAGAGTTCTTTAACTGGTCCCTCACAGCCTAAATAAGATTCAACCATCCAGTCCTCGATGCCGATGAAGGCTCTGATCTACTGGAAATCAGAACAGTCTTCTCTTACCTTGGATTAAACAAGAACGTTTTTATATTCCGCCAGGAACTATATAAGAACCTAAGAAATAGGAAACACTGCAACAGGCCTACTGGCCATGCGAGGCAAGTTCCATGCACCCCCGGCTTAGACTAATGACCCACCCAGTCCATGTCACATCAAACCTAGCAATACAAAACTAGCAGGTTTCAACTCACACCCCCCACACCCCACTCATGTATTTATCTAACTTTTTTTTTTTAAACTACACAAAGGCTTAGCGTCTATGACGGTACTCGAGAGTTTGTTCCACTCATCCACAACTCTATTACCAAACCAGTGCTTTCCTATATCCTTCCTGAATCTGAATTTTTCCAACTTGAAACCATTGCTGCGAGTCCTGTTTATGATAGATATTTTCACTACGCCATTTACATCCCTATATGTTAATTCCTGTTTCCATTTATACACCTAAATCATATCCTCCCTAATTCAACGCCTTTCTAGAGAGTGCAGATTCAGAGCCCTCAGTCTATCCTCATGGGAAAGATTTCTGTCATTCTCCTGTACGTTTTCCAGAGCATTTATATCCATTCTGTAATACGGTGACCAAACCTGAGCAGCATAATCTAAATGAGGCCTAACCAAGGATATATAGAGTTGAAAAACAACCTGAGGTTTTCTATTATTTATGCTTCTTGATATGAAGCCAAGGATTTTGTTAGTTTTATTGCGAACACTTATGCGCTGTTGTCTTGGTTTAAGATTACTGCTAACCAAACAACTAAACCTTTCGCAATCAGTAATATTGAGATCTACATTATTTAGCTTATATGTGGCATGGTTATTTTCCTGTCCAACATTTAGAACTTTGCATTTGTCTATATTAAACCGCATCTGCCACTTCTCCGACCACTGCATCAGTCTATTCAAATCATCCTGGAATGCTCTAATGTCCTCATTAGAATTAATTGGACGGATTATTTTGGTGTAATCAGCAAATTTGGTTATGGTGCTATTTATTTCATCTTCTATGTCGTTTATGTTAATTGTGAACAAGAACACCCAACATTGACCCCTGTGGAACACCGCTTGTTAACGAGCCCTCATTCTGATTTCTCCCCATTTATGCAAGCTCTCATCAGCTTGTCAGCCATACCTCTACCAGCGAAAAAATTCTCCTATTCCCGTTGCCTTAATTTCGTCCAATAGCCTCTGATGTGGAACTTCT
>NC_069498.1:9154699-9171936 GCF_026875155.1 Cherax quadricarinatus
GCAAAGTGTGGAGTGAATGATGGTGAAAGTTTTTCTTTTTCGGGCCACCCACCCTGCCTTGGTGGGAATCGGGCAGTGTGATAAAAAAAAAATAATTAAATGTTTACTTCTGTTGTTGTTGTTGCTGTGTTGTTGTTGTTGTGGCTGCTGTTGTGGCTGTTGTTGTGGCTGTTGTTGTGGCTGTTGTTGTGGCTGTTGTTGTTGCTGTTGTTGTTGCTGTTGTTGTGGCTGTTGTTGTGGCTGTTGTTGTGGCTGTTGTTGTGGCTGTTGTTGTTGTGGCTGTTGTTGTGGCTGTTGTTGTGGCTGTTGTTGTGGCTGTTGTTGTGGCTGTTGTTGTGGCTGTTGTTGTGGCTGTTGTTGTGACTGTTGTTGTGACTGTTGTTGTGGCTGTTGTTGTGGCTGTTGTTGTGGCTGTTGTTGTGGCTGTTGTTGTTAGGTAAGACACATATGCAACTGTTAGACAACTTTATTCCGAAACGTTTCGCCTACACAGTAGGCTTCTTCAGTCGAATACAGAAAATAGGCAGGAACAGTAGAGATGTGAAGACGATGTAATCAGTCCATCACCCTTGTAGTCGTAGAATTTGAGGTTGTCAGTCCCTCGGCCTGGAGAAGTTCAGTTCCATAGTCAGGAACTATCTGAAGATCAAGCGACAGTGCGGTGACTTAAATACTGTCGGAAGGAGAGGTGCAGAGTAGTAGTAGTAGTAGTAGTAGTAGTAGTAGTAGTAGTAGTAGTGAGAATTAAACCACTGAGAGGTCATGTTCCTCTCAGATCCAACACTTCTCACTTGAAAAGCTTGTCCAAGGTGTTTTCTGTACCAAGATGCCATGTGTTGCAGTGTCTGACAAGATGAACATCAAAATGGTATACAATACCGACAGGTTGTTAGGTAAGACACATATGCAACAGTTAGACAACTTTATTCCGAAACGTTTCGCCTACACAGTAGGCTTCTTCAGTCGAATACAGAAAATAGGCAGGAACAGTAGAGATGTGAAGACGATGTAATCAGTCCATCACCCTATTTTCTGTATTCGACTGAAGAAGCCTACTGTGTAGGCGAAACGTTTCGGAATAAAGTTGTCTAACTGTTGCATATGTGTCTTACCTAACAACCTGTCGGTATTGTATACCATTTTGATGTTCATCTTGTCAGACACTGCAACACATGGCATCTTGGTACAGAAAACACCTTGGACAAGCTTTTCAAGTGAGAAGTGTTGGATCTGAGAGGGACATGACCTCTCAGTGGTTTAATTCTCACTACTACTACTACTACTACTACTACTACTACTACTACTACTACTACTACTACTACTACTACTACTACTACTCTGCACCTCTCCTTCCGACAGTATTTAAGTCACCGCACTGTCGCTTGATCTTCAGATAGTTCCTGACTATGGAACTGAACTTCTCCAGGCCGAGGGACTGACAACCTCAAATTCTACGACTACAAGGGTGATGGACTGATTACATCGTCTTCACATCTCTACTGTTCCTGCCTATTTTCTGTATTCGTGTAGGCGAAACGTTTCGGAATAAAGTTGTCTAACTGTTGCATATGTGTCTTACCTAACAACCTGTCGGTATTGTATACCATTTTGATGTGGCTGTTGTTGTGACTGTTGTTGTGACTGTTGTTGTGACTGTTGTTGTGACTGTTGTTGTGACTGTTGTTGTGGCTGTTGTTGTGGCTGTTATTGTGGCTGTTGTGGCTGTTGTTGTGGCTGTTGTTGTGGCTGTTGTTGTGACTGTTGTTGTGACTGTTGTTGTGACTGTTGTTGTGGCTGTTGTTGTGGCTGTTATTGTGGGTGTTGTTGTGGCTGTTGTTGTGGCTGTTGTTGTGGGTGTTGTTGTGGGTGTTGTTGTGGGTGTTGTTGTGGGTGTTGTTGTGGGTGTTGTTGTGGGTGTTGTTGTGGGTGTTGTTGTGGGTGTTGTTGTGGCTGTTGTTGTGGCTGTTGTTGTGGCTGTTGTTGTGGCTGTTGTTGTGACTGTTGTTGTGACTGTTGTTGTGACTGTTGTTGGGGGCTGTTTGTTGTGGCTGCTGTTTTTGACTGTTGTTGTGGCTGTTGTTGTGGCTGTTGTTGGGGCTGTTGTTGTGACTGTTGTTGTGACGGGTTTGTTGTGACTGTTGTTGTGACTGTTGTTGTGACTGTTTTTTGTGGCTGTTTTGTGGCTGTTGTTGTGGCTGTTGTTTATTTTAATATTGCAGCTTCTCTACTTTTAGTCATCTGCATTTCCCGAGAAAGTTCCAGTATGTACAAGAATATCTTAAGCATAACTAATTGTAACAGTGATGGGGTTCTGTACAATTGAAAACAGTGAGGGGGATACTGGTAAGATTTAAGTAAACAATAATTAATTTAACTATGAAGGAATTAATCCCACCGCCTTGTGGAATGTTGAGTTAGCAACCGAAGGTTCGCGCCATAGTCTCCGAGTGCCATAGAAGCGTCCCATAGTCTCCGAGTGCCATAGAAGCGTCCTGCACCACTAAGAGAAGAATCACAACCGCATTCGTGTACCAGTAACTGGAGGAAGCTATATATTAAGCGCCGAACGGAAGGGGTGAAGACCTCAAGATCCAGTGAACTGAGGCTGCCCTCTATTTTTTTCAAAGATCAGACCTGATTTCTTGCCGTTCCGTGGTGCTCTATGACCCCTACGAGTTTGGTGCTCCACTACATCACTCTCTCCCTGCTCTAAGAGCCTCCACTACATCACTCTCTCCCTGCTCTAAGAGCCTCCACTCCATCACTCTCGCCCTGCTCTTAGAACCTCCACTACATCACTCTCTCCCTGCTCTAAGAGCCTCCACTACATCACTCTCTCCCTGCTCTAAGAGCCTCCACTACATCACTCTCTCCCTGCTCTAAGAGCCTCCACTACATCACTCTCTCCCTGCTCTAAGAGCCTCCACTACATCACTCTCTCCATGCTCTAAGATCTTCCACTACATCACTCTCTCCCTGCTCCAAGAGCCTCCACTACATCACTCTCTTCCTGCTCCAAGAGCCTCCACTACATCACTCTCTCCCTGCTCCAAGAGCCTCCACTACATCACTCTCTCCCTGCTCTAAGAGCCTCCACTACATCACTCTCTCCTCTGTAAGACCTCCACTACATCACTCTCTCCCTGCTGTAAAGAGCCTCCACTACATCACTCTCTTCCTCCCTCAAGAGCCTCCACTACATCACTCTCTCCCTGCTGTAAGAGCCTCCGCTACATCACTCTCCCCTGCTCAAGAGCCTCCGCTACATCACTCTCTCCCTGCTCTAAGAGCCTCCACTACATCACTCTCTCCCTCTCTAAGAGCCTCCACAAACATTCTCTCTCCCTGCTCTAAGAGCCTCCACTACATCACTCTCTCCCTGCTCTAAGAGCCTCCACTACATCTCTCTCTCCCTGCTCTAAGAGCCTCCACTACATCACTCTCTCCCTGCTCAAAAGGGGCATCCACTACATCACTCTCCCCCTGCTCTAAGAGCCTCCACTACATCACCTCTCCCTGCTCTAAGAGCCTCCACTACATCACTATCTCCCTGCTCAAAAGAGCCCCACTACACCCCTCTCTCCCTGCTCTAAGAGCCTCCACTACATCAGACTCTCTCCCTGCTCTAAGAGCCCCACTACATCCCCTCTCTCCCTGCTCTAAGACCCTTTCCACTACATCACTCTCTCCCTGCTCTAAGAGTCTCCACACATCACTCTCTCCCTGATCTAAGAGCCTCCACTACATCACCCTCCCCCCTGCTCTAAGAGCCTCCACTACAATCACTCTCTCCCTGCTCTAAGAGCATCCACTTCATCACTTTCTCTCCCTGCTCTAAGAGCCTCCACTACATCACTCTCTCCCTGCTCTAAGAGCCTCCACTACATCACTCTCTCCCTGATCTAAGAGCCTCCACTACATCACCCTCTCCCTGCTCTAAGAGCCTCCACTACATCACTCTCTCCCTGCTCTAAGAGCATCCACTTCATCACTTTCTCTCCCTGCTCTAAGAGCCTCCACTACATCACCCTCCCTGCTCTAAGAGCCTCCACTACATCACTCTCCCCTGCTCTCAGAGCCTCCACTACATCACTCTCTCCCTGCTCCAATAGCCTCCACTACATTCCCTCTCCCTGCTCTAAGAGCATCCATTTACATCACTCTCTCTCCCTGCTCTAAGAGCCTCCACTACATCACTCTCTCCCTGCTCTAAGAGCCTCCACTACATCACTCTCTCCCTGCTCCAAGAGCCTCCACTACATCACCCTCTCCCGCTTTTAAGAGCCTCCAATACATCACTCTCTCCCTGCTCTAAGAGCATCCACTACATCACTCTCTCTCCCTGCTCTAAGAGCCCCCACTACATCACTCTCTCCCTGCTCTAAGAGCCTCCACTACATCACTCTCTCCCTGCTCTAAGAGCCTCCACTACATCACTCTCTCCCTGCTCTAAGAGCCTCCACTACATCACTCTCTCCCTGCTCTAAGAGCCTCCACTACATCACTCTATCCCTGCTCTAAGAGCCTCCACTACATCACTCTCTCCCTGCCCTAAGAGCCTCCACACATCACTCTTTTCCATCCCTCTAAGAGCCTCCACTACATCACTCTCTACCTGCTCTAAGAACCTCCACTACATCACTCTCTCCCTCCGCTCTAAGAGCCTCCACTACATCACTCTCTCTCCCTGGCCCCATGAGCCCCACTCAATCACTCTCTTCCTGCTCCAAGAGCCTCCTCTCCATCACTCTCTCCCTGCTCTAAGAGCCTCCACTCCATCACTCTCTCCCTGCTGTAACAGCCTCCACTACATCACTCTCTCCCTGCTGTAAGAGCCTCCACTACATCTCCCCTCTCCCTGCTCTAAGAGCATCCACTACATCACTCTCCCCTGCTGTAAGAGCCTCCACTAAAATCACTCTCTCCCTGCTCTAAGAGCATCCACTACATCACTCTCTCCCTGCTCTAAGAGCCTCCACTACATCACTCTCTCCCTGCTCTAAGAGCCTCCACTACACTCTCTCCCTGCTCTAAGAGTCTCCACTACATCACTCTCTCCCTGCTCTAAGAGCCTCCACTACATCACTCTCCCCCTGCTCTAAGAGCCTCCACTACATCACTCTCTCACTGCTCTAAGAGTCTCCACTACATCACTCTCTCCCTTTCTAAGAGTCTCCACTACATCACCTCTCCCTGCTCTAAGAGCCTCCACTACTTCACCCCTCTCCCGTTCTAAGAGCCTCCACTACATCACCCTCCCTGCCTAGAGCATCCACTACATCACTCACTCTTCCCCGCTCTAAGAGCCTCCACTACATCACTCTCTCCCTGCTCTAAGAGCCTCCACTACATCACTCTTTCCCTGCTCTAAGAGCCTCCACTACATCACCCCTTCCCTCTCTAAGAGCCTCCACTACATCACTCTCTCCCTGCCTAAGAGCATCCACTACATCTCTCTCTCTCCTGCCTAAAGCCTCCACTACATCACTCTCTCCCTGCTCTAAGAGCCTCCACTACATCACTCTCTCCCTGCTCTAGGAGCCTCCACTACATCACTCTCTCCCTGCTCTAAGAGCCTCCACTACATCACCCTCTCCCTGCTCCAAGAGCCTCCACTACATCACTCTCTCCCTGCTCTAAGAGCATCCACTACATCACTCTCTCTCCCTGCTCTAAGAGCCTCCACTACATCACTCCTTCTCCCCTGCTAAGAGCATCCACTACTTCACTCTCCTCCCTGCTCTAAGAGCCTTCACTACATCACTCTCTCCCTGCTCTAAGAGCCTCCACTACATCACTCTCTCCCTGCTCTAAGAGCCTCCACTACATCACTCTCTCCCTGCTCTAAGAGCCTCCACTACATCACTCTCTCCCTACTCTAGGAGAAACCACACATCACTCTCTCCCTGCTCTAAGAGCCTTCACTACATCACTCTCTCCCTGCTCTAAGAGCCTCCACTACATCACTCTCTCCCTGCTCTAAGAGCCTCCACTACATCACTCTCTCCCTCCTTCTAAAGCCTCCACTACATCACTCTCTCCCTGCTCTAAGAGCCTTCACTACATCACTCTCCCCCTGCTCTAAGAGCCTTCACTACATCACTCTCCTCCCTTGCTCTAAGAGCCTTCACTACATCACTCTCTCCCTGCTCTAAGAGCCTTCACAAACATCACTCTCTCCCTGCTCTAAGAGCCTCCACTACATCACTCTCTCCCTGCTCTAAAAGCCTCCACTACATCACTCTCTCCCTGCTCTAAGAGCCTCCACTACATCACTCTCTAGATTGTTCCACTTCCTGATAACTCTAGTGCTGAAGAAATACTTCCAAAAATACATATGAACCTTCTTAGTTTTTAAACTTCCAGTTTTGCCCCCTTGTCTTGTGTCCGTTCTCTGAACAATTCGTCCCGGCCCCACCTTGTCGATTTCTCCTCGGATTAATTTCCTGTACTCATGTCGTCAGTGAGTTCCTCTCCAAAAGCCATACCCCTGAGCTCCAGGAATAGTCTTGTTGCAAACCTTTTTCTGATTTCTTGACTTTCTAGACCAGTTTGTGGGTTCCATATTGCTGCAGTGTTACCCAGTGGGCCTGACGTACAAGGTGTACATGTCGTGAATGACTCCTTACTTAGTTTGTCACAACGCTATTTCTTAGGTTTGCCAGGTGACCATGTGCTGCGAATTTTTGATAAGCACCTCAGAGAATGTGTTCGGTCTATAGCTCACCCCAAGATTTTTTTCCTTGAGCTGGGTATGGAGTCTTTGACCCTCGAGCTTGTACTCCACCCTCGGTCTTTTTAGTCCTTCCTCAAGCGCCCATGACTTTGCACTTAGTGCAATTGCCAGACCAAGATTGTAGCCTGTCCAATCCTGGTCCCTTCACTTGAATTTCTGCTTAGCTCACGTGTTCTGCAGACAGGACATCTTGAATTTATCCCTTTTCTCATTTTTATTCACATATACTAGAAAAGGCACCGACCCTAGGACTAACCCTTATAGAACCGCGCTCGACACATGTGCCCACTCTGACACATCGTCACGTACCATCACTCGTTGTTTCCTTCCTGTCAGGTTATTCCCTGAACCACTGCAGTGTCTTACCCTGCGTACCAAACCCTGCTCCTCTAGCTTTTATACCAATCTCTTCTGTGAAACTTTGTCGAAAGGTTTCTTACAGCACAATAAAAAGCAGTCTACCCACCTCTCTCTCTCCTCTCTCTCCTCTCTCTCTCTCCTCTCTCTCTCTCTCGTCTCTCTCCCTCTTCTCTCCCCTCTCTCCTCTCTCTCCTCTCTCTCTCTCTTTCTGCTGTCTTCTGTTACCTTGTCGTAGAACACTTGAAAAGTTTGTGATACAAGATTTCTCATTCCTAAAACCATGCTGGTTTTTTTGTATTTGAGTTCTTCCTCTCTAAGGCTCCACCATTCTTCTGATAATCTTCATGACATTAAATACTATACATTCATTGACACTGATCTGTAGTTTAATGCTTCCTGTTTGTCTCCTTTCTTAAACCTTGGAACTACAATTTGCTGCCTTACAAAACCGCTTTTAGTTTCCGTTTCAATAAATTTGTTGAAAACTGTTAGTGGCACACACAGTGCCTCTGCTCCCTCTCTCAGGACCCACAGAGAGGTGTTGCCTGGGCCCACTGCCTTTGAAGTATCAAACTACACATAGCACTCATTCACCTCCTATTCGCTGTGTGTAGTGTGTCCAGCACTTGTTGGTGTTCCCTACGACCTCAGTTTACTGGAATCGTTTCTGTCTCCGCCAAGAATAACTCTCAAAAATCTCGTGTTTATTTTTTTCACATACTTCTTCGTCGTTTCTTGTGATCACCCCCCTACTTCCTTATCTTGATTACGTGGTCCTTGACTGTATTTTTCCTCCTCCAAAATGTAGCTGTACAATACCTATGGATGAATTTAGCTTTCGATGCTGTGTCCATTCCGAATTGTCGTTGGGCCTACCCCCTATCCAAGCATTTTCGTTTCTGGCTCTTCAACTAATCCCCTTTAAATTCTCCTGGTCCTTTGTCTTCTAAAATTTTTCCATTCCTTCTAACTCTTAGTTTTGGCCTCTCTACACCTTAGGGTAAACCATGGGCTCGTCCAAGGCTTGTCATTGTTTCTGTTGCCCTTGGTACGAACCTTCCACATTTTGTAGTCACATATTCTATCATTTTAATTTACTTTTTTTTCCCACAAGTTCTCTTTTCCCCACTGTACCTCATGCAGGAAATTCCTCATCCCTGTGTAGTTCATTCACTCTTTTATAGCTTGGCTTATCCCGCCCTACTCATGCTGCTTCCCTCCTCAATTTTTGCTCTATAGTGTATTCGAAGTTCAGAACCCTGTGATCACCAGCTCCGAGGGGCCTTTCATAAGTGATGTCCCCAATGCCGAGCTAAAGATGAAAAAGAGGTCCAGCCTTACTAGTTCATCCTCTCTCTCTCTCTCTCTCTCTCTCTCTCTCTCTCTCTCTCTCTCTTTCTCTGGTAGTCTCCCTAACATGTTGAGCATGAGGTTTCCAATAGTCCCTCCATTACTTACCCCTCCATATTTCTGGTCCCCTGTGTGGCTACTGGTTTTCATAGCCCACTCCCCTTGTGACTCAAATCACCAAACAACTGTAATTTTGTCCTGACTTTTGTGGGCCCTTTGGCAACCTCAGCTAGTGGATCAACCATTGCCCTGTTGCTCTCATTGTACCATGTCTTGGCCTCTTTTTTATTCAGTAACAGGTTGTACATCATGCAATCACTTCCTTGGGACCCCCAGTCTGAATTGTTTCCTACATATAGTCCCTTGCTTCCCTTTTGTCCTTTCCTTCTTTTTCCTTTAAAAACTCCACTGTTTTTTTGATGAAAACTGCAACTTCTTTTCACCACCATCTGTTCCATCTATCTTTCCTCATGATCTGAAAATCCTTTGGAAAGCTCTGTCTGTTTTTCCCCCATGAACTTGTTTCTGTGAGTGCTATGAAAGTCTGGGGAACCCTCCAGATTGTTTCCTGCCACTCCCCGCACTCAACATTATTCCATCCGCATTGATGTACATAGCTTCAGCTTATTCTCCAAAAAATGTATTCTGGGAGTTTATGGAGGGTAGGGGGAGTGGGAGACTTTAAGGAAACTATGGGAGGGGTTCTGTGTAGGTGTGGTGCTTGTGCTGGGGTGTGGGGACTGTAAAAGTGGAGGTTAGTTTTGTGTTTGGGTTAATTTGTTTGGTTGCAACATTCTGTGGGTGGTTCTTTGAGTGGTCGTGTTTGCTTCCAATGGCTGACCTACATTTTTGGGATGCCTTTACAACCAGCAGAAGCTAGCCTACATGATACATTAATAACCTTTCCATTTTTATTTTAACAATTATTTTGTTTGCTAGTCCTACCGACTCTGGGTGCCACTGGCTGTCTCTGTCTTTGTCTCTTTCATGACCCTTGCATCTTTGTATCCTCTTTCTCAGTTTCTGTCATTCTGTTCACATTCTGTTGTAGTCGAGGGACACCCGCTTGTATTTTGTTGTTTCCTTTAGCCTCAGGATCCTGCTTTCCACGTAGATTTCTAACAAAAACACTGACCTGCCAATTTTTGGATTAACCTCACATGGGATCGAACAGTGCCAATTTGCTGAGATGTTTACAATTGGTGTTGTGATTATCGAGATACTTTTAATAATGACTTTGAGAGGACATGAGCTAGAACTTTTCTGTCAGTGATCACAATGGTGGCCATAATATTATTATTTTTAAAATTTTCTGGGAGCACTAAAACCCATAGAAGTCATATGTAGCATCTTGCCTAGAAGGGGGTGAGCAATAATGGATGTCTACGGCAATTAGTAATATTTCTGGCTAGACAGGTAACTGCAAGGAACTGCAATCCCTTTCATTGATAACTGGACAAATTTATGGCAAACGTGATATGCATTTGCCATTCGATTGAGGGGTCATTGACGACTTGTCTAGGACTTTAAACTGATAGATTATAGAGGTATGGGTGTTTGTGGGGAAAAAATCAGGCTGCAGTACCCGGGTTTGAAAACAGCAGATATTACCAGGGTATCTCAGGGGTATGCTTAAAAGACAATATTCAAAATAAAGTTGCTAGTAAAGGCAAAGCATTGATCAACAGAGATAGTAGAGGGCAACAAGTGACTATGCTAATAGTAGGAGTCTAAGAAATCATATAGATGAGCTAAGATTACTTGCAAGTGCAGGTAATATAGATGTTTAAGCTATAACGAGACCTTATTCAACCTGAAAGATAAAGAAATACCTTCTGAATGCAACTTACAGAGTTAAAACTATCCAGCATGATAGGGTCAATAGGAAGGGTCTTGGAGTGGTGATGTATGTCAGAGATAATTTAAATTGTTGTGTTAGGTAAGATAAAATATAAGATTAGAAACACTGGACACAGAATCTCTTTGGCTTCAGTTCTCGAGGTCGTGACAAATTAATTTTGGGTGTCATTTATAGGCCCCCAAATCTTGATAAGGAGTGTAGTAAGCTGCTATGGGATGCAATTCATAAGGCATCTCGAAAAGAAAATGTTGTGTTAATGGGTGATTTTAACTTTAGACAAATTGGAACAATGTGACAGGAAATCTTGAGTCTAGTGACTTTCTTGATACGGTTCAGGATTGCATTTTAAAACAGTTTGTGACAATACCAACTAGAGGAAACAATCTGCTTGACTTGGTTCTTGCCAACAAAGAATCCACTAATTAATATTCTTTAGGTTAATGATGCTTGGGAAATCGATCACAAATTTACTTATTTCAGTATATCATGGAATTACCCAGATAACCACAATCAAGTCTCTGTCCAAGACTTCTTCTTGGCCGATTTCATGGACTTAGTAATTACCTTTGGGGGGCCTAAATTGGGATGACCTGACTATGGGTCAGGTAGGTGGTGTTGGTTGCCAGTATAACATTTTTCAGAGCAACCCGTTCCGATAGGGGAAAATTAGATCAAACAAAAATGATCCCAAATGGATGAACAATATATTAAAATATCTCAAATGGGCAAAAAGAGGCATATATAGGCGTATCAAAAGAGGGGGAAAAGGTTAAGGAGTCAATATATTCTAATTAAAGAGAGAAAATGCAAAAAGGAATAAAAGCAAAAAGGATTATGAGGCTAAGGTCGCAAGGATTCGAAGACTAACCCAAAAGAGTTCTTTTAGGTATACAGAAGTAAGAATAGGGGCAAGATTGGCCCACTTAAGAGTAACTCTGGTCAGATCACTGAACGATAATAAACCATGCACGTTAGGGTAACTAGTGACATCGTCTCAGACAATTAGAGAAATAAAACCCGGCCCTGATGAAATTGTTTGCAAGGGTTTTAAATGAATGTAAAAAAAGGGAAATTTTGGGAAAACTTTGGCTAATCTTTTTAACATATCACTACAAACTGGTAAATTGCCTGATAAGTGGAAAATAGCAAATGTAAACCTATTTACAAGGCAAGTAAAAGGTCCTTACTTCGAACTATAGATCAATAAGCCTTACCTCCATAGTGGGAAAAATTATGGAATCAATAAATTGCCAAGGCAATTTGTAGCCATCTTTAAAGGGATAAATTTATTAATGAATCTCAACACGGTTTACAAAGGGCGTTCCTGTCTTACGAATTTACTAACTTTTTCACTAAGGTGTTTCAGGGGGTAGATCATGGTAATGAATTATGAATTGGGTTTCGATAGAGTTCCACATCAGAGGCTATTGACGAAACTTAAGGCACACGGAACAGGGAAATTTTTTTCCTGGGTAGAGGTATGGCTGACAAGCTGCAGAGAGCTTGGGATAAATGGGGAGAAAACAGAATGGGGGCACGTTACAAGCGGTGTTCCACAGGGTCAATGTTGGGCGTCTTGTTCACAATTAACATAAAAAGACATAGATGATGGAATAAATAAACACCATAAACCAAATTGCTGATTACACCAAAATAATCCTCCAATAATTCTAATAGGACATTAAACATTTCCCGGAATTTGAATAGACTGATGCAATGGTCTTAAGAATGGGAGATGCAGTTTAATATAGCAAATGGGAAAGTCTAAATGAGACGGAAAATAACCATGCCACATATAGCTAAATAATGTAGACTCAATAATTTTGATTGCGAAAAGGATTAGTTTTTGTAGCAGTAATCTTAAAACCAGGGCAACAAGGGATAATGTTCGCAATAAAACAACAAAATCCTTGGCTTCATATCAAGAAGCATAAATAATAGAAAACCTCAGGTTGTTTTTCAACTCTATATATCCTTGGTTAGGCCTCATTTAGATTATGCTGCTCAGGTTTGGTCACCGTATTACAGAATGGATATAAATGCTCTGGAAAACGTACAGGAGAATGACAGAAATCTTTCCCATGAGGATAGACTGAGGGCCCTGAATCTGCACTCTCTAGAAAGGCGTTGAATTAGGGAGGATATGATTTAGGTGTATAAATGGAAAACAGGAATAAATAAAGGGAATGTAAATGGCGTAGTGAAAATATCTATCATAAACAGGACTCGCAGCAATGGTTTCAAGTTGGAAAAATTCAGATTCAGAAGGGTATGAAAGCACTGGTTTGGTAATAGAGTTGTGGATGAGTGGAACAAACTCTCGAGTACCGTCATAGACGCTAAGCCTTTGTGTAGTTTAAAAAAAAAAAGTTAGATAAATACATGAGTGGGTGTGGGTGGGTGTGAGTTGAACCTGACTAGCTTGTATTGCTAGGTTTGATGTGACCTGACTGGGTGGGTCATTAGTCTAAGCCGGGGGGTGCCATGGACTTGCCTCGCATGGGCCAGTAGGCCTGTTGCAGTGTTCCTTCTTTCTTAGGTTCTTATATAGCTCCTGGCGGAATATAAAACATTCTTGTTTATCCAAGGAAAGAGAAGACTGTTCTGATTCAGTAGATCAAGAGCCTCTCATCGGCATCGAGGACTAGTTGGTTGAATCTTATTTAGGCTGTGTGGACCATTTAAAAGAACTCTGTCTTGCTAGTTTTAGGACGGCCGTTTCCTGCGTTGGTGAGGATCTGCCTGCTGCAGTGCTCTTATATTTTTGTTTCAATTTTTTGACGATCTGGATATCCATTGCAACTTTATCTATTAACACAAGAGTGTCCCGTCTGCAACGCCGAAACTCGTGATAATTGTCAGCAGCATCCTCTACCTTGTTGTCTCAACTGTACTGAGAGGATCCCTCTTACTCCCACTCGTCTCCTGCTTTCACCTGGAAAGTGAAGGTCGCTTTTTGCGAAAGTGAGAAGGCATGTCGTACTGCCAGGTCATGTCCCATCTGCCAGGTCATGTCCCATCTGCCAGGTCATGTCCCATCTGCCAGGTCATGTCCTATCTCTGGCAACAAGGTTTTGTATATACGTGTCACGCTTACTCCTGCACCTCCAGCGGTGGTATCTACTCTACCTATTATATGGTAGAAAATTATGAATAATAATTATGATAAACTAATCATTAGTTACAATACAGAGAAAATATCGTAGCCGCTATCGATTCGCAAGGTCGGATTTTTTAGGCTCTTTATTAAAACAAATCTGAGAGCAGCATGGCTAAGTTTACGGGAATAAGGGAAAGAGAACTAAGAGCTACTGAATATCAAATTATACTTCTATATGAAAATCATACATACGATGAGAAAAAAAATGTTGACGTGCATTAAACTAGAGCCGCTGTTTGATATCTAGAAGCAGTAAGGTGATATCGTGTTTATCGATAACTTAAAATATAGAAATTTCAAGAGGAACTTACAGCTGAATCTAGAAGAGTGAATTCCATGTTGTAGATTTAAGCCAAGCGATGACTCGCGCAAAAAATTAAGTTAGTCATTATGTTGGAAGTATAAATATCGTAGATAAAACTTCAAGGATGGATACAAACAACACTAAATTGTTCATTACGAATTTTGAAATAATACAAATTTAAAATATTGAAGTGATCTGAGCCAGAAATATTGAAGTGAGCTGAGCCAGAAATATTGAAGTGATCTGAGCCAGAAATATTGAAGTGATCTGAGCCAGAAATACTGAAGTGATCTGAGCCAGAAATATTGAAGTGATCTGAGCCAGAAATATTGAAGTGAGCTGAGCCAGAATATTGAAGTGAAACTGAGCCAGAAATATTGAAGTGATCTGAGCCAGAAATACTGAAGTGAGTTGACCAGAAATATTGAAGTGATCGAGCCAGAAATATGAAGTGAGCTGAGGGCCCGAAATATTGAAGTGATCTGAGCCAGAAATATTGAAGTGAGCTGAGGGCCCAAAAAATTGAAGTGAACTGAGCCAAAATAAATTTAAGTGAGCAGAGCCAGAAATATTGAAGTGAGCTCAGCCAGAAATATTCAAGTGAGCTGATCCAGAAATATTGAAGTGAGCAGAGCCAGAAATATTGAAGTGAGCTGAGCCAGAAATATTGAAATGAGCAAAGCCAGAATATTGAAGTGAGCTGAGCCAGAAATATTGAAGTGATCTGAGCCAGAAATATTGAAGTGAGCTGAGCCAGAAATATTGAAGTGATCTGAGCCAGAAATATTGAAGTGATCTGAGCCAGAAATATTGAAGTGAGCTGAGCCAGAAATATCAAGACTACAGTACAGGATACTCTGGATAATCTGCCAGGATATAACTTATAAAAATGGAAACGAATAATCCACCTGTGACCAACATTTGCTCCATTATATATATGTATATTTTATTAAGAATGAAATATTACAACATATAGAATCATTGGGAAAACATATAGACAGAAGATCAATAATAGCATTAAAACATTTATCTTTATTTATCCCAGGAAAAAAGACCTTTAATTGGTTACCAATATCATGATATTTTGTTTTTTCTTCCTCATCTTTTCGTTTCTTTCGCCAACATAAAGTTTGAACGTCAATGAACGACAACGAGATAACATTCTTGGAACAACTGGCATGTGCACCTGCCTTATGAACAAATATTTTGAACCCATTCCGATCCTCTTGGAACGGATCAAATAACGACAAAAATCCTCAGTGGTGCAGCTTCAAATTTAAAAAAAAAAAAGTAGTGTCCATGGAAGACGCCGCAAGACTGCAAGTGGACATCAACCAAATCTTCAGATGGACCACTCAAAACAATAAGAAGTTCAATGAAGAGAAATTTTAACTACTCAGATATGGAAAACTTGAGGAAATTAATACCGTATCAGGGTATACGACAAATTCTAACCATACAATAAAGCGAAAAAAAAGTAATGTGAAGGACCTAGGAGTGATGATGTCAGAGGATCTCGTTTTCAATGACCACAACAATTTATATACCGCAGCTGCTAGGAAAATAATAGGATGGGTAATAGGATTCTTCAAAACTATGGATGCCAATCCCATGATGATTTCCGTCAAATCGCTTGTTCTCTCTAGGCTGGAATATTGCTGTACACTAACGGCCCCCTTCGAGGCTGGCAAAATTGCTGACCTGGAGATGTACAAAGAACTTTCACGGTACACATAAATACGATAAGGCACCTAAATTACTGGGAACGGTTGAAGTCTCTTGATTTGTATTCCCTGGAACGCAGGCGAGAGAGATACATGATAATATACACTTGGAAAATCCTAGAAGGATTAGTACCAAACTTAAACACGAAAATTACTCCCTATGAAAGCAAAAGACTCGGCAGGAGAAGCAACATTCCCCAATGAAAAGCAGGGGCGCCACGAGTACACTGAGAGACAACACAATAAGTGTCCGGGGCTCAAGACACATAAGAACATAAGAAAGGAGGAACACTGAAGGAGGCCTGCTGGCCCATACTAGGCAGGTCCTTTACAATTCATCCCACTAACAAAACATTTGCCCAACCCCAAATTTTTAATGCCACCAAGAAATAACTCTGAAGTGAAATCCCACTCAAATCCAACCCCTCCCATTCATGTACTTATCCAACCTAGATTTGAAACTACCCAAAGTCCCAGCCTCAATAACCCAACTAGGTAGACTGTTCCACTCATCAACTACCCTATTTCCAAACCAATACTTTCCTATGTCCTTTCTAAAACTAAACTTATCTAATTTAAATCCATTACTCCGGTTCTCTCTTGGAGAGACATCCTCAAGACCTTATTAATATCCCCTTTATTTAAAACCTATCTTCACCTTATACACTTCGATCAGGTCCCCCTCATTCTTCGTCTAACAAGTGAATGTAACTTAAGAGTCTTTAATCTTTTTCATAAGGAAGATTTCTAATGCTATGTTTAATTTAGTCATCCTACGCTGAATGTTTTTCTAACGAATTTATGTCCATTTTTTAATACGGGGAGACCAGAACTGAGCTGCATAATCTAGATGAGGCCTTACTAAAGTATAAAGCTGCAGTATGACCTCTGGATTTCTTTTTCTTACACTTCTTGAAAATAAAACCCAAAAAACATTTGCCTTTTTAAGTACGCTTAGGGCATTGCTGTTTTGGGTTTTAAAGGGGGTTGCTGCTTACCATAACCCCCAAGTCCTTTCGCAAACGTATGGGGTAAGTTCTACATCATTTAACTTATAAGTCAGGGTTTTTGGGCACTCCCGACTTTAGAACCTTGCATTTTTCTACATTGAACTGCTCTGCCCTTTCTGACCAAGAATAGAGTTTGGGTTTTAAAACCCCTGAATTCCATAACATCTACGTTGAACAATCACCTACCCTTTTTTGTTCACGGAATTTGCTCAATCACGGAATTCCCCCATCAAGATCATTGATATAATTAAAAACAACAACGGGGGGCCCAAGACTGATCCCTGGGGGAAACTTGTTACGATCCCCACCGGATTTAACCCCATTTTTGGCACCTCTCTTCCTGTCATGAACCAGACCGATCCACAAGCACTTTTCCCCCAAAGCCATGACTCCCCTTTCTTTAACGTCTATGTGCGGAACTCTATCAAAAGCCTTTCTAAAATCTAAGTAAATAATATCAAATTTTTTATTGTGGTCAACAGCCCAAAAACTTTACTGAAAAAATTAATAAAATTAGTTAGACAAGACCGGCCTCTTGGAATCCGCTGAGTATCATTTTTCAAGCATGCTTTTCGAGAGGCTTTTTAAATCCAGCTTAATTTACCTAGAATTTGCCACAATTTAGGGCAGGCTTTTTGGGGGGGTAATTTTTACGGTAACATATCAACACTACACCTGTTTGAAAAAAAAAATTAAAAATATTAGTTAATGGTTCCGAGTTCCATTTATTTA
>NC_069498.1:9172436-9221185 GCF_026875155.1 Cherax quadricarinatus
CCATGGAACTACTATTTTTTTTTTTAAATTTAAAGCTGCACCACTGAGATTTTTTCTTATTTGATCCTTTTTCCAAAGGGGATCGGAAGGGGTTCAAATATTGTTCATAAGGCAGGTGCACATGCCAGTTGTTCCAAGAATGTTATCTCGTTGTCGTTCATTGACGTTCAAACTTTATGTTGGCGAAAGAAACGAAAAGATAAGGAAGAAAAAACAAAATATCATGATATTGGTAACCAATTAAAGGTCTTTTTTCCTGGGATAAATAAAGATAAATGTTTTAATGCTATTATTGATCTTCTGTCTATATGTTTTCCCAATGATTCTATATGTTGTAATATTTCATTCTTAATAAAATATACATATATATATATATATATATATATATATATATATATATAATATATATATATATATATATATAAAATATATATATATATATATATATTTATAAATGGAGCAAATGTTGGTCACAGGTGGATTATTCGTTTCCATTTTTATAAGTTATATCCTGGCAGATTATCCAGAGTATCCTGTACTGTAGTCTTGATATTTCTGGCTCAGCTCACTTCAATATTTCTGGCTCAGCTCACTTCAATATTTCTGGCTCAGCTCACTTCAATATTTCTGGCTCAGCTCACTTCAATATTTCTGGCTCAGCTCACTTCAATATTTCTGGCTCAGCTCACTTCAATATTTCTGGCTCAGCTCACTTCAATATTTCTGGCTCAGCTCACTTCAATATTTCTGGCTCAGCTCACTTCAATATTTCTGGCTCAGCTCACTTCAATATTTCTGGCTCAGCTCACTTCAATATTTCTGGCTCAGCTCACTTCAATATTTCTGGCTCAGATCACTTCAATATTTCTGGCTCAGATCACTTCAATATTTCTGGCTCTGCTCACTTCAATATTTCTGGCTCAGATCACTTCAATATTTCTGGCTCAGATCACTTCAATATTTCTGGCTCAGATCACTTCAATATTTCTGGCTCAGATCACTTCAATATTTCTGGCTCTGCTCACTTCAATATTTCTGGCTCAGATCACTTCAATATTTCTGGCTCAGATCACTTCAATTTTTCTGGCTCAGCTCACTTCAATATTTCTGGCTCAGCTCACTTCAATATTTCTGGCTCAGCTCACTTCAATATTTCTGGCTCAGCTCACTTCAATATTTCTGGCTCAGATCACTTCAATATTTCTGGCTCTGCTCACTTCAATATTTCTGGCTCAGATCACTTCAATATTTCTGGCTCTGCTCACTTCAATATTTCTGGCTCAGATCACTTCAATATTTCTGGCTCAGATCACTTCAGTATTTTAAATTTGTATTATTTCAAAATTCGTAATGAACAATTTAGTGTTGTTTGTATCCATCCTTGAAGTTTTATCTACGATATTTATACTTCCAACATAATGACTAACTTAAATTTTTTGCGCGAGTCATCGCTTGGCTTAAATCTACAACATGGAATTCACTCTTCTAGATTCAGCTGTAAGTTCCTCTTGAAATTTCTATATTTTAAGTTATCGATAAACACGATATCACCTTACTGCTTCTAGATATCAAACAGCGGCTCTAGTTTAATGCACCTGAACATTTTTTTTCTCATCGTATGTATGATTTTCATATAGAAGTATAATTTGATATTCAGTAGCTCTTAGTTCTCTTTCCCTCATTCCCGAAAACTTAGCCATGCTGCTCTCAAATTTGTTTTAATAAAGAGCCTAAAAAAACCGACCTTGCGAATCTATAGCGGCTACGATATTTTCTCTGTATTGTAACTAATGACTAGTTTATCATAACTATTATTCATAATTTTCTATCATATAATAGGTAGAGTAGATACCACCGCTGGAGGTGCAGGAGTAAGCGTGACACGTATATTGTTATGGCAAACAATGAATCCCTTGTTAATAATTTAGAAGTTTCAGAGGAACTGGGTGCTAGCGACCACAAATCAATTACATTTAGCATTGAATGGAAGTATGATAGTAGGGATAACTCAGTAACAGTCCCAGATTTTCGCTTAGCAGATTACGATGGGCTTAGAGAACACTTATCATCTGTTGACTGGGGTGTAACGAAGAGAGCTATCAATATGACAGTTTTCTGAACACTATACATGCTGCTCAAAGAGCGTTTATCCCATATAAAGAAATTAGATCAAATAGAAATGACCCAAAATGGATGAATAATAGGCTCAAATATCTACTAGGGCATAAGAAAGGAATTTATAGGCGTATCAAAAAGAGGTGAGGGTCATCTTATGAATCAGTATATTGACATTAAGAGGGACATTAAAAAGGGGATAAGAAAAGCTAAAAGGGACTATGAAATTAAAGTTGCTAGGGATTCTAAAACTAACCCAAAAAGTTTTTTTTCCAGGTCTATAGAACAAAAGTTAGAGATAAGATAGGTCCCCTTAAAAATAACTATGGGCACCTTACTGACAAAGAGAATGAAATGTGCTTGATTTTAAATAATTATTTTCTCTCAGTTTTTACACAGGAAGACACTAACAATATTCCAGTAATTAATTTTTACAGTGGGCTAGAAGAAGAATAAATTATGTAACATCACAGTCACTAGTGAGATGGTTGTGAAGCAGATAGACAGACTGAAGCAAAATAAGTCGCCGGGTCCTGATGAGGTTTTTTCAAGGGTTCTTAAGGAATGCAAAATGGAACTCTGTGAGCCATTAACTAATATTTTAATTTATCTCTTCAAACAGGTGTAGTGTCTGATATGTGGAAGATGGCTAATGTAACTCCTATTTTTAAAACAGGGGACAAGTCGTTACCGTCAAATTACCGCCCAATAAGCCTGACCTCAATTGTAGGCAAATTACTAGAGTCAATTATAGCTGAGATTATAAGAAGCCATCTCGATAAGCATAGCTTGATTAATGATACTCAGCATGGATTCACAGAGGCCGGTCTTGTCTAACTAATTTATTAACTTTCTTCAGTAAAGCTTTGAGGCTGTTGACCACAATAAAGAATTTGATATTATTTACTTAGATTTTAGTAAGGCTTTTGATAGAGTTCCGCACCATAGACTGTTAAAGAAAGTGGCAGCTCATGGCATTGGAGGAAAAGTGCTCTCGTGGATCGAGTCATGGCTCACTGACAGGAAGCAGAGAGTGTCCATAAATGGGGTTAAATCCGAGTGGGGATCTGTAACAAGTGGCGTTCCACAGGGATCAGTCTTGGGCCCGTTGTTGTTTATAATATATATCAATGATCTTGATGAGGGAATTACTAGTGATATGAGCAAATTCGCCGATGACACGAAGATAGGTAGGATAATTGTTTCAAACGTAGATGTTATGGAACTTCAGGAGGATTTAAACAACCTCTATTCTTGGTCAGAAAAGTGGCAGATGCAGTTCAATGTAGATAAATGCAAGGTTCTGAAGCTTGGGAGTGCCCATAACCCTAGTACTTATAAGTTAAATGATGTAGAACTTAGCCATACAGATTGCGAAAAGGACTTGGAGGTTATGGTGAGCAGCAAACCTTAAACCAAGACAGCAATGCCTAAGCGTACGTAAATAAGGCAAATAGATTACTGGGATTTATATCAAGAAGTGTAAGCAACAGAAGTCCAGAGGTCATACTGCAGCTTTATACATCATTAGTAAGGCCTCACCTAGATTATGCAGCTCAGTTCTGGTCTCCGTATTACAAAATGGACATAAATTCGTTAGAAAACATTCAGCGTAGGATGACTAAATTAATACATAGCATTAGAAATCTTCCTTATGAGAAAGATTGAAGACTCTTAAGTTACATTCACTTGTTAGACGAAGAATGAGGGGAGACCTGATCGAAGTGTAATAAGTGGAAAATAGGTATTAATAAAGGGGATATTAATAAGGTCTTGAGGATGTCTCTCCAAGAGAGAACCCGCAGTAATGGATTTAAATTAGAAAAGTTTAGATTTAGAAAGGACATAGGAAAGTATTGGTTTGGAAATAGGGTAGTTGATGAGTGGAACAGTCTACCTAGTTGGGTTATTGAGGCTGGGACTTTGGGTAGTTTCAAATCTAGGTTGGATAAGTACATAAGTGGGAGGGGTTGGATTTGAGTGGGACTTTCACATCAGAGCTTATTTCTTGGGTGGCATTGAAAATTGGGTTGGGCAAATGTTTTGTTAGTGGGATGAATTGTAAAGGACCTACCTAGTATGGGCCAGCAGGCCTCCTGCAGTGTTCCTCCTTTCTTATGTTCTTATGTTCTTATGTTAAGACCTTGTTGCCAGAGATAGGACATGACCTGGCAGATGGGACATGACCTGGCAGATGGGACATGACCTGGCAGTACGACATGCCTTCTTACTTTCGCAAAAAGCGACCTTCACGTTCCAGGTGAAAGCAGGAGACGAGTGGGAGTAAGAGGGATCCTCTCAGTACAGTTGAGACAACAAGGTAGAGGATGCTGCTGACAATTATCATGAGTTTCGGCGTTGCAGACGGGGCACTCTTGTGTTAATAGATAAAGTTGCAATGGATATCCAGATCGTCAAAAAATTAAAACAAAAATATAAGAGCAGTGCAGCAGGCAGATCCTCACCAACGCAGGAAACGGCCGTCCTAAAACTAGCAAGACAGAGTTCTTTTAACTGGTCCACACAGCCTAAATAAGATTCAACCAACTAGTCCTCGATGCCGATGAGAGGCTCTTGATCTACTGAATCAGAAGAGTCTTCTCTTTCCTTGGATAAACAAGAATGTTTTATATTCCCCCAGGTGCTATATAAGAACCTAAGAAAGAAGGAACACTGCAACAGGCCTACTGGCCCATGCGAGGCAAGTCCATGGCACCCCCCGGCTTAGACTAATGACCCACCCAGTCAGGTCACATCAAACCTAGCAATATAAGCTAGTCAGGTCCAACTCACACCCACCCACACCCACTCATGTATTTATCTAACTTTTTTTTTAAACTACACAAAGTCTTAGCGTCTATGACGGTACTCGAGAGTTTGTTCCACTCATCCACAACTCTATTACCAAACCAGTGCTTTCCTATATCCTTCCTGAATCTGAATTTTTCCAACTTGAAACCATTGCTGCGAGTCCTGTCTATGATAGATATTTTCACTACGCCATTTACATTCCCTTTATTTATTCCTGTTTTCCATTTATACACCTAAATCATATCCTCCCTAATTCAACGCCTTTCTAGAGAGTGCAGATTCAGGGTCCTCAGTCTATCCTCATGGGGAAGATTTCTGACACATGGGAACAACATTGTCATCCTCCTGTTGGTTTTCCAGTGCATTTATATCCATTCTGTAATACGGTGACCAAAACTGTGCAGCATAATCTAAATGAGGCCTAACCAAGGGTATATAGAGTTGAAAAACAACCTAAGGTTTTCTCTTATTTATCCTTCTTGATATGAAGCCAAGGATTTTGTTAGTTTTATTGCGAACACTTATGCGCTGTTGTCTTGGTTTAAGATTACTGCTAACCAAACAACCTAAATCCTTTTCGCAATCAGTAATATTGAGATCTACATTATTTAGTTTATATGTGGCATGGTTATTTTCCTGTCCAACATTTAGAACTTTGCATTTGTCTATATTAAACTGCATCTGCCACTTCTCCGACCACTGCATCAGTCTATTCAAATCATCCTGGAATGCTCTAATGTCCTCATTAGAATTAATTGGACGGATTATTTTGGTGTAATCAGCAAATTTGGTTATGGTGCTATTTATTCCATCATCTATGTCGTTTATGTTAATTGTGAACAAGACGCCCAACATTGACCCCTGTGGAACACCGCTTGTAACGTGCCCCCATTCTGATTTCTCCCCATTTATGCAAACTCTCTGCAGCTTGTCAGCCATGCCTCTACCCAGGAAAAAAATTCTCCTGTTCCGTGTGCCTTAAGTTTCGTCAATAGCCTCTGATGTGGAACTCTATCGAAATCAATATCATATTCATTACCATGATCTACCTCCTGAAACACCTTAGTGAAAAAAGTTAGTAAATTTGTAAGACAGGAACGTCCCTTTGTAAAACCGTGTTGAGATTCATTAATCAATTTATGCCTTTCAAGATGGCTACAAATTGCCTCTGCAATTATTGATTCCATAATTTTTCCCACTATGGAGGTAAGGCTTATTGATCTATAGTTCGAAGCTAAGGACCTGTCACTTGCCTTGTAAATAGGTATTACATTTGCTATTTTCCACTTATCAGGCTTTACCAGTTTGTAGTGATATGTTGAAAAGATTAGCCAAAGTTTTGCCAAATTCCTTTTTACATTCATTTAAAACCCTTGCAAACAATTCATCAGGGCCGGGTTTTAATTTCTCTAATTGTCTGAGGACGATGTCACTAGTTACCCTAACTGTGCATGGTTTATTATCGTTCAGTGATCTGACCAGAGTTACTCTTAAGTGGGCCTATCTTGTCCCTATTCTTACTTCTGTATACCTGAAAGAACCCTTTTGGGTTAGTCTTCGAATCCCTTGCGACCTTAGCCTCATAATCCCTTTTTGCTTTTATTCCTTTTTGCATTTCTCTCTTTAATTTAATATATTGACTCCTTAACTGCTCTTCCCTTCTTTTGATACGCCACTATATGCCTCTCTTTTGACCAGTGAGATGTTTTAATATATTGTTCATCCATTTGGGATCATTTTTGTTAATTTTAATTTTTCCCCTATCGGAACAAAAGTTGCTTAAAAAAATGCCCATAATGGCAACCAACCCACCAAACCTGACCCAAAAGTCAGGTCTCCAAATTTAGGCCCCCGGGGTTTTTAAACTCAGTCCCTTAAAATCGGCCCAAAAAGAATGTTGGCCAGGGGACTTGTTGTGGTTATCGGGGAAATTCCCCTGATATACTGAAACAAAAGTGTTTTTGTGATCAAATTTCCCCCCCCATCCAAAAACCAAAAATTTAAAAAAAATTTAGTGTTTCCCTTTTTTGGGCAAAAACCCAAGTCAAGCAGATTTTTTCCCCTCTATTTGGGTATTGTCACAAACTTTTTTTTAAAAAGCAACCCCTGAAAGTCACAAAAATCAAGATTTTCCTGTCACTTTGGGTTCCAATTTGCCTAAAGTTAAAATCACCTTTTTAAACACAACATTTTCTTATCGAGATCCCTTTAGGGAATTTGCACCCCAAAAGCATTTTACACACCCCCTTATCAAGTTTTTGGGGGGGCCTATAAATGACACCCAAAAAAAATTGTACGCCCCCTCTAAAAAACTGAACCCAAAAAAATTCTGTCCCCATTGTTTCTAATCTTATTTTTTTATTTACCTAACCCCCAACAATTTAAATTATCTCTGACATCCCTTCACCACCCCAAGACCCTTCCTATTGCCCCTATCATGCTGAATATTTTTAAGCCTGTAAGTTGTTTTCAAAAGGGTTTTTCCCTTTATTTTTTCGGGTTTGAAAAAGGGTCCCCGTTATACAATAATATCTATTTTCCCCCTGCATTTTGCAAGAATTTTTCCCTCATTATATGATTTCTTGGGACTCCTACTTTTTGCATGCCTTTTTTGCCCCTGCTATTTTTGGGTTGACATTCCCTTTTTGCCTTTCCCAAAGAAAACCTTTTTTTTGAAAAATTGTTTTTAAAGGCATACCCCGAGAATTGGTAATACCCTGCGTTTGCAACCCTGGTACTGCAGTTGATTTTTTCCCCCACAAACACCCATCCCCTTTCCTTATAATCATCAGTTTAAAGCCTGGGAAAAAAAGACAAAATACAATGGGTGCCCCCTCGACTGAAACCCGAATATGAATGAATGACAAAAAAGGGGAAAAAAGGTTTAAAAAGATGCAAGGGTCATGAAAGAGACAAAGACAAAGACGCCATTTGGCACCCAGATTTCGGTGGGACCAGCAAACAAAAAATTTTTAAAAAAAAAAAGGGAAAAGGGTTAATGTATCTTGTAGGTAGTTCTGCGGGTTTTAAAAGGACCCCCAAAAATGTGGCAGCCATTGGAAGCAAAAAAAAACCGACCACTCAAAGAACCACCCACAGAATGTTAAACCCAAAAAAATTTAAAACCCAAACCCAAAAACTAACCCCCACATTCACAGTCCCCCACCCCCAGCAAAAACACCACACCTACACAAAGCCTCCCTATTTTTCCTTTAAAGGGTTCCCATTTCCCCCTCCCTCCATAAACCCCCTTGGAAACTTTTTTTTGGAAAAAAAGGGAAAAGTTTGGGTTTACATAAATTTGCGGAGGGGAATGATGATTGAGTGGGGGGGATGGCGGGGAAAAAATCTGGAGGGACCCCGAGAATCATAGCACTCACAAAAACCCCATATTTAAAGGGAAATAACAGACATGAGCTTTCCAAAGGATTTTAAATCATGAGGAAAGAAAAATTAAAAACAGATGGGGGGTGAAGGAATTTTGCTTTTTTAAATCAAAAACCAGTGGAGTTTTAAGGAACAAGAAGGAGGGGAAAAAAGGGGAAAGAAAGGGACTAATAGTGGGAAACACTTCAGACCGGGGGCCCCAATTTGTGATTGCATGGGTGTACAACCGCTACTAAATCCCAAGGGGCCAAGAAATGAGTTAAAATAAGGGGCAACAGGGGAAAGGGTTGCCCCCACAAGTGGGGTTTCCCAAAGGGGCCCCCACATAGTAGGAAAAAAGGGAACCAGTTGTTTGGTAAATTTGAGTCAAAAGGGGGGGATTGACTAAAAAAAACCAGTAGCCAAACGGGGACCAAAAATAGGAGGGGAAAGGAAAAAGGGGGGGACTTTCAAAAACCCTCAGGGCCACAACATGTTAGGAGACTACCAGAGAAAGGGGGAAGAAGAGAAAAGAGAGAGGAAGAGAGAGAGAGAGAGAGAGAGAGGGGGAGAGAGGAGAGGAGAGAGAGAGAGGAGAAGAAAAGGATAAACCAGAAAGGCGGGCCCTTTTTCATTTTTAAAGGCTGGGGACACTGGGGACATCAAAATATAAAAGGGCCCTTCGGAGCTGGTGATCAGGGGGTTTTCTGAATTCAAATTTACTAAGGGGAAAAAATTTTGAGGGGGGGAAAGCAGCATGAGTAGGAGGGGAAAAAGCAAGCTAAAAAGGGAAGTGAACTACCAGGGATGGGGAAAATTTCCCTCCCTGAGGAAACAGGGGGGGAAAGAGAATGGGGGGAAAAAACAGTAAAAAAAAATGTTTAGAAAAATGACAAACAAAATGTGAAAAAGGTTCGAAACCCAAGGGAAACCAAAAAAATGCCCAACCCTTGGAGACCCCTTTGGTTCCCCCAAAGATGTAAAAAGGAAAAAACCCAAGAGTAAAGAGAAGGGAAAAAATATAGAAGAAAAAGGGACCCAGGGGGAAATTTGGGAAGATTAGTTGAAGACCCAGAATGAATATCCCTTGGGAAAAAGGGGGTACCCCAAGGAAAATACGAAATGACACGCATCAAAAGCAAAATTTCACCCAAAAGGAATTGTACAGCTACATCTGGAAAAGAAAAAGTATAGTAAAGGGCCCAGTAATAAGAAAAGGAAAAGTAGGGGGGTCCAAGAAACCCCGAAAAAGGTATGGAAAACCTAAAAAACGAAAATTTTTAGATTTATTTTTGGGGAAAGACAGAAGGGAATTCCGGGAAACGGGTTTTTTTAAGGGCCCCCCCAACAAGTGCGGCCCACCTCCACACGCAGAATGGGAAAGGGAAAGGGGAATTTCCCATGTGTAGTAGATACTTCAAAAGGCGTGGGCCCAGCAACCCCTTCTGTGGGCCCGGAGAGAGGGAGCCGGGCACTGTGTGTCCCACTAACATTTTTTCAAAAAAGTTATTGAAAGGGGGAAACAAAAAGGGGGTTGGAAAAAAGGCGGGAAATGTTTTCCAAAGGGTTTTAAGAAAAAAGACAAACAGGAAGCTTTAAAATTACAGATCAGTAACCCCCTTTTGAAAATGTATAAGTTATAAAATTTTCATTAAAAGGGGTTTATAAAATAAAAAATTTTTAACCAATTAAAAAAATACCAAAGAAAAAGATAAAGGGAAAGAATGAGAGAGAGGGAAAGGGGGGAGGGGAAAAGGGGAGAGAGAGAGGAGAAGAGTAGAGGAGAGAGGAGAGGGAGAGAAAAGGGGGAAAAGGGGTTGGGGAGAGAGAGAGAGAGAAAAAAAGGGGTTTGGGAAGACTGCTTTTTTTTGTGCTTTAAGAAAGCTTTCGACAAATTTTCACAAAAGGATTGGATAAAAGCTAGGGGAGCGGGTTAGGTACGCGGGTAGACCCGGGCAGTGGTTCAGGAAAACCTGACAGGAAGGAAACAAAGAGTGATGGTACGGACGATGTGTCAGAGTGGGGCCCCTTGTCGAAAACCCCCGGGGTTCCCCAAAAGGGGTTAGTCCCCAAGGGTCGGGGGCCTTTTCTAGTATATGTGAAAAACCCTTTGGGAAAAAGGGGTAAAATTTAAAAATTCCCCCGTCGCAGAACACGTGAAGCTAATTCAGAAAATTCTAAAGGGGAACGAGGACCAGGGTTTGGAAAAGGCTAATCTTTGGGTTTCAGTTTGCCTAAGTAAAGTCTTGAACCCTTTTGGGGAAAGGCAAAAAAGAAACCCAGGGGGGAGTACCCAAACCGGGGGGTCCCAAAACCCATACCCCGCCAAGGAAAAAATCTTGGGGTAGCCATAGCCCAACACATTTTCTGAGGTGCTTTTCAAAATTCCGCAGCACATGGGAAAAGGCCCAAACCCAAAAATAGCGTTTGACATTAAAATAAAGGGGTATTCACGGGCACTGAAAACCCTTTTACGTCAGGGGCCCCCCTGGGGTAAAAACTGGGAGCAATATGGAGCCCACATTGGTTTTAGGGAAAAAAAAAAAACAGAAAAAAAATTTTCAAAAAAGACTATTCCTGGAGCTCAGGGGTATGGGGTTCTAGGGGGGAGGTTTTAAGGGGGCCCAACCCCGACGCCCTAGAGTTTCAGGAAATTAGGGGAAAAAAGATAACGAGGGATAAAAAAACCCAGAGGGAAACGACAAGGGGGGCCCGGGCCCGGGGAATTTTTAGAGAAAAAGGACACAAGACAAGGGGGCACAACTGGAAGTTTAAAAAAAAAGATGGTTTATATTTAATTTTTGGAAAATTTTCTTCAGCACTTGAGTTATCGGAAGTGATTTTAGTGGAGGCTCTTTGAAGCAAAGGGAGAGAGTGATGTTGGGGGAAAGGGTCTTTAAAAGCGGGGGGAGGTGATTGTGGAGGCTTTAGAGCAGGAGAGAGTGAGTGTGGAGGGTCCTTTGAGCAGGGGGGAGATGTGTAGTTTAGGCCCCTTTTGAGCAGGGAAAGAGGATGTAGTTGGGGGTTTTTGAGCTGGGGAGAGTGATGTAGTGCCGGCTCTTAGAAGCAGGGGAAAAAGGGGATGTAGTTTGGGGGCTCTTAGACAGGGAGGGGAGTGATGTAAAGGGGGGGGTCCCTTTGAGGCCCGGGGAAAAAGTTTTAAAGTTTGTGGAGGCTCTTAGAGCAGGGGGGAGGGGTGATGTAGGGGGAGGTTTAGAGCAGGGGGGAGGATGGAATGGAGGCTCTTTGAGCAGGGGGAGAGTATGTAGTGGAGGGTCTTAGGCAGGGAGAGAGTGATGTAGGGAGGCTTTTAGAGGGAAAAGGGAGAGGCGGTTTGAGGGAAAAAGGGAAGGGGGGCCCCCTTTTGAGAGGAGAGAGTGATGTAGTGGAGGTCTTAGAGCAGGGAGAGAGTGAGGGAGTGGAGGCTCTTAGAGCAGGGAGAGAGTGATGTAGTGGAGGGGTCTTAGAGCGGGAGAGAGTGAAGTAGGGAGGCTCCCTTTTAAACAGGGAGAGAGTGATGTAGTGGAGGCTCTTAGAGCAGGGGGAGAGTGATGTAGTGGGGGGCTTTAAAAGGGGGGGGAGAGTGAGAAGTGGAGGCTCTTAGAGCAGGGGGGAGAGTGATTGGGGAGGGTCTGAGGGGAGAGAAATGGTGAGTATGGAGGCTCCTTTAAAAAGGGGGGAGGGAGGGGAGAGTGGTGTATGGGGGCTCTTAGAGCAGGGGAAAGGGTGTAGTGGGGGTCTTTTGAGCAGGGAGGGGGAGTGATGTGTGGGAGGCTTTAGAAACAGGAGAAAAGAGTGGTGTGTGGGCTTTTGAGCAGGGGGAAGTGGGGTGTGGAGGCTTTAGGCAAAGGGGGAGAGTGATTTTAGGGGGAGGCTCTTAGGCAGGGGGAGAGGGGATGTAGTGGAGGCTCTTTGAGCAGGGAGGAAAGGGGTAGTGGAGGGGGCTTAAGCGGGGGAGAGTGGGGGTAGTGGGGGCTTTAGAGCAGGGGGAGAGTGATGAAAGGGGGGTCTTAGAGCGGGAGAGAGGGTGTAATGGAGGCCTTTGAGCAGGGAGAGAGTGAATTTTAGTGGAGGCTTTAAAAGCAGGGGAGGGGGAAAAAGGGGTGTAGTGGGAGGTTTTTAGAGCAGGGAGAGTGGTGGGAGTGGGGGGCTTTAAAAGGGGAGGGGAGAGTGGTTAAATGGAAAGGGTCTTAGATCAGGAGGGAGTGATGTAGTGGGGCTCTTTGAGCAGGAGAAGTGGGGTAGTGGAGGCTTTAGAGCGGGAGAGAAATGGTGTAGGGGGGCTCTTAGACAGGGGGAGAGTGGTGTGTGGGGGTTTTTAGAAACAGGGAGGGGGTGGGGGTGTAAATGGAGGGGTTTTTAGAGCAGGGGGAGAGTGGTGTAGTGGAGGTTTTTGGGCAGGGGGGAGAGTGGTGGGGAGTGGGAGGCCCTTGGGGCCCGGGAGAGGGGTGTAAATGGGGCTCTTGAGAGGGAGAGAGTGGTGGGATGGAGGGTCTTAGAAAGGGGGAGAGGGGGTAGTGGAAAGGTTTTTAGACAAAGGGAGAGGTTTGGTTGGGAGGGAGGGTTTAGGGCAGGGGGGGAGTGGTGTAGTGGAGGCTCTTTAAAAACCCGGGGGGGGAGTGGGTTTTAGTGGGGCTCTTAGAGCAGGGGGGAGAGGGGGTAGGGAGGCCCTTAGAGAGGGAGAGAGTGGTTTTGTGGAGGCTCTTAGGGTCGGGAGAGAGTGGGGTAGTGGAGGCCTTTTTAGAGCAAGGGGGAGAGTTTTAGTGGAGGCTCTTAGAGCAGGGGGAGGTGGTGTATGGAGGCTCTTAGACAGGGAGAGAGGGTGTAGTGGAGGCCCCCTTAGAAACAGGGGGGAAAAAGTGGTGTTTGTGGAGGCCCTTTTAAGGGGGAGAGGGGATGTAGTGGGGGCTCCTTTTTGACAGGGGGAGAGTGGGTTTTTGTGGAAAGGGTTTTTTGAGCAGGGAGAGAGTGGTGTAGTGGAGGCTCTAGACAGGGGGGGAAAAGTGGTGTAGGGGGAGGGTTTAAACAGGGGGGAAAAGTGGTGAGTGGAGGCCTTAGAACAGGGAGAGAGTGGGTTAGTGGAGGGTCATAGAGCCGGGAGAGAGGGGGGTAATGGAGGTCTTAGAACAGGGAGGAGGGTGTTTTGGAGGCTCCTTTGAAAAGGGGAGAGAGTGGGTTTTAGTTGGGGGCTCTTAACAGGGAGAGAGGGTGTAGTGGGGCTTTAGACAGGGGAGAAGGGGGTGAGTGGAGGCTCTTGAGCAGGGGGAGAGGGGGTTGTAAAAGGGGGGGTCTAAACAGGGGGAGAGTGGGAAATGGAGGCTCTTAGAAAGGGAGGGGAGTGGGCTTTGGACTTTTGGGGGGGGTTTTGGGGGTTTTAAACAAAAGGGAAATTTGTTTGGAAAAAATTTTAAAATGGGATTTGGGTTTGGGGTTAAATATTTTCTTTTTTAAAAAAATTTTCCGTTTTTTAGCGTCTTGAAAAGCATTTTTTAAACTTTGTTTTTAAAAAATTTTTTCCTTTTTCCAAACCGTTTTTACTGGTTTTTTTTTTTTTTCCGTTTTGAGAAAAGGGGGCCGAAATTTTGGGAAGATTTGGGAAAAATTTTTTTCCCTTCTTTTTTTTTTTTTTTTTTGGGTTTTTTTGTTTTCATAATAGAGGGAAACTTTTCCCCCAATACCAAACCAATCTTTTTCTTCCCAAAAATGGCATTTATGGGAAAGGGAAGACCCCTTTTAATTTTTAAATGGGTCAATTTTACCTTTTTTAAAAAACCAAACCCCAAAAGACAAAGGTTTGGGGCTCTTTCCCATGTTCTAAAATGGGTTTCCCCCTTTTCTTTCCTTTTAGAAAGTGGAAAAATGGTTTAACCCAGGTTTAATTTTAAAAAGAAGGAAAAAATAAAAAAATCCCCGGCCCTGGGTTTTTGTGACAAGGGCCAAAGGGGAATTTTTGGAAAATTTTTGAAAATTTAAAAGATTAATTTTGGCCATTTAGCCTTTGGAACCCCCCAAACCCGATTTTCATGTACAAAAAGGTAATTCGCATGGCCAACTTAACCCCCCTAACCAAACCAAATTTTTTTTGGAAACCAAAAAGATTACTTTCCCCCAAAAACACAACAAACCAACTCTGGCCTTTCTTGGGGAAACCCAAAAGGGGGGGTTTGGGGGAAAGGAAGAAGAAAAAAGAAGTAAGAAAAAAACCCCCGGAGGGTTTAATTTTAATATGAAAATTTTTAAAAAGTATGAATAAAAAAAAAAAATCCCTTTCGCGGGTTCCTATGACCAAGACAGGAGATCTTCCCCCGGGGGCAAGAAATTAAATTTTTAATTTGGCAAGGAAAGGTTACCAAAAGGGCCCCTAATATGGGTTCCGTATTTTCTGATAATAATTCAAAAAAAAGTGCAGTGTTCCCCTTTAACCCACCCCAAATTTTTAAAAAAGTAATGGGGAATTTATTTCCAAAAATTTAAGCACACCCTTTTTTTTTTTTTAAAAAATCAAAATGAAGTTTTAAAAAAACTGACCCAAGGGGAAAACTTTGGTTAACAAAGGGGGGAGATGGGAGAAAAAGGGAAAATTAAAAGCTCCCGTTAACAAAATAAAACCCTTTCTGACTTTTTTGAGTTAGCCTGTGTAATTTACACTATGTATGATTATTATAAGAGCCTGGCGCATGGCCGGGCTCCGAGAGCAGAAAGACTCTCGAAACTCCCATATATCAAGCGCCGACTCTGGATGACCATGCCAGCAGCAGAGCTGATAATGAAAAACAAAAAACACTGGATGCAAGATTATTTTTAAGTATAGCATTGAAGGATGACAAAGGGCGGTAATTTTGCTTCACTGTCATTACTGATAACTAAGTTACAAAAAAAAGTGAAACAGTATTTCTGGTAGATCACCCTACCTGATCAGTAGAAGAGTAGTGGTGAATTGATTTCCAAATCTTCAACGCACACCAGGTAAAGTTAATACTACAAGGAGTAGAAGCTAAAGAAACTCAGACCCGAGGAGATCTGGAGTCTAACAGTGGCCCGCTAGATGGCAGTGAGGGCGGTGACACACTGTAATAGCTCCTCGGAGTCTAATCTACCATAATCCAATTTCAATGACTTTTCCCTCACACTATGGTTGCCCCCTCCCCTTTCACTGTAAACCAGCGAGACTAGGACCAGTCTACTGTATCTTATGAACAACCAGGAACATTGCTGGTTTGCTATTCTTTCTGGATCAGCAGAACCAGGGCTAGCACACACTCCCTCTTGAATCAGCAGGTGCTAAGCAGACATCCTCTACCTTGGGGACTAGCAGGACATGGCTGGACCACTGTCCGGCGTGAACCAGCAGGAACAGGACTGGCCTGATCTTCACCAGCAGGTGGGTCGGCGCCTCTTGCAGCAGCCCAGGCAAAATAAAACGATAATTCACCGTTGACTGACTTCAGAGCTCCTGCGCCAAGGCTCACTGCCCGGGCGGGCCCAAACCGTGAAGAAAAACCCCAGTGAGGGAGAGAGGAAAGAGGGAGGGAGGAAGGGAAGAGGAAAAAGACAGGAGGGGAGAGTGAGGAGAGAAGAGAAGAGAGAAAAGAATGAGGGAAGGCATGAGGAGGATGGACAGGGTAAAGAAGAAAATGTGAAGGAGAGTTTTAAAATGGAGATAAGAAAGAGATGTGGAAAGGGAGAGAGAGGAGAGAAAGAGAGATGAGGAATGAAAGAGAATAGAAAGAAATGGAGAACGAGGCATGAGAAGAAAAAACAAGATGGTGAAGGAGAGAAGGGACAGAAAATCAGATTGGGAAGGAGAACAGGTAAAAGAGAAAGAGAGATGGAGGGAGAGAGAGAGAGAGAGAGAGAGAGAGAGAGAGAGAGAGAGAGAGAGAGAGAGAGAGAGAGAGAGAGAGAGAGAGAGAGAGAGAGAGAGAGAGAGAGAGAGAGAGAGAGAGAGAGAGAGAGAGAGAGAGAGACAAACAGACAGAAAGATAGACAGAAAGAGTACACATAGTTAAATTAAATGCTCCCCATTTTCATATACCACTGGCACCCCAAATTTACCTACCTTCTCTCCACAACATTTTTACCTACTTTAGCATTAAGATCCCCAATCACAAGTACTCTCTGACTTGGTTCAAAATTCCCCACGTATTCACTCACAATTTCCCAAAATCTCTCGTCTGCAGTTTTCTCGTCTCCAGGTGCATAATCACTTACTATAACCCACTTTTTACATCCAACCCTTCTTTTACTCCACATAATCCTTGAATTTATTCATTTATATTCCCTCTTCTCCTGCCATAACTTATCCTTCAACATTATTGCTTCTCCTTCTTTAGCTCTAACTCTTTTAGAAACCCCTGTCCTAATCCCATTTATTTCTCCCCACTGAAACTCTCCCACCCCCTTCAGCTTTGTTTCACTTAAAGCTAGGACATTCAGTTTCTTTTCATTCATAACATCCACAATCATCTCTTATCATTCGTACAACAACTACGCGCATTCAGACATCCCACTTTGACGGTTTTCTTCTTTTTCTTTTTAGTAAGTTGTTCGGGCAAAGGGGTTACTAGCCCATTGTTCCCGGCATTACAGTTGACTTTTACAACACGCATGGCTTACGGAGAAAAGATTCTTATTCCAATTCTTCATGGATATAAAAGGAAACACATTAAGAGCAAAAACTATTAAGGTAAAATCAAAGAAAACTCAGATAAATATTTACAGTGGTGTAACAAAAAACGCGATTTCTAATAAGATAAGTCTCCAGTGAATACTAAAAGGACTGCCCTTCTAGCACCCGCCCTGTTCGGTTTTCGAACAAGTAGTTTTACCCTTGCCCAAATTTATCCATTAAAATTCAAAAATAATTTTAGTGCTTAGGATTGCAATTTGGTAGGTTACAAAACAAAAAAATTAAAATTTAATAATTTATTAATAAAAAAATTGTTAGGCGAATTATCAAATTAAATTAAATTAATAAAAGATAAAAATAATAACATCATTTTGGTGTAAGTAATATTGTGTGAAGGCACATTCCTTTATTGTCTTAAGTCCGTCTGGTACATTAAATTAATAATACATATATATAAATACAAATAAGTTTGTGTGTATGTGTGTAAGTGTCAAAAGTAGTTCGCATGTTCACGACTCGACTAGACAAAAACCATGACTGAAAAAGCCCCTCAATCAACAACTTCTTGCCCAACCTGGCAATCAAAAAAGCTTGCTTGAACAATAAAACGACTGATAGCCGAACAAAATATATAAGAAATAGCGCACAATCAGGAACAAGGAGATAATATAAACAAAATAGGGACCATCTGCAGCCTCCACGAAAGTACAAAACCCCCATACATTGAATCAAGTTCACATAAGAAATCCCCGACTGTGAATACACAGATTTTTTTTTTCAACAAAGTCGGGCCGTCTCCCCCGAGGGGGGCCCCAAAAAAAAGAAAGAAAACCCCAAAAAAAAATACTTCATCATCATTCAACACTTTCACCAACTCACCATTATCACTGTTTTTGAAAGGTGCTCAGAAACAACGTTTTGAAGCATAAAATTATAAAGAAACATTCCCTCCAAATCCCAATACCCCAAACCCTCCTTTAAAGTGCAGGCATTGCACTTCCCATTTCCAGGATCAAGCGGACTATATAAAAAATACCGGTTTCCCCTAAATTTCCCTTACTAAATATTACCCTGCCCCAACCCAACAGATCGTCAGGCCAATACCTTCGTCTCCATTCATCCTTTCTAAACGCTCACGCACGCTTGCTGATACCAGTAAAATTTTTAGGTAAAGCTACAGCTCAGGCCCTGGTTGCTAAAGTGTTATCGACCCCAAAAACCTCAGTACAACGTAAAAAATCACAAAGTCTGGCTATTTTTGTGAACAGATTTCCCACAAAAACCAACAACAAAAAAGCGACGAGATGATCTTCCAAAAAAGGCCCAAAAGAGAGAGGATGTGGGGTGCTTGCAGGAAACGTCCAACGGAAAGAGAGCTAGAGCCCAGCCCGACTCCTCCAGGCGGGGGTTGATCACCCCCCCCCTGTGGGAAAAATTTTTCTCCGGAGGGGGTATCACCCCCCTTCAGCCCCTTACCCCCCTTTCAGTTGAGGGGCCCAGCCCTCTCAGAAGGGGCAAGCGTCTTGTTTAGTCAGTGAGAAAATTGATTGCAGATGCCGTAGGTATCGACGTGGTCAATGACCACGCCCTTGCAGTCCTGTTGCAAAGGTACTTAATAAAAAATTTCATCTCTTACTTTAGGAGGAAAATTTAAAGGGAAAAATCCTGCTCCCATTTATTACCAGGAAAAGATAGTGGACATTTTTGGGTCTATGTTTTAAGACAGCAAAATTTCAACATTTGCTTTGCTTCTCGAGGAAGGGCAGGAAGCAAAAAGTATGGGTCAGTTTTCCCTTTGTGCAAGGGGAGAACGGTTGGGGTGCTGTGGCATCTTCAATTACTTTTGACCTACTGAGATGACACTGACGCCCGGGGTACCAACAAAGAACGATTTGCGTTGTGTGAACAAAGTGTTCATAAAAACAAAAAACACTTAGAGAAAGGGGACAGTCTTTGTGATAAATTTGAACAAAAAAGACAAAACTTGTGGAACATATTTTACCAGGTGGTATTCCCAGATATGGAAAAATGGGCTCCAAGGACACTTCACTTTTATCAAGTCACCGATATCTGTCGAAGGGGTAAGAAAACCATAGTCACGCTCAAAAGCAAAGGTAGGTTAGAATTTCTTGTGTATGGGGGATGCGCGTTTTGAGTGCAAGGATTTGTAATCAACCTTAGTCGGCAGAAGGTGGGACTTTTTAGTCCAAAAAAGTATGTAATTTGTCGCCCTCAGTGAATGAAATATGCTGACTAACACCCCCTAGGGGTAAATTTATAATCTTACAAATTATAATTCTTTACAGCCCCTTGAAGATGACTTCGACAGCTTTTCAAGACCCCGTTGCAGGGGCGGTGTGCAGGCGATAGTTTTCTTTCTAAATTTAATACAAACTTTTTTAAACTTAATGGTAATGCCATTTTCAACACCCCCCTATCCAAGACTGCTTGTGGGCGCTGCTGCCAGCAACACAGGAAGCCCCACGAAGCCCCAATTGAGCAACGAGCGATAATTCATAGTTTTGACACCCCAAAACTTGAATAGAGCACGAATAATATATAAAATGTTACATCCTACCCAATAAAATAACTAAGTCAAATAATAAAAATTTAAAGCAATATATTTACGATTTGTTTACCCCAAATGTAAGCAATTAAAATTTTATGAAAAAGGTAAATACATTTCATACTTGGACCCTTAGGGGTCGCAACAAGTGGAACCCCCGGTACTCGAGCTTAATTATTTAAAGATTGTTCGAGTTTCCCAAAAAAATTTTTCCAATAAGGAAAAATTTAAAAATTAAATTTTTTCCGTTTTAGAATCGCAAAAATACAATTATGCACTTTGTACGGTATTTTCGTATGGTTTTTTTAGTGTATTTCGTTTTTTTTGGTCTAATTTGAAGAAGGAAAAATATGTTACAGAAAAAAGAGTGATTTTTAACGGTTTACAGTCAAAATTACTTGAAACTGAGTCAAAGTACCGGGAAAGTTCAATTTTTTGGTCTTTTTTAAGAAATAAATTTTATTAAAGGGTTCTATCTATCACATTTATTCCAATTGATATTGGAGACACGTAGATAGCCTGAAGCATAAAAAAAAGACGCCAAAATTAATAAAAAGCCTTTTTAAGGGAGGCGGGGGGTGTTACTTAGGTAAAAAAACTCTCTAAAAATTTTTTTTTTGTTAGTGATTCATATCTTCTTAACCCATGGTAATTATTTTTATGAATACAAAAAAAAAAAAATGCGAAGAAACGCGAAAAATTTTCGTGATGTTCAGCGGAGATTTGGGGTAATCGACATCGGGGGAGACTGAAACAAATGTTTTAACAGGTGTGTTTTTGGTTAAGTGGAGCAAAGTCGATACTGAGGAATTCTTACCAAAAAAGATATTAAAAAAATATTTTTTATATATATTATATATATATATATATATATATATATATATATTTATATATAATATATTATATATATATATATATATATATTATATTATATAATTATATATATAAAATTATATATTGTATATGTATATATTTTAAATGTATAAAAATTTGTATATATTATATTATATATATATATATGTATTTATATTTTATAATATGTATATAATAGTCGTGCCGAATATGAAAAAAGGTCAAATTTGCAAGAATATTTAAATTAAGTCCCCTCTGAAATTTTTTTATACTTTAAAAATTTTTTTTTTTTCATTAAAGTTTAAAGTAAAAAAATTTAATTTTGCACCAAAAGAAACTTGAAAAAATTACCCAACCTTTTTATATAAACAGCATTTATTTTAGCCCAACGCAACTAAATACTTTTGATTTGTTTACAATAATTTAATACTAAAAAAACACAGTGAAATATATTTTTTTCGTTAGGTTCAGAATGATTTTGGCGAAATTATTGCATACACAAATTTTCACTTGTCCTATATGGCAAGATGAGCGTTGCTATTTAAGCCAAGATCGCAAGTTCTGCCTATTCGGCACGACATATATATATATATATATATATATATATAATATATATATATATATATATATTATATATATATATATATATATATATATATATATATATATATATATATATATATATACATATATATAGAGGTAGGAAAAGCCCAGTTCCCCAGGAACAAGAGACCCAGTGTCTTAGTTTCTAATTGTACTTACTGTAATAAGAAGGATCACAGCAGTACTGCAGAGAAATGCTTGAGGACCAGACTGCTGCACAGTAAGTACCCCAGTTACACATGCAGTAACTTGTATTGCAGTCTTACCCCAGAGTACACCTGGAAGTTCAGATGTTTTAGACCCTCGGATGGAGGTCTTTTCAAGGGACAGATGTAGCACATTCTTGTTATTTTAGTATTATTAAAGATTCGCCTGTATTCTCCCGGCCCGGGCCTTTTCCAAGTGGTGGCCCGGCCTTGGCTCCCTCTTTAGGGAGTGTCTGAGACCTAAGTCTCCCATCGAAGGAGGCACAGGTACCTCCTCATCTTTGGGACCAACTGTCCCCAGGCCTAGTGGATGAGATCTCTGAAGAAAACAAAACCTACACAACCGGTGGCCTGGTGGCTAAAGCTCCCGCTTCACACACGGAGGGCCCGGGTTCGATTCTCGGCGGGTGGAAACATTTCGACACGTTTCCTTACACATGTTGTCCTGTTCACCTAGCAGCAAATAGGTACCTGGGTGTTAGTCGACTGGTGTGGGTCGCATCCTGGGGGACAAGATTAAGGACCCCAATGGAAATAAGTTAGACAGTCCTCGATGACGCACTGACTTTCTTGGGTTACCCTGGGTGGCTAACCCTCCGGGGTTAAAAATCCGAACGAAATCTTATCTTATTTTACCTTTATCAGCAATCTGAAATGACAACACACATACAAGACTTTGAAAAGTGTACATGTTTTTTTTTAGTAAGAAAAGGCTTGGTGCATTGGCTCAGCCACCATGGAACTTTGAAAAGGAGTTTTATGATGCTAGAAAAGGGGGCATGAATCTCCATGAGGTAAATGTAGCTGAGCAAATTCATCAGGTTCTCGGTAGAATAAACTTAATTGAAAAGTTGTGAATAAAGTTGTGGACAGAGATGTATACGTGGAAGAGGTGAAGCTTCATTTTTATTTTTACATTTTTACATTTTTACTGCACTCAGCCAGACTCAGTGGAGGTTGTCTGTGAAGGTGTCACACTGCACGACACTCAGCCAGACTAAGTGGAGGTTGTCTGTGAAGGTGTCACACTGCACGACACTCAGCCAGACTAAGTGGAGGTTGTCTGTGAAGGTGTCACACTGCACGACACTCAGCCAGACTCAGTGGAGGTTGTCTGTGAAGGTGTCACACTGCACGACACTCAGCCAGACTCAGTGGAGGTTGTCTGTGAAGGTGTCACACTACACGACACTCAGCCAGACTAAGTGGAGGTTGTCTGTGAAGGTGTCACACTGCACGACACTCAGCCAGACTAAGTGGAGGTTGTCTGTGAAGGTGTCACACTGCACGACACTCAGCCAGACTCAGTGGAGGTTGTCTGTGAAGGTGTCACCACTGCACGACACTCAGCCAGACTCAGTGGAGGTTGTCTGTGAAGGTGTCACACCTGCACGACACTCAGCCAGACTAAGTGGAGGTTGTCTGTGAAGGTGTCACACTGCACGACACTCAGCCAGACTAAGTGGAGGTTGTCTGTGAAGGTGTCACACTGCACGACACTCAGCCAGACTAAGTGGAGGTTGTCTGTGAAGGTGTCACACTGCACGACACTCAGCCAGACTCAGTGGAGGTTGTCTGTGAAGGTGTCACACTGCACGACACTCAGCCAGACTCAGTGGAGGTTGTCTGTGAAGGTGTCACACTGCACGACACTCAGCCAGACTCAGTGGAGGTTGTCTGTGAAGGTGTCACACTGCACGACACTCAGCCAGACTAAGTGAAGGTTGTCTGTGAAGGTGTCACACTGCACGACACTCAGCCAGACTCAGTGGAGGTTGTCTGTGAAGGTGTCACACTGCACGACACTCAGCCAGACTAAGTGGAGGTTGTCTGTGAAGGTGTCACACTGCACGACACTCAGCCAGACTCAGTGGAGGTTGTCTGTGAAGGTGTCACACTACACGACACTCTCACCATGTTCACTGACTGACGCAAAGCATATTTGATAACTAAGGCCGAATTAATTTCAATGACGGACCATCCAGGAGACACTGTACCTACAATAGTTTGCAGATGACGTGAAGTTGATGAGAAGAATTCACTCGATCGAAGACCAGGCAGAACTACAAAGGGATCTGGACAGGCTGCAGACCTGGTCCAGCAATTGGCTCCTGGAGTTCAATCCCACCAAGTGCAAAGTCATGAAGATTGGGGAAGGGCAAAGAAGACCGCAGACGGAGTACAGTCTAGGGGGTCAGAGACTACAAACCTCACTCAAGGAAAAAGATCTTGGGGTGAGTATAACACCCCGGAACATATCCTGAAGCGAACCCTCAAAAAAAATAAATGCCGGCCCCGGGATATTTGGGGGGGCCCAGCAAAAAAAACCCCAAAAAAACGCATTCCGACATCTTAAAAAAGGAATCATTCCAGGGCCCTGTCACAAAGTGAAAGTTAGGCCCATATTTTGGGGTTTTCGGCCCAGTTTTTGGGAAACCCCCAAAAAATAGCCCAAACAAAGTGAAGAAAAATAGAGAAAAATGCAAAGGGTTTTCAAAAGAAATAGTCCCGACTAAAAAGGTATGTCCTACGAAGGGGGGTTAAGGGAAAAACAACCTGACAAACTGGAGGGACTGGAGAGGGTAGGGGGGGGCATGATAAAAGCATAAAAAAAATAAATTGGGGGGGAAAAAGGGAAATTTAAAAAGGGTGGACAAAAACAGGATGTTCCCCGAAATTGGAACACAGTAACAAGGGGGAAAAAAAAAACAGTTGGAAGCTTTAAGACAACCCGATTTAAACACAGTGGAGGGAAAAGTATTTTTTCAGCCCAGAAGTAGTCTTAAGTGGAATATTTGGGGGAAACGATGTTTTGGGGGCAGGATCCAAAAAACATAGCTTTTTAAACCCCGGGTTTGATAAAGCTCAGGGTCAGGGAGAGTGCCTAGTTCGATTTAGTGAAGAGGCGGGGCCCAGGAGTCGGACTAACCCCCGCCCCCCCCCAATTTTTTACCCCAAGGGGATTTCACTCCATCCCGGGAAAGCTGTACCCACAGCCCCGTAACACGCAATAAAAACCGGAGACGCTGTAACTACAACAGTAACCCTACACACAAATTTTAGGAAACACTGTACTTACAACATCCAAAAACACACACACCCTCACTATTAAAAGGAAAACACTGTAAATACCCAAAAGCAAAACACCCCCAGGGGACCTGTACTTAAAAAAAGGAAAACCACCCAAAATTTTCCAGGAGACACTTTCTTTCAAACCAAGGTTTAACACCCAAAAAAAAAACCAAAAATTCCAAAGGGGAAAACTTTTACCTTTTCAACAGTAACACACCCAACCAGGAGACCCCTGTACCTACAAACAACAACACACCATCCAAAAAAGACAAAAATAAAAAACCCAACCCACAGGGAAATTTCCCCAAAAATCCAGGAGAAACCAAAAACCAAAAACAATAACACACACCAACCAGGAAAACACTGTTTCCTAAAACAGTAACACCCCCTATTAAAGGGGGACACTGTACATACAAAAAGTAAAAATACACCATCCAGGAGACACTGTCCTACAACCCAAAAAAACACACAAACCAGGAGACCTGTACCTAAAACAGTAACAACAACCCTTAAAGGAAGGGCCCCTTACATACAAAAATAACACACACCAAACCAGGGAAAAAAAAATGGGAAACCCACAAAAGTAAAAATATACACCTCCAGGGGGACACTTTGGGGTACAACATAACATAAGCAACCCTCCAGGAGGTACTGTAACCCACCAAAATCAAAAACACCCTATCCAGGGGGACCTGTACCCAGAACAGTAAACCCGACACAATCTAAGAGAAAACTGAAACCCACAACAGTAACAACACCATCCCGGAAAACACCATACCTACAACGTAAACAAAAACCCAAAAAGGGAAAACCCCGTGCATTTCAACAGTAAAAATACACACCAACCCGGGGTATGTACCTTCAACATCAACACACCCATTCAGGAGGGCACTGTACCTAGACCAGTAACAAAACACACCAACAGGAGCACTGTACCTACAGCAATAACACACACCATCCAGGAACACTGTACTTTCAAAAAAATAACACCCCAACCATCCCGGGAAAAACAATACCTTCAAATCAAACCCTAAAAAATAAACCTCAAAGGGCACAAATTTAAATACAAAAGAAAAAACACCACAAAACCATCCGGGGAACTGTAACCCACAACATCAACACACCACATCAAGGGAGGGCCCTGTAAACCCAAACAGTAACACCACAACACGATCCCGGGAATTTTTACCCCAACAGTAAACACAAACAACACACACAGCATCCAGGAGACACCCGTACCTAAAATCAACCCACCCCCATTTAAAGGGGACACTGTACCTAAAACAGTAACAAAACACCCCATCAAGGAGTCACTGCGCCTACCCAGTAACAAAACAAACCCTCCGGAGGCCCTTGTACCTAGAACGTAACACACCCTTATTTCCTAGAGACTCTCCCAAACCTACAATAGTAACACACACTATCCGGAGCAAAAATTCCTTAAAAACAAAAACCCCACACCATCCAGGGGCGTTGTTCCCTACAACAGTTAAAAACAAACACCATCCAGGAGGGAAAATTTTACCCAAAACCCGTAAACACACCAAATCCCGGAAAAAAACATACCTCCAACAATAACATACACCAAACCCCGGAGACACTGTTCCTAAAACCGTAAAAACCCAAACTCCAAAAAACACTGTACCTACAACGTAACCCTCCCATCCGGAAAAAAAATGTTACCTACAACAGTAACATATACCCCCATCCAGGAATACTGGGACCTACAAAACAAATACAACCCCCTCCAGGGACACGGTAAACCCAGAAAGTAAACAAAACCCCTCCATGAGACACTCTACCACAACAGTAACAAAACACACACACACACCATTTCCGGGGATACGTACCTACAACATCAACACACCCATCCAGGAGACCCCTGTCCTAGAATAGTAACCACCATCCAAGGGGACACTGTTTCCTACCTAGGGAACACCCACCATCCAGGGGACATTGTAACCCACAACAGTAACAACATCATTTAAGAGACCCCTGGGACCTACAACAGAACATATACAAAATGGGGAACCTGGGGACATTATGCAAACCCCCACCCCGGGGCTTTACAACCAAATAACAAACAAAACCCGTCCCCGAAAATATTCTCCCCCAACCAAATAACCGCGGGACCTTCCTGAGAACCCGAACCCAAAAAGAATCCGCCTCCAAAGTATACCAGGGTTTCAACACAACCCCTTAGGAAAAAAATTCCCCGTGAAATAACCCCCAAAGGAGGGTTTATTTTTATAAGGCAAACAAACACCCAAAAAATTTCCCGGGGTTTCATTTCCTCGAAAAAGGGGACCAAAAAGGAAACAAATTCCACAAAATAAAAACACAAAAGGAACACTGGGACTTTAATTTAATTTCCCCCCATCCAGGGCCCTTTTTCCTAAAAATTTAGGAAATTTAACCCTTAAAAAGTGGCTTTACTTTAAACCCCCCAACCCGTGGGGATTTAACCATGGGGTAAGATTTTAACAGAAGCAGAAACCCCCCCCTTTTTAAACCTCAAATTTGTACGCAAAAAAACCCTATTCCCCCCCAGGTAAGGGCGGGTTCCCCTTGGGAATAAGGCCCCCAAAATGGGGGTGGGGTGAAAACTTGTCAATTAAAAAGGGTTTTCACATTTCCCCAAATTGTTTATATTTCCCGGCTTTTGAGGTGGGTTTTAAAACCACGATTAAAAAGAAATTTGAAAATTATTTTTTTTAGATTTTGTAAAGGGGTTTTTTAAAAAAATTTAGGGAAAATTGGGCTGTTAAAGAAAGTGGCAGCTCATGGCATTGGGGGAAAAGTGCTCTCGTGGATCGAGTCATGGGTCACTGACAGGAAGTAGAGAGTGTCCATAAATGGGGTTAAATCCGAGTGGGGATCTGCAACAAGTGGCGTTCCACAGGGATCAGTCTTGGGCCCGTTGTTGTTTATAATATATATCAATGATCTTGATGAGGGAATTACTAGTGATATGAGCAAATTCGCCGATGACACATAAGAACATAAGAAAAGAGGAACACTGCAGCAGGCCTGTTGGCCCATACCAGGCAGGTCCTTTACAATTCATCCCACTAACAAACATTTGACCAACCCAATTTTCAATGCTACCGATGAAATAAGCTCTGATGTGCAATCCCACTCAAATCCAACCCCTCCCACTCATAAGAACATAAGAATGTAGGAACACTGCAGAAGGCCTACTGGCCCATACGAGGCAGGTCCTTATCAAAACGACATCTACCTAAAGCTACTCAAGAAACAACTCCCGCACCCCCCAACACCAATCAAACCCAGCCCCTCCCACTCATATATTTGTCCAGTCTCTTCTTAAAGCTACCCAAGGTCCTAGCCTCTATCACCCCACTGGGAAGACTGTTCCACGCATCTACAACTCTGTTAGAAACCAGTACTTACCTATGTCTTTTCTAAATCTAAATTTATCCAACTTAAATCCATTATTCCTGGTTCTTACTGGTTCGACACCCTCAGTACTTTATAAAGTCTCCCTTGTTTATGCCCGTCATCCACTTATACACTTCAATGATATCTCCCCTCATTCTACGCCTCTCCAGAGAGTGGAGATTTAAGGCTTTAAGTCTATCTTCATACGGGAGGTTCCTTACACAGTAAATCATTTTAGTCATTCTTCTCTGTATGTTCTCTAATGAGTCTATGTCCATCCTGTAGTAAGGGGACCAAAACTGAGCAGCATAATCTAAATGAGGCCTCACTAGTGATGTATAGAGCTGTAAAATAACTTTTGGACTTTTGTTACTTATACTTCTTGAGATAAATCCAAGTAATCTGTTGGCCTTGTTGCGCACACTGAGGCACTGCTGTCTTGGCTTTAGATTTCAGTGGTGACGTGTACTTATCAGTGGTGACGTGTACTTAGCTCAGTGGTGACGTGTACTTAGCTCTGTGAAGACCTGTTAGGTAAGACACATATGCAACAGTTAGGTATCTTTATTTTGAAACGTTTCGCCTACATAGTAGGCTTCTTCAGTCGAGTACAGAAAAGTTGATAGAAGCAGAAGATACTTGAAGACGATGTAATCAGTCCATCACCCTTAAAGTTTTGAGGTGGTCAGTCCCTCAGTCTGGAGAAGAGCATTGTTCCATAGAATGAAACAATATGGAGTTTAAGTGACAGGATGGAGCCTTTTTTTAGCGCCAACAGGTGAGACGTAGGTCATAGGAGAGGTAAGAACTCAGATGTTGGGAGGTCAGGTTTCCCCCTCAAATCCAGCCGTTCCTCACTAGTAGAGGTTGTAGAAGTTGATTGTAGGTCTGTACCAAGATAACCTTGTGTTGCAGTGTCTGACAGATTGAACATTAAAATGGTATAAAATACCGACCGGTTGTTAGGTAAGACACATATGCAACAGTTAGGTATCTTTATTTTGAAACGTTTCGCCTACATAGTAGGCTTCTTCAGTCGAGTACAGAAAAGTTGATAGAAGCAGAAGATACTTGAAGACGATTGTAATCAGGGCCATCACCCTTTAAAGTTTTTAGGTGGTCAGTCCCTCAGTCTGGAGAAGAGCATTGTTCCATAGAATGAAACAATATGGAGATGAAGTGACAGGATGGAGCCTTTTATAGCGCCAACAGGTGAGCGTAGGTCACTAGGAGAGGTAAGAACTCAGATGTTGGGAGGTCAGGTCCCTCTCAAATCCAGCCGTTCTCACTAGTAGAGGTTGTAGAAGTTGATTGTAGGTCTGTTTCCAAGATAACCTTGTGTTGCAGTGTCTGACAGATTGAACATTAAAATGGTATAAAATCCGACAGGTTGTTAGGTAAGAAACCCTATCACAGTTAGGTATCTTTATTTTTTAAAAATTTCGCCTAATAGTGGCTTCTTAGTCGAGTACAGAAAAAATTGATAGAAGCAGAAGATACTTTAAGACGATGTATCACCATCCCCTTAAAGTTTTGAGGTGGTCAGTCCCTCGTCTGGAGAAAAAGGGATTGTTCCATAGAATGAAACAATATGGAGTGAAAGGGGAAAAAGGATGGGGCCTTTTTATAGCGCCAACAGGTGAGAGTAGGTCACTAGGGAGGGAAGAAAATCAGATGTTGGGAGGTCAGGTCCCTTCAAATCCCGCCGTTCTCATAGTAGAGGTTGTAGAAGTTGTTGTAGGTCTGTACCCAAAATAACCCTTTTGTTGCAGGTCTGGGAAAATTTAACATTAAAAGGTATAAAATACGACAGGTTGTTAGGTAAGACACATATGCAACAGTTGGGATCTTTATTTGAAAACGTTTCCCTACATAGTAGGTTCTTCGGCGGTACAGAAAAGTTGATAGAGAGAAGTTCTTGAAGACATGTAATCAGTCCATCACCCCTTTAAGTTTTAGGTGGGCAGTCCCTCGCTGGAGAAGGCATTGTTCCAAGAATGAAAAAAATATGGGGATGAAGTGACAGGTGGCCTTTTTTTAGCGCAAGGTGGACGTAGGTCATAGGGAGGTAAGAACTCAGATGTGGGAGGTGGTCCCTCCAACCCCGCCGTTCTCCTAGTAGAGGTTGTGAAGTTGATTGTAGGTCTGTACCAAGATAACCCTTGTGTTGCAGTGTTGACCCGATTGAACATTAAAATGGTATAAAAAACCCAAGGGGTTTTTGGTAAGAACATATGCAACAGTTGGTATCTTTATTTTAAAAAGTTTCGCCTACATAGTAGGTTCTTCGTCGAGTAAGAAAAGTTGTAGAAGAGAAGTATTTAAACGATGTTCGTCCATCACCCCTTAAAATTTTGAGGTGGTAGTCCCCCGTCTGGAGAAGAGCTTGTTCCATAGAAAAGAAACAATTGGGATGAAAATGACAGGAGGAGCCTTTTTATGCGCCCAAAACAGGGGAGCGTAGGTCACTAGGGGAGGTAAGAACTAGATGTTGGGAGGGCGGCCCTCCAAATCCAGCCGTTTCACTATAGAGGTTGTAAAGTTGATTGTAGGTCTGTACCAAGATAACCTTGTGTTGCGTGTCTGACAGTTGAACCTTTTAAAAAGGAAAAATACCCACAGGTGTTAGGTAAGACACATATGCAACAGTTAGGTATCTTTATTTTGAAAAGTTTCGCCTAATAGAGCTTCTTCATCGAGTACAGAAAAGTTGTAGAAGCAGAAGTATTTGAAGACGATGTATTTATCCTCACCCTTAAATTTTTGAGGTGGTCAGTCCCTCATTTGGAGAAGGCTTTTTTCCATAGAAGAAACAATTGGAGATAAAGTGACGGAGGAGCCTTTTTTTAGCGCCAACGGTGAGACGTAGGCATAGGAGGGGTAAGAACTCAGTTTTGGGGGAGGTCAGGCCCCCTCTAAAATCCGCCGTTTCACTGTAGGGGTTGTAGAATTGATTGTGGGTCTTACCAAGATAAACCTTGTTTTTTGCAGTGGAATATAAACCAAATGCAGTAAATTGATCCTTTATTGATACGTTTCGCCCACACAGTGGGCTTTTTCAAGCAAAAACAAAACTACCGGGGGGTGGAAGGGAACGCGGTATTTATAGTCGGTGAGGTCGGGGGGAAAAAGAATGCTGCTCTGATGTGCCCGAGTTGGGGTTTGTAGAGTCTAAAAACTTGGGTAGCTTGGAAAGGAGACGGGAAAAGTTTGGCAGACCTTCTACGTGTTCTTTTTGGGGAAGCGATGAAAAGTTTTTGAAGTGGTTCAGCTATTTTTAAGAATATTCTGGTTAAAGTTGTCGGGAATAGAAAAAATGGATTCCAGATTCTTGGGTATTAGTTTTTGGCTTCTTTTGGGGGAAAAGTCTGGGGTTTCTGGAGTTACAAGTGGTTGTGTAAAATTACGGTGTTGTAGCAGGCATTCCCTTGTTTTTGTCAGACCTGCTTTCTATGGGTTTCTGAAATACGTGTTTGGAGGTCCCTTGATGTTTCCCCCCGTATCTTGTTGCAGTCTTCAAGGGTTATGTATACCCTGCAGAGGATGGAGATTTTGTCCTGCCTACTACTGGTGAGGTCCTTATGGTCGTGGTTGTGGGTAGATACTTGGAAAATTTTTTGGCAAAAAAGTTGGGAAAAATGTTTGGCAATGGGTTGGTGGGAAGGACTATGTATCTTTCTCGGCTGCTTCTCTGGGTGTGTTGAAGATTTTAGTGCTCGCCGTTGCAGTCTCTGATGAAGTGACGAGGATATGGAGTTTGGAAAATCTTGTTCAATTATAGTTTTTTCCCCAAGGAACTCGTTGCTGCAGATTCTGAGTGCCGCAGGAAAAAGCCTAAATTACCCCGTTTGGTTTTGGTGTCGTGGGGAGAGTAGAAGTGGAGAAGATCGTTTTGGTTGGGGGGTTTTCAAGACTTTAAAACGAAGTTCGTGGTCGCTTTGCAGAGTGAAAACAAGGAAAGGAAGAGGTTGTCGACCTCTTCTTCAATTTTAATGGATTGAAATTTGACCTGGTTGAGCTGTCTTGGGGAGCTTGGTTGAAGCGTTTAGGGAGTTATGAGGAGAATGTCCAACTAACGGAGCCGGTGAAGACGAAGGGAAAAAAAAATGGGAGAAGTTGGTTCTAGATGTTCCATGTATAGGGTTTGCCCGGGCTGCACGGGGGGGCGAACCCAAAGGGTGCAAAAGTCTGCTGAAAAAGGGATTTTCAAAAAAGAAAACGTAAAAACCAAAAACAAGTTCAACCCGGTCGATGAAATCGCTGGCTGGAAAGGGAAGATCAAGTGAATCGTCAATTTTTTTTGCGCAAGAGACGAATGGCTTTTTTAGTAGGTACTTTAGTGAAAAGGGAAGTCTCGCAAGGCTGGAAAGTTTCTTGGTTTCCTGATTGATGTTTGCGAAATGCTATTGAGAAGATCACCTGAGTGTTTGAGATGTGCTTGACTGTAGTGCCCAAGAGTTTCGATGAGGTGTTTGGCGAGAATTCCTGCGAGCTGGTGGGAGTCACAGTCTATTCCCGAGGATAAGGGCCTCAGTGGGAAACCAGGCTTGTGATCTTTGGCACTATGTGTTGGCTTTACGTGTTTCTCTTTTGAAGAATCACCTCTTTCAGAGACTTTGGAGACTACCCATGGTTTTCGCCACTTACAGTGCAGTCCTGCGAACCTATACATGGAACAGTCTAGAATCCGAACGTTACTCCACCATCATTCCTTTCGTCTGTCCACCTGGCCTCCGTTATGTGAAGACATTCTCCTCATAAATCTAAACCATCAACGTTCAAGCTCTCCAAGACAAGCTCAACCAGTCGAGCCTTCAATCGAGTTCACAATTGAAGAAGTGGTCGACAACACTCTTCCTTTCCTTGATGTTAACCTAATAAAAACTCTTGCAAAGCTGACCACGAACTTCGATTAAGTCAATCGAAAACCCACCAACCAAAACGATCATCTCCACTTCAACTCCCACCCACGACACCAAAACCAAACGTGGTGTAATTAAAGGCTTCATCCTGCGAGTGTACACTCAGAATCTGCGAGCAACGATTTCCTTGAGGAAGAATGCACTATAATAGCACAAGTATTTTCCAAACTCCACTATCCACGTCACTTCATCAGAGACGCAGACGGCGGCGCATCTAAACCAACTTCAACACTCCAAGAGAAGACACTGCCGAGAAGAGAATACCATAGGCCTATCCCACCAACTCCTTTGCCAAACATTGTTTCCAACATCTTTTGCCAAACATCATTCCAAGTATTACCTCCACAACCACGACCATTCAAGGACATCACGCATTAGAATGCAGGACAAAGTCCTCCATCCTCTTTCAGGGTATACATAATCCTGTAATGACTGCCACAAGTTATACGTGGTGCGAACATCAAGGGACCTCCAACACGTATTTCAGAACACCAATACGCAATGCAGGTCTGACGACAAAGGAATGCCTGCGTACAACACCGTACTTCACACAACACCTTGATAAACTACAGAAACTCAGACTTATCGCCACAGAAGACAACACTCAATACCTAAGAAATCCTGGAATCATCACTTATTTCTATATCCGACAACATCAACCAGAAAAGTGGCTTCTAAAACAATCTGAACCACTTGCCAAGAAACTTCTTCATCGCTTATCCCACATAAGAACACTGTAGAAGGTCTGCTCACAAAACTTGACGCAGTCTCCTTGTTCCAAGCTACCCAAGTTTTAGACTCTACAAAACCCAACTCGGTACATCATCATATGCAGCACACTTCCACCTGACCTCATCCGGACTATAAATACTCGCGTTCCTTCCACCCAGGTAGTTCTGTTTGTGGACTTGAAAAAGCCCACTGTGTGGGCGAAACGGTAGTCAAAAAGGATCACATTTATACTGCATTGTGTTTATATTCCATTGTTACGTAGTTTTTTTATACAATTTATATCCATTGTGTTGCAGTGTCCTGACAGATTGAAACAATAAAATGTATAAAATACCGACAGGTTGTTAGGGTAAGACACAATATGCAACAGTTAAGAGAACTTTATTTTGAAACGTTTCGGCCTCAACATCTAGGCTTCTTCGGTCCGAGTTACAGAAAAGGTTTATAGAAGCAGAAGATACTTGAAAGACGATGTAATCCGTCCATCACCCTATAGTTTTGAGGTGGTCAGTCCATCAAGTCTGGAGAAGAGCATGTTTCCAAAGAATGAAATCAATATGGAGATGAAGTGACAGGATGGAGCCTTTTTAAAGCGCCAACATTGAGACGTAGGGTCACTAGGAGAGGATAAGAACTCAGAGTGTTGGGGAGGTCAGGTCCCTCCTCAAATCCAGCCGTTCTCCACTATGAGTTGTTGAAGTTGATTGTAGGTCTGGTACCAAGATAACCTTGTGTGCAGTGTCTGACAGATTGAACAATAAATTTAAAAAATACCGACAGTTCTTAGGTAAGACACATATGCAACAGTTAGGTATCTTTATTTTGAAACGTTTTCGCCTACATAGTAGGCATCTTCAGTCGATACAGAAAAGTTTGATAGAAGCAGAAATACATGAAGACGATGTAATCAGTCATCACCCTTAAAGTTTTGAGGTGGTCAGTCCCTCAGACACTGCAACACAAGGTTATCTTGTACAGACCTATCAATCAACTTCTACAACCTCTACTAGTGAGAACGCTGGATTTGAAGAGGGACCTGGAACCACCCAACATCTGAGTTTCTTCCTCTCCAAGTGACCTACGTCTCACCTTTTGCGCTATAAAAAGGCTCCATCCTGTCACTGCATCTGTGAGAAGCGATCCAAGCGACTTAGCTGAGGGTGACGTGTGCTTACCTAACACATCGACTGAACACGCCTCTCACGAAAATTACCCCGTGTTTGAGTAGTGCTTTGATTAGTGCATGCAGGACCGTCGTCTTCCTCTCCACCACAGGATTGTGTGCGGTCGGGGTGCCGACCGACAGGCATAAGCCTCTTGCGCCTGAATTCTCTTCGCCTGTTGAGAAGTGCACGCCATACAGCCAGTCTCGCCACCCACATCAGGATATACAGTGCTCCCCATCAAGGCAAACATACACCTCCCTCAGTGTCCTGCGCTCAGGCAAGTACGTTGTCTACTTACACGTAACATGCCTAGCTGAGTACTCTCACTTTTGGCCGACTGTCACCTCCAATTACATCTATTCCGTAATTAAGACGATGCCTTTCGTGCCTTCCACTCCCACCCCCCTTCCACTCTCGCCCCCAACCTCCCACACCTTTCCTCGTCTTCTACTAAATCCAATTCCTTCTCGCTATACCTCAATTTTTCTAATCCTGATGCCAACTATCTGGTCCGGAATTTATTATACAGATCACCTGGTGCACCTCAACTTAAAGTCCTTCAAACCACTCAGGCTTCAAACTCCTTCTTGACAAACATTACCTACGAAGCGTACACCAACAAGCGATACCAACAAAAAACTTCTCACGCATGCTTCACCATCATATTGGACTCCTGATGCACCGAGCCCAAAATCACAGTCCATTGCCTAAAACAAGTAGACTACTCTCTCCTGACAGCCTATGACACAGAACAAAGAAGACTTAATAAAAGATATCATTACATAAGAACAAAGTCTCTGGTGACGATAATTACAGACCAGAAAACTCACCATTCTCAAATACGCTGTTCTACTCCTGCTGACGCCCTACACTCTTCATCACGGAATCTTGCCAAGACCATCCGTGCAGTTCCTCAACGCTCTCTTCACTCCGAACTTCCACCCAATCACACAATGTCTAAATCTACAAATTCGGCCACGACAAAAACTCCAGCACCTCTACAAAGTCTGCTCCAATGTTCAGCAACTGGCCACTTCTGGAATACTGCAACCACCCCCTTAAATGTTCTAACTGCGGCGGGTCACACACAGCAGTCAAATTCCTGCCTCTCTAGAAAGCAACCTTTATTCTCTCCTCCCTCAGAGCAAACCAACCCCCTCCTACCCAACCCCTTCCCGCTCCTCCCTCCCCTTCCTACCTCCCTCCCTCTTCCACACCTCCCTCCCCTACACCCCAATGCCTTGGGCCGCCCCCGCACTTGGTCTACCTCCTTCTACTCTACCCCATCAAACACCAACACGCAGACTACAACACTTCTCCTTCTACACCCAACTCTAACTACAAAACTAACTGTCAACTTGCCACTGCTGCCCACTCTGCGATGGTAATCCTACAACAAGCTACCGAATATGACTACTCCACATTCCTAACCTAACTTGTATGCAACAATCTTCCCCTCTTTAACTACCCTCCTTCCTGCTTCTCTCCAAGCCGCCTAACACCCTCTCCCTCCTTCCTCTCCTCCCACCCCCCCACTTCCTACACCCACCAGCTCTCCTTTCGCTCCACAACCTCTCATCACTAAACTTCTACACCTCCCATCAACACCCCTACTGCTACTGCTACGACCACCCCTCCCCCATTTCCATACCCACTTCATCCCCATCCAAAGCTTCCACTTCCTCACAGTGCTTACCAAAACTCCCTTCCTCTGCATCCCTTCGCCCACTCCACCACAACCAAAACCTCATCCAGGTCCAACTTCCACCTCCTCCAGACAAAATCCACTCAAACCTAAACCTCGTCCCCAACTTCTAACGGACATACCAAAGAACATAAAAACAGATCCATCTCTCCTCCCCTCCAGAAACCGGTCCGTAGCCCTACAAACACACATCCACTGATGGCACCACTATCACGGCTTTAATCCACCCTCCCCCGTACATTAACATTGCTAAGACGAAACCATTAATCCGTTTAAGGCGAATCAGTAACGTACGTTCTTTACGTTTACAATTAGACCACCTTCCTGTCCGGCTCCTGTGAAGCAAGAGAGGGCCCCCGCCAACCCAGGATATTGTTATGCTAAACAGTACCTTCCCTCAAAGCCCCTCAATGAATCCGCCATTATGGTTTATAACTGCACTACAGTCCCCCTATGATCCCCACGTATGGGTTTGCCACCTTGTCAATTCCAACATAAAAACATGAATTTCTCCCATCACCGTTTATTCACCAACACTGTCCTTGCGGTCAAATACACACCCACCTTGGCCCTTTATCTTTTTCACCACCTATGCTCGCCCAAACACTACCTCAACATCCACGACCTCTCCTTATGTCATCAACTACACCAACACACCAACTTACCTACTAGCTACATGAATGCCACACACACTGCCTTACATCACACCAGTAACAACCAACTTGTCACCAATTACTCAACTTCACAAACCATAAACACCTAATTCATCATTCCCAGACTTCAATACCTTTTGCTTCAAGCCACACGGTCCAAGGCAAACCAGACATCATTCTGGCAAAACCGAGCCAGCTCTCAATTTCAACATTACATCTCACCTGCCCTATTACAGGCTCTGTCACATCCCAGTCCATCTTACAAGCATCTCCTCCAAACCCTATCCCTCATTCCAACCACACCTTCATTCTCCTACAAGAACGCTGCTGGGATTGCTTCAAACAACACATAGACAATCTTAACCCTCACCTATGATACACAACAAACCTATCTCTGACAACGATACTCAACTTGATCTCATCCAGGACACCATTACACAAGCAGCCAACATGCGCAATACCAAAGAAAAACTCACACACTCGTTATTCCTTCAAACGTCACTCAGAACAAGAAAGACTAATTATCTGCTACCACAACCGCTTCCTCTACAACACACTAGATTTTAATACGTCCGAGATAATAACTCACTTACCCTTAGAAACAACATTTTACACAGCCTAGACAATACCACAACATCACTGGTCACGACTAATACAACAAGCGGACAGGCAGCGTGTTAAAACACTAAAGCCTTCTGCACATTATCAAAAAAATCAGAGGCACTACTCCCACCAACAAATTCAAACACATCACCCACAACAACACACACACTCAGACCCACAGGCATGCTACCGACACATCTTCAACACATCTGGGAGAACATCTTCCACTCTCACCCCCCTCACCTAACGTTATTCAACACTTCAGAACATAGACACTGAACACAGCAACACACACAAGAAACAACACCAGACAGCCCATACAATCTAGACACTCTTACCTCCTCCCAAGAACTCGACACTTCCCTACCAACTCCTTCACCAACACAGACATTAAACTCCTCCTCAGACACCTTCTCCAAAGCGCCTGGTTGCCACTGGCCTAAACCATATTATCCTGAAACACCTTCCTGATCTATCATTACTGCCTACACAAACCTCCCTCAATGCTCCTTGCCCTCTGATACTTCCCTTCCCTCTTCAAAGCTGCTACTGCTATCCTCCTTACCTAAACCCAATAAAGGACCACTCTGACCCTAGGAAAACTATGCCCTATCTCCTCCTCCGAACTTTAGTAAAACGCTTTTGAAAAACTCATTAATCATCGCCTTCGCAGATACCTGGAACATAATTCTCTACTTTCAATGGCCAGTTTTGGCTTCAGAACACACAGATCCACACGGAGCCATTAACATCATTCTCAACTACATCCACATAAACACAAACCAAGAAACAGCCAGCCCGTGTGTGCAAAAGACGTTGAAAAAGCTTTTGACACTGTGTGTGGCACGAGGGTGCCAAGTACAAACTCTGCACTAACTTCACCCTTCCTCTCAATACTCGTAAACTCCTCTGCAACTCCCTAGACGGCCGTACCATGAGGAATCAAATTCATCAAGGCTGTTACTCTGACAATTCACACTAAAATGCTGGAGATAACCCCAGGGATCTGACCTTTCCCCCTACCCTCTACATTTTATACACTAACGACATTCCAACACCTATATACCACAACTCCATCACACTAGCCTATGCAGACGACATTACACAACTTTCACTCATGCCAATATAGATAACACTCACACACAAAACACAAAATGAGGTTTTGACAGGATAGCCATCTGGAACCAAAAAGGAGGCTCAAAACCAATGCAGCAAAATCCCGCATTACGTATTTGTACTACAGGAAACGTGATCTCCATTACCTGTCGAACTCAGAACAGCTGACAACCCGCACTACTTCCCTATCACACAATCTTCCACTGTCCTGGCGTTAATCTGGACTAACCTTCTCTTTACACGGACACATTCACATCAAGGCATGCAAAAGCTAGAAAGGCCCTTGCGGGCCTCTTACAAGCTGAAACATGCCTCTCAACGCACCAAACTACACCTCTACAAATCCCTAATACTCCTCTGATACTTACTCTCCTCTAGCCCTCTCTCTTGCAGCAAAAACAAAGCTTACCATAGCGCAGCGTTGTCCATAACAAGGCGCTGCGCTGGGTGGCTTGATGTCAGATGGGAGGACTTCCAGCCACCAGCTAGTCTCTCCATGCCCAGTTAGACGTCCCGGCGCTGAATCTGTAGTGGGGGGGGGGGGGGGGGGGGGGGAAGAGGCTCAGTGACAGACAGATAGACAAACTTTGAGACACGACATGACTACTGGACCTCTCTCCTTGACGAAGACATTCGAACCACAAACCAACACAACCTTTTCTCCCCTTTGATGATCCTGCTCCTAACCCTACTTAAAAATAACCTGGATCCGCTGACAGGTCCCCAAAGACGGGTACCATTCTCGCCCCAACGTTCCCCTTTAGCTTTTTTGGGTTAAGACTGACTCATTTTCTGCACTCCTCCAGCTCAAAGGGTCGCAATTCCCTTTACTCCCAGTCCCCCCACCGGACCCAAAAAAAACCCGGGAATTTCTCTTTTTCAATATTTCCCACGACGCCTTTGCTGCGGGGGTTAACCCCTGGCTCTTTTCTCGACAAAGAACACTCCTCTCCACACTATTCTTCGCTGCCCCCGTTTCCCCGCTCTCCCATTTGGAATCTCCCGAACTTTCGTTCGTTCGTTCACTTCAACTTCTATTGTTTCAGACAAGGGAAACAATGCTCTCTCCAGACTGGGGGCTGACCACCTCAAAACTTTAACGGGAGGCTGATTACATCGTCTTTAAGTATCTTCGCTTCTACAACCTTTTTTGTACTCGACTCAAGAAGCCCACTTGTAGGGGAAAATTTTTTAAATAAAATACTAACTGTTTTCTATGTGCTTACCCAAAAATCTTCGGATTTTATACCCTTTTAATGTTCATTCGTCAGACACGCAAAACAAGGGATCGGTACAGACCACTTTGACAACCTCTACTATGAGAACGCTGGGTTTTTAGAAGGACCGCCCCCCAAAGCAACCTACGTCTCACCCCCTGGGGACTAATAAAGGCCCCCCTTCTGTCACTTCAACTTTTATAATTTTTTCAGACCGGAACAAGCTCTTCCCAGACGAGGACTGACCCCCTCAAAAATTTTAAGGGTATGGACTGATTACACGTCTTTAAGTACTTTGCTTCATCAACCTTTCTGTACTCACTGAAAAAAGCCTACTGTGTAGGCGAAACTTTCGAAATAAAAACCCAATGTTTCATGTGGTTTTTCCCAACAATCTGTCGGTATTTCATACCATTTTAATGTTCATTCTGTCAGACACTGCAACACAAGGGTATCTTGGTACAGACCACTTCGACAACCTCTACTAGTGAGAACGGCTAGGTTTGAGAAGGACCTGCCCTCCCAAAGCAACCTACGTCTCACCTCCTGGCACTATATAAGAACATAAGAACATAAGAAAGGAGGAACACTGCAGCAGGCCTGTTGGCCCATACTAGGCAGGTCCTTTACAATTCATCCCACTAACAAACATTTGACCATCCCAATTTACAATGCTACCCAAGAAATAAGCTATGATGTGCAAGTCCCACTCAAATCCAACCCCTCCCACTCATGTACTTATCCAACCTAAATTTGAAACTACCCAAAGTCCTAGCCTCAATAACCCAACTAGGTAGACTGTTCCACTCATCAACTACCCTATTTCCAAACCAATACTTTCCTATGTCCTTTCTAAATCTAAACTTATCTAATTTAAATCCATTACTGCGGGTTCTCTCTTGGAGAGATATCCTCAAGACCTTGTTAATATCCCTTTATTAATACCTATTTTCCCCACTTATACACTTCGATCAGGTCTCCCCCTCATTCTTCGCCCTAACAAGTGAATGTAACTTAAGAGTCTTCAATCTTTCTTCATAAGGAAGATTTCTAATGCTATGTATTAATTTAGTCATCCTAAAGCTGAATGTTTTCTAACGAATTTATGTCCATTCTGTAATATGGAGACCAGAATTGAGCTGCATAATCTAGGTGAGGCCTTACTAAGATGTTTTAAAGCTGCAGTATGACCTCTGGACTTCTGTTGCTTACACTTCTTGAAAAAATCCCAGTAATCTATTTGCCTTATTACGTATGCTTAGGCATTGCTGTTTTGGGTTTTAAGGTTGGGGATGAATGGTTTTTTGAAAAACCACAATTTAAGATTGAACACTTATGCAGCATATAGGAACTTTTTTCGGACATAAGTTCCCTAAAAGCTGCATAATTTGTTCAATCTTAAGGTTGCTCTTACCATAACCCCCAAGTCCTTTTCGCAATCGTAGGCTAAGTTCAACATTTTTTAATTTATAAGTGCGGGTTTTATGGACACTCCCACTTCAAAACCCTTTGCATTTACTACATTGAACTGCATCTGCCCCCTTTTCTCCCAAAGAGTAGATTTTTGTCTAAACCCCTCCTGAAGTTCCCTAACATCTACTTTTTGAATCAATTATCCTCCCTATTTTCGTTCATGGGCGAATTTGCTCATACACTAGTAATTCCTTCATCAAGATCATTGATTTTAAAATTTATAAAAAAAGGGGCCCAAAACTATCCCTGTGGAACGCCCTTGTTACGACCCCCACTCGATTTAACCCCATTTAAAGACACTCTCTCTTTTCCTGTCGTGACCAATTCGACCCACGAGAGCACTCTTCCCCCAATGCCATGACTCTACTTTCTTCAACATCTTTGGTGGGGAAACTCAAAAATGCCTTACTAAAATCAAAGTAAATAATTCAAATTCTTTTCGGGGTAAACGCCTAAAAAGTTTTACTAAAAAAAGTTAATAAATTAGTTAGACAAGACCGGGCCTCTTTGAACCCATGCTGATATCTTTAATCAGCTATCTTATCGAGATGGCTTCTTAAAATTTTTGAGCTATAATTGACCATAATTTCCTACAATTAGGCACTTTTTGGCGTAATTTACATAACGACTTGCCCCTGTTTAAAAAAGGAATTACATTAGCCATCTTCCACAAACGACACTACACCGTTTGAAGAGATAATTAAAAATTTAGTTTGGTTCACAGACTTTTCCCTTTTGCATTCCCTTTGAACCCTTGAAAAAAACCCACAGGACCCGGTGACTTATTTTGCTTCAAGGTCATCGCTTCACAGCCATTTCACTAGTGACTATGATGTTCATAGTTTTTCCTTTTTCTGGCCCACTATAAAAATTTAAATTACCGGAACAACTATGTCTTTCCGTGAAAAACGAGAGAAAATAATTATTTAAATCGAGCACATTTTATTCTCTTGTCAGTAAATCCCATAGTTATTTTTAAGGGACCTATCTTATCTCTGACTTTTTGTTCATAACCTGGAAAAAACTTTTTGGTTATTTTTAAAATCCCTAGCAACTTAATTTCAAGTCCCTTTTAGCTTTTTTTTCCCCCCCTTTTTAATTCCCTCTTAGTGCCCAATATACTATTCAAAAGATGACCCCACCTTTTTTTTGATACCCTATAAATTCCTTCTTATGCCCTAGTAATATTTCAGCCATTTTTCATCCATTTTGGGTCATTTCTATTTGATCTAATTTCTTTAAAAGGGGAAAAAATGTTCTTTAGCACAGTTTTGTGTTCAAAAACTGTCAATTGATACTCTTTCTTACCCCAGTCAACAGATGATAATTTTTCTCTAACCCCATCGTAATTGCTAACGAAAATCTGGACTTTTTACTAGTATCCTATTTATCAATACTTCCATTCAATTCTAAATGTAATTGTTTTGGGGTCCTAGCCCCCCAGTTTTTTCTGAAATTTCTAAATTATTAAAAAGGGTTCATTTTTGCCAGAACAAATCAACAGGTTTATTACCCTTGTAGGTTCGTCACAAACTGCTTCGAAAACAACCTGAACACTTCCAAGAATCGTATGATTCAAAATTCCCAGTCAAAAAAAATTCCAATCAATATGATAAAGAAAGTCTCCTAGTTTACTACATTATCGTCCCTTGTGGCCCTAAAATTTTCCTCCCATATAGTCTCCCTGGTCCCTACAAAATTTGGGGACGGTAAAATTACCCCTAAATTAATTTTTCAGCCCCCTGAAAATTCTATCCAAACAGATCTGTATGTTTTTTACTTCAGACTTAAAATACCCTTTTTAAAATGCAACAGTTCAAGCGATCTCGGACATACAACCACCCCACCCCCTTCCCGATCTCTATCTATTTGGGAACAATTTGAAACCCTGAATTGACATTCTGCAGGCATGCCCCCTTTTTTTAAATTAAACCACGTCTCATTATGGCAAATACATCAGTTACCTCACTAGCAACTAGTCTCAAATCTCCATCTTATTCCTAGCACGCGACTATTTTTGGAAAAAATATTTAAACCCCCCTTCTCTTTTTTTCCTGCCCCCCTTTTTGTTATTCCACAAACCTTTACTGTCTTGTCAATTATCCACTGGCCTTTTCCATACCCCCATTTTGCCTATTACAGTTCTCCTAGTACTCATTTAACCCTGGACTTCAAAAAGTTTTCCCGCCCAAAACCCCCTACCACTAACTATTCCTTTTTAAAAACCAACAGCTCCTCCACTGCGTTGGCCCGTGCCCCACCCCACACCCAGACAAAATGAAACCCCCTCCCTGGATACAGTATTTCTGGGGCCCTAGCCCAGGAAAAACCCTTTTCCCTACCCACCCAAACAAATCCCTATCCATTTCCCCAATCCTTTTACTTCCCCCCCAATTTTTTTTGCTCCTTCCTCTATAGCTCCAATTTGTCGCCAAATTGCCTACATTAACCCCTTTAGAATTCCGCATACTTCCCCATGGTCTCGGGGGTTTTTTTAATGCCACCACTCTCCAAAGCTCCTTTTCCTTGTGGCATTCCAGTAAAAATAATTCTATACACCAAATGGGTTTTAAATTTCTGGCGTCTTTCCCGTTTCTCGTTGTTTTGCCTCTCAACCTTTTCTTAACTTCACTTGGTTTTCCAGTTTCCCACCATGCCAAGCTTTCCCCTCTTCCCCTGGGGACTCACAACAGGAGGTTTACTACGAATCCTCTTGTTCTCCTCCGTTAAACGCCGTATATCTAGTTTAGCAACTCTGAGTTCTTCTCTCAGCTGCTGGTAAAGCTGCTCAAGAGAGGGCATCCTGGTTCAGATTCACAGAGAGCACACAAACAGGTCTTCACAGAGCTAAGTACACGTCACTACTGACTAAGTACACGTCACCACTGACTACGTACACGTCACCACTGACTAAGTACACGTCACCACACGTTTGTCAGGCAGGAACGACCTCTCGTGAATCCATGCTGAGATTCATTTATCAAGTTATGCTCTTCAAGGTGACTTCTGATAATGTCAGCTATAATTGATTCTAATAACTTGCCCACTATAGATGTCAGGCTTATTGGACGTAATTTGAAGGAGTGGACTTACCCCTAAATTTGAATATAGGAAACCACATTAGCCATCTTCCACATCTCTGGCACAACACTGTAAGGATGGACGCATTGAATACACTCGTTAATGGCTGACTAGCTCCATTTTGCATTCCTTAAAGTACCCTTGAAAACAACTCAATGGGGTCCCGGGGACTTATTTTGTTTCAGTTTGTCTATCTGTTTTAATAAACATGTCCCTCGTGACAGAATATTAGTTAACTTAAATTCATCAGGAACTAAATAATTGTTAATTACGAATCTCATTTACATCTTCCTGTGTAAAAACTGACAAAAAATAGTCATTAAATAAGGAACACATTTCCAGTTCATTATCCGTCAGCTGTCCATTCCCAATTCAGAGGTCCTACTTTTTCCTTCAAACCTTTGTCCTATACACTTGAAAGAACCCCTTTGGATTAGTCTTTGATTCATTAGCGACTCTAATTTCATAGTCACGTTTAGCCTTTCTAATTTGCCTTTCTTACCTTCTCTTTTTAAACTGAACATATTGGTCAGTAAGGTTAACCTCTCCTCTTCTGATGCGCCTATAAATTCCCCTTTTCTTTCCCCTAATAGATGCTTTAAAACCCCCTGTTAACCCATTTGGGATCATTATTATTTGACCTAATTTCTCTCTGGGGAATGTATATACTCTGGGCACTGTGGGACATTATTAAAAAAAACAATCATAAAAACAGATCCCTTCATATTCATAAGATGTTTATCGTCAATAAAAATCATTAGGTGATAACACCATCAAGATTAGACAGAGTTCCTAAGTCCATTATAAGGGCAAACGAAAATCGGGGGTTTTTACGTATTACATTATTCTTTCATTCCCCAAATTTAAAGCAAAGGGAGGATTTGTGATCACTTGCGCCCCAACCTTCAGTGTCTCCAGATTATTTTTACTAGTTTTCCTTATTTTACAAAACTAGGGTCAGCAAATTATTACCCCTGGTAGGTTCATTACCTCTGTTTCAAAAACGCCTAACTGTTTCCAGAAGTCACTGGACCTAGATTACCTGCAAGAATTCCATCAATTTTTGGGTAAAACCCCTACTATGACACGTTCTGTGTCCAAAGCCCAACAATTTCGTCCCAAAGAATCTCCCTCTACGTACCAAGCCTGGAGGTCGGTACTTACACCTAAATTTGTTTTTTTCCCTTTACCCCCCCGAACTCTACCCAAACAGCTCTGTTAATCTCCACATTTTATACCCTTTTTTTTTGCAACAATTAAATTTTTTTTCCCAACATACAATGCAACTCCTCCCCCCTTCCCATTACATCATCCACATTGAAACTTTAAAACCCTTAAAAATTTTCACTCAGCAGTCATATCCCGACTCTTTCCCGTTAATGCAATGATTCAAAATTCCCCCGCACATGCTACCAAACGTAGTTCTTAATTTTTTTTTCTTGCACTTCTACTGTTAGCATAAAATACCATCATATGTTTTTTCTTCTGCACTTTTTCCATTCATCTTTGTTTTTACCAATTTTTTTTGAAATTTAAACATTACCCCGAGTTACTCCATGACAATTCTATAAGATTCTTAATATCAGACATAATAATTATCCAAACCTTATTAACATTTCAAACCCAACCCTAACAATCCATTTAAAGTCCTAACAACCCCCCCAAGAGTTAGCAAGAAACCCAAACCCTGCCCTGGATAATAACCCCATCCCTGCATACATGTCATTTGGGCCATAGAAGTGTCCCATTTTAAATGAATGGTACTGCATTATCCTTACAGTTTCATCCACCAAAAATTTAATACCAATTGCTCTGGAAAACCATTCATTACCAACACCTTTCTTGCAAAATCCACATAAACAGGGCGCCCCCCCTTCTTCCTAATCATGTCTATAGCTTCCGAACTTTCTAACAAAATCCCACTTAAAACGCTTGCCTACACATTGCCTCCAGCACTGAGGAAAAATAATAGGATTGATCCCATTACCGTTCATGATTTTGTCAACCGGGCTAACAATGTGATCCTCCCCATCCATTCATTACCAACACCTCTTCTTGGCAAAATGCCACATAAACAGGGCGCCCCCCCTTCTTCCTAACATGTCTATAGCTGTCCTGAACTTTCTAACTAAATCCTCCTTCACCTTGCCTACACATTGCCCCACACGGGGAAAAAAAAAGGGATTGACCCCTTTACCGTTCATGATGTTGTCAACCCGGCTAACAATGCCTCCCCCACCCCAGGAAAGCATCCCCCTTTGTCTCCTATCCTGTCCTTCAAGCAAATCCCTATCCATGTATCTAACCTGGCAAACCCCCAACAACAAAAATTTATTTTACCTTCCTTGTCGTTCGCCGTGCGACCCCGTAGTAATCACTTTGTCGGGGACACCGAAAAGCGTGGGGGTTTTCCCCGGGAGTTTCCACGCATCTCTTTCTTCTTCACGTTTTCCCGGCTTTTCCCTTCGTCTTCTTTCGTCCCCAATTCGTCCCCCCCTCTGTCCCGCCACTACCACGATCCCTTCTTACCGAGGGCTCGAAACGGGGGGGCTACTACGAATCCTCTTTTTTTCCTCGGTCAATCGCCGTATCTCCACTTCGCCCCGCCTTCAATTCCCTTCTTAAGTTGCTGGTAAAGTTCTCGATGGAGGCATCTTGGTTCATCCACGGAGCAAAAAAACACTTCTTTTACAAGTTTAAATACAGGTCAGCACCAAAGTACAGGTCACCACTTATTTTTTTTTTCAGTTTTCATCTGTTTAATAAAACCCTTTCCCCCTGACAGTTAAAAATTAGTTAACTTAAATTCTCAGGAAATAAATAAATTTTTTAATTTTTGGAATCTCATTTTCATTTCCTGTGTAAAAAAATGACAAAAAAAATCATTTAAATAAGGAACACATTTCCAGTTATTATCCGTCATCTGTCCATTCCCAATTTAAGGTCCTACTTTTTAAGAACAAAGAATGTAGGAACACTGCAGAAGGCCTCTGGCCCATACAGGCAGGTCCTTATCAAAACGACATCTCCTAAGCTACAAATAACTCCGTTCCCCCTTTGGGACACCAATCAAACCCAGCCCTCCCATCTATATTTGTCCTCTCTCTTAAAGCTACCCAAGGTCTAACCTCATCACCCCACTGGGAAGACGTTTTCACGCATCTAAATTTAGAAACCAGACTTCCTATGCCTTTCTTAAATCTAATTAAGCCAACTTATCCTTATTCCTGTTTTCCTTTGGAACCCAGTATCTTTTATTAATGTCTCCCTTTTTATGCCCGTCTCCACTTGGAAATAAATGGTATAAAATACCGACACAATGGAAACATAAACAAAATGCAGTATAATGTGATCCTTATTGACAACGTTTCCCCACACAGTGGCTTTTTCAAGTCACAACAGAACTACCTTGGGTGTTGTATAATGTTCGCCAAGACCATAGTCCTGGCACGGGTCCCAATCTTGCGATGACCCGTCTCTGGCTCCCGATGGAGAAAGGTTTCCACAATGATGCGACATTGCGTCAAGCACCTCTGGTCAGTTCAAACTGGTGCATTCATAAGCGAACACCATATGTCTCCAACGATGGACACTAGCGAGGAGGAGATATGGTCAGTTATTACAGGAACAGCTTGTCTGGTTCGTTGACCCAATGATACACTAGTGTGGCCGCAGTCATCTCTGTGTCCTCTTCGGGAGGGAATATCACCCCTAGTTGCCTGCGGAGTGTCTCAGTAGCTTCGCACTCTAGAAGATAGTGTGTTAGGGGCCGCTGGACAACGTGCTGACAGTACTGGCACATCTCCTCCTCAGCCTTGTCTACCATCATCTTGGCTGTGGGAAAGCCCAAACGAAGCCGATGGATGGCGGTACACTGCGCTCTGGACCAGCTTCTATCATATGGAGGGGGTTCTCCCTGAGTCGCTGCTCGTACCACTGTTGAGATGGGGTATCACCTAAGACTCCCCCATAAGTTTCGTGGCTCTGGCAGCCACCAGTTTTGTCTGTCGTAGGCTGATTGGGACAGTAATCCCAACATGTGGATAGTCTGTTGCTGCCTTGGCTGCATCATCTGCCCGCCTCATTTCCCCGGATGCCAGACATGGCTGGGGATCCAGTTCAATGTCGATTTTACCCTGAACTTCTAAGGCTGTCATTATGCTCAGGATCGATGTGATGAGTGAACATTTCCTGTGGTTGAGGATGGGAGAGGGCATTGATTGCAGAGGTGGAATCAACATGTATGACAGGTCGGAGTCGATGTCGTAGGGCATGTGACAATGCCTGCTGAATCGCCACCAGCTCAGCTTGAAGGATCGTGCAGTGGTCAGGGAGTCGCCAGCCTTGTGGGGTGACCATTGTGGTACAGTCCAGCTGCTGCTCCTTCCATCAGGGGCGACAGAACCTCTGTGAAATACACTGCACATGTGCCTCCCTCTGCCAGTGCCAGCTTGCCAGC
>NC_069498.1:9221685-9229185 GCF_026875155.1 Cherax quadricarinatus
AGTTGTTTTGTAACTCATTGGAGTCCGTGAGAGGATCATCATCTGGAAGGCTCATTTGTTTTCCCCTTTTCTCCAATTGTTTGGTAGCTTTCTGGAATATCACATTATTTATTAAATTCCAGAGAGATTCGCCTCTGTAAGAGCTCTAATATCAGATTTTTTCTCTCATGCTCTTCTTCGTGTTTTCACATTTGTGGGGGATTCCATATACAGTTGGGTATCACACTGATTTTTCTGTCTTTTGCTGCTTCTAAGCTGCTTTCCTTCTTTACTTCACGATAAAATGAGACGAATTGTGTGTGGTGTTGGGTCATTATCTGAATTCTTTTCATCTGCTGAATTTTCCCCCATGTAAAAAATTTAGTTAGACCCTTGATTCATTCCTCTGCTTCTGCTGCCTTCACTTTGACTCTGTTCTGTCTTAATATACACTGTGCTGAATTTGAAAGAGCTCCTCTGCTTCGATTTGCTTTTAATCTCTAGATTCGCTGTTTCTGGGCTTGTAAACAATATTCTTCATGGTCTTGTTCTAGATTCCTTGTTTCTGGGCTTGTAAACAATATTTATTATGGTCTTGTTCTAGATTCCTTGTTTCTGGCCTTGTAAACAATATTCTTTATGGTCTTGTTCTACATTCCTTGTTTCTGGCCTTGTAAACAATATTCTTTATGGTCATGTTCTAGATTCCTTGTTTCTGGCCTTGTAAACAATATTCTTCATTGACTTGTTCTTTATGGGTGGTTATGGGTAGACAGCAACCTGGGTGGTTGCTGTCTACCAACCTACTACTATATATATATATATATATTATATATTATAATAATATATATATATATATATATATATAAAATATATATATAATATACTATATACATATATATATATATATATAAATATATATATATATATATATATATATATATATATATATAATATATATATATATATATATATATATATATATATATATATATATATATATATATATATATATATATATATATAATATATATCGTGCCGAATAGGCAGAACTTGCCATCTTGGCTTAAATAGCAACGCTCATCTTGCCATATAAGACAAGTGAAAATTTGTGTATGCAATAATTTCGCCAAAATCATTCTGAACCTAACGAAAAAAATATATTTCACAGGGTTTGTTTAGTATTAAATTATTGTAAACAAATCTAAAATATATTTAGTTGGGTTAGGCTAAAATAAATTGCTCTTGTTATAATAAGGTTAGGTAAGTTTTCTAAGATTCTTTTGGTGCAAAATTAAATTTTTTTACATTAACATTAATGAAAAAAATATATCTTTAAACGTATAAGAGAAAATTATAGAAAGGACTTAATTTTAAATGAGTTCTTGCTAATCGACCAGTTTTACATATTCGGCACGACATATATATATATATATATATATATATATATATATATATAATATATATATATATATATATAATATATATATATATATATATATATATATATATATATATGTCGTGCCGAATAGGCAGAATTTGCGATCTTGGCTTAAATAGCAACGTTCATCTTGCCATATAGGACAAGTGAAAATTTGTGTATGCAATAATTTCGCCAAAATCATTCTGAACGTAACGAAAAAAATATATTTCACTGCGTTTGTTTAGTATTAAATTACTGTAAACAAATCTAAAATATATTTAGTTGGGTAAGGTTAAAATAAATTGATCTTGTTATAATAAGGTTAGGTAAGTTTTCTAAGATTCTTTTGGTCCAAAATTAAAAATTTTTACAATAACATTAATGAAAAAAATATATCTTTAAACGTATAAGATAAAATTTTAGAAAGGACTTAATTTTAAATGAGTTCTTGCTAATTGAACAGTTTTACATATTCGGCACGACATATATATATATATATATATATATATATATATATATATATATATATATATATTTTCAACAAGTAGTTCGTCCCCACCGAGGCAGGGTGACCCAAAAGAAAATCCCCAAAAAGAAAATACTTTCATCATCATTCAACACTTTCACCACACTCATACATAATCACTGACTTTGCAGAGACGCCCAGATACAACAGTTAATGAAGCATATATAGAGATACACAACATATCCCTCCAAACTTCCAATATCCCAAACTCCTCCTTTAAAGTGCAGGCATTGTACTTCCCATTTCCAGTACTTAATTAAGTCCGGCTATATAAAAATAACCAGTTTCCCTGAATCCCATCACTAAATATTACCCTGCTCACACTCCAACAGCTCGTCAGGTCCCAAAACTATTCGTTTCCTTTCACTCCTATCTAACACGCTTACGCACACTTGCTCGAAGTCCAAGCCTCCTACAGACTTATACGCTCTCCATGTCATTCTACTTTGATCCAATCTCTCTAAATGACCAAACCACTTCAACAACCCCTCTTCAGCCCTCCACACCTCCTAATTTTCACACTCCGACTTCTCTGCATAATATTTACATCACACATTGCCCTTAGACAGGACATCTCCATTGCCTCCAACTGCCTCCTCGCTACAGCATTTACAACCCAAGCTTAGTAGTGTTGGTACCACTAAACTTTCATACATTCCCTTCTTTGCCTCCATAGAAAACGTTCTTTGTCTCCACATATACCTCAACACACCACTCACCTTTTTTTCTTCATCAGTTCTATGGGTTAACCTCATCCTTCATAAACCCATCCGCTGACAAGTCAGCTCCCAAATATCTGAAAACATTCTCTACAGTACCTCCATACTCCATCTCTCCAATGTGATATCCAATTTTTCCTTATCTAAATCATTTAATACCGTTATCACATTACTCTTATCTATGTTTACTTTCAACTTTCTACTTTTACACACTCTTCCAAATTCGTTCGCTAACCTTTGCAACTTTTCTTTAGAATCTCACATAAGCACAGTATTATCAGCAAAAAGTAATTGTGTCAACTCTCATTTTGAATTTGATTCTCCATAATTTAATCCCACCCCTCTCCCCAACTCTCTAGCATTTACTTCTTTTACAATCCCATCTATATATATTTTAAACAACCATGGTGACATTACACATCCCTGTCTAAGACCTACTTTTACCGGGAAGTAGTCTCTCTCTCTCTTCTACACACCCTAACCTGAGCCTCACTATCCTCATAAAAACTCTCTACAGCATTTAGTAACTTACATTGCTTCCCTATCCACTCTATCATATGCCTTTTCTAAATCCATAAATGCAATGAAAACTTTCTTACCTTTATCTAAATACTGTTCATATATATGCTTCAATGTAAACACCTGATCTACACATCCCCTATCAATCTAAAGCCTCCTTGCTCATCCCCAATCCTACTCTCTGTCTTACTTCTAATTCTTTCAATAATAACCCTACCGTACACTTTTCCTGGTATACCCAGTAAACTTATTCCCTCATAATTTTTACTATCTCCTTTGTTACTCTTCCTTTTATATAAAAGAACTACACACTCTTTCTGCCAGTCTCTAGGTTCCTTCCCCTCTTTCATACATATATTGAACAAAAGTATCAATCACTCCAACACTATATCCACCATGCTTTTAACATTTCAGGATGGTATGTGCTACTGTTGTAGGAACAGTGTCTCCTGGATGGTGTGTGTTACTGTTGTACGAACAGTGTCTCCTGGATGGTGTGTTACTGTCGTAAGAACAGTGTCTCCTGGATGGTGTGTGTTACTGTTGTAGGAACAGTGTCTCCTGGATGGTGTGTTACTGTTGTAGGAACAGTGTCTCCTGGATGGTGTGTGTTACTGTTGTAGGAACAGTGTCTCCTGGATGGTGTGTGTTATTGTTGTAGGAACAGTGTCTCCTAGATGGTGTGTGTTACTGTTGTAGGAACAGTGTCTCCTGGATGGTGTGTGTTACTGTTGAAGGAACAGTGTCTCCTGGATGGTGTGTGTTACTGTTGTAGAGACAGTGTCTCATGGATGGTGTGTGTTACAGTTGTAGGAACAGTGTCTCCTGGATGGTGTGTGTTACTGTTGTAGGAACAGTGTCTCCTGGATGGTGTGTGTTACTGTTGTTGGAACAGTGTCTCCAGGATGGTGTGTGTTACTGTTGTAGGATCAGTGTCTCCTGGATGGTGTGTGTTACTGTTGTTGGAACAGTGTCTCCAGGATGGTGTGTGTTACTGTTGTAGGAACAGTGTCTCCTGGATGGTGTGTGTTACTGTTGTAGGATCAGTGTCTCCTGGATGGCGTGTGTTACTGTTGTAGGATCAGTGTCTCCAGGATGGTGTGTGTTACTGTTGTAGGAACAGTGTCTCCAGGATGGTTCGTGCTACTGTTGTAGGAACAGTGTCTCCTGGATGGTGTGTGTTACTGTTGAAGGAACAGTGTCTCCTGGATGGTGTGTGTTACTGTTGTACGAACAGTGTCTCCTGGATGGTGTGTTACTGTTGTAAGAACAGTGTCTCCTGGATGGCGTGTGTTACTGTTGTAGGAACAGTGTCTCCTGGATGTGTGTGTTACTGTTGTAGGAACAGTGTCTCCTGGATGGTGTGTGTTACTGTTGTAGGAACAGTGTCTCCTGGATGGTGTGTGTTATTGTTGTAGGAACAATGTCTCCTGGATGGTGTGTGTTACTGTTGTAGGAACAGTGTCTCCTGGGTGGTGTGTGTTACTGTTGGAGGTCCAGTGTCTCCTGGATGGTGTGTGTGCGTTACTGTTGTAGGTACAGTGTCTACGGATGGTGTGTATTACTGTTGTAGGTACAGTACCTCCTGGATGGTGTGTATGCTACTGTTGTATGCACAGTGTCTCCTGGATGGTGTGTGTTACTGTTGTAGGTGCAGTGTCTCCTGGATGGTGTATATGTTACTGTTGTAGGTACAGTGTCTCCTGGATGGTGTGTGTTGCTGTTGTAGGTAGAGTGTCTCCTGGATGGTGGGTGTTACTGGTGTAGGTACAGTGTCTCCTGGATTGTGTGTGTTATTGTTGTAGGTATGGTGTTTCCTGGATGGTGCGTGTGTTACTGTTGTAAGTGCAAGGTCTCCTGGATGGTGTGTGTGTGTGTTGATGCTGTAGGTACAGTGTCTCCTGGATGATGTTACAGTGTCTCCTGGATGATGTGTGTGTGTTGATGCTGTAGGTACAGTGTTTCCTGGATGGTGTGTGTGTTGCTGTTGTAGGTACAGTGTCTCCGGATGGCGGGTATTACTGTTGAAGGTACAGTGTCTCCTGGATGGTGCGCGTGTTACTGTTGTAGGTACAGTATCTCGTGGATGGTGTGTGTGTTATTGTTGTACGCACAGTGTCTCCTGGGTGGTGTGTGTTGCTGTTGTAGGTACAGTGTCTCCTGGATGGTGTATATGTTACTGTTGTAGGTACAGTGTCTCTTGGATGGTGTGTGTTACTGTTGTATGTACAGTGTCTCCTGGATGGTGGGTGTTACTAGTGTAGGTACAGTGTCTCTTGGATGGTGTGTGTTACTATTCTAGGTACAGTGTCTCCTGGATGAGGTGTGTTGATGTTGTAGGTACAGTATCTCCTGGATGGTGTGTGTGAGTTACTGTTGTAGGTACAGTGTCTCATGGATGGTGTGTGTTACTATTCTAGGTACAATGTCTCCTGGATGGGGTGTGTTGATGTTGTAGGTACAGTATCTCCTGGATGGTGTATAAGTTACTGTTGTAGGTACAGTGTTTCCTGGATGGTGAGTGTTACTGTTGTAGGTACAGTGTCTCCTGGATGGTGTGTGTTACTATTCTAGGTACAGTGTCTCCTGGATGAGGTGTGTTGATGTTGTAGGTACAGTATCTCCTGGATGGTGTGTGTGAGTTACTGTTGTAGGTACAGTGTCTCATGGATGGTGTGTGTTACTATTCTAGGTACAGTGTCTCCTGGATGAGGTGTGTTGATGTTGTAGGTACAGTATCTCCTGGATGGTGTGTGTGTGTGTGTTTTACTGTTGTAGGTACAGTGTCTCATGGATGGTGTGTGTTACTATTCTAGGTACAGTGTCTCCTGGATGGGGTGTGTTGATGTTGTAGGTACAGTATCTACAGGATGGTGTATATGTTACTGTTGTAGGTACAGTGTTTCCTGGATGGTGAGTGTTACTGTTGTAGGTACAGTGTCTCCTGGATGGTGGGTGTTACTGGTGTAGGTACAGTGTCTCCTGGATGGTGTATGTTACTGCTGTAGGTACAGTGTCTCCTGGATGGTGTGTTACTGTTGTAAGTACAGTGTCTAGTGGATGTTGTGTGTGTTACTGTTTTAGGTACAGTGTCTCCTGGATGGTGTGTGTGTTACTGTTGTACGTACAACGTCTCCTGGATGGTGTGTGTGTTACTGTTGTAGGAACGGTGTCTCCTGGATAGTTAGTGTTACTATTGTAGGTAGAGAGTCTCTAGGATGGAGTGTGTTACTGTTCTAGGTACAGTGCCTCCTGGATAGTGTGTGTTACTGTTGTAGGAGCAGTGACTCCTTGATGGTGTGTGTGTGTGTGTTACTGTTGTAGGTACAGTGTCTCCTTGATGCGGGTGTGTTGATGTTGTAGGTACAGTGTCTCCTGGATGGTGTGTGTGTGTGTGTTACTGTTGTAGGTACAATGTCTCCTGGATCATATGTGTGTGTTACTGTTGTAGGTACAGTGTCTCCTTGATGTGGGTGTGTTGATGTTGTAGGTACAGTGTCTCCTGGATGGTGTGTGTGTGTGTTACTGTTGTAGGTACATTGTGTCCTGGATGGTTAGTGCTATGGTTGAGTAGGAGGTATTGTGTTCCCTGGATGGTGTGTGTTACTGTTGTAAGTACAGTGTCTACTGGATGGTGTGTGTTACTGTTGTAGGTACAGTGTCTCCTGTATGGTGTGTGTCTGTTACTGGTCTAGGTACAGTGTCTCCTGGATGGGGTGTGTTGATGTTGTAGGTACAGTACCTCCTGGATGGTGTGTATGTTACTGTTGTATGCACAGTGTCTCCTGGATGGTGTGTGTTACTGTTGTAGGTACAGTGTCTCCTGGATGGTGTGTGTTATTGTTGTAGGTATGGTGTTTCCTGGATGGTGAGTGTTACTGTTGTAGGTACAGTGTCTCTTAGATGGTGTCTGTTACTGTTCTAGGTACAGTGTCTCCTGGATGGGGTGTGTTGATGTTGTAGGTACAGTACCTCCTGGATGGTGTGTATGTTACTGTTGTACGCACAGTGTTTCCTGGATGGTGTATATGTTACTGTTGTAGGTACAGTGTCTCCTGGATGGTGTATGTTACTGTTGTAGGTACAGTGTCTCCTGGATGGTGTGTGTTATTGTCGAAGGTACAGTGTCTCCTGGATGGTGTATGTTACTGTTGTAGGTACAGTGTCTCCTGGATTATGTGTGTTACTGTTGTAAGTACAGTGTCTCCTGAATGGTGGGTGTTACTGTTGTAAGTACAGTGTCTCCTGGATATTGTGTGTGTTACTGTTTTAGGTACAGTGTCTCCTGGATGGTGTGTTGCTGTTGTTTGTACAGTGTCTCCTGTATAGTGAGT
>NC_069498.1:9234185-9263354 GCF_026875155.1 Cherax quadricarinatus
TATATATATATATATATATATATATATATATATATATATATATATATATATATATATAATATATATATGCAAAACAACCACTCTGAAAGAATAGAGAAATTCCAAGCGCTTTCGTGACTACTCACATTATCAAGGAACTATGAAAGTAAAGCATCCAAGGAAGGTATATAAGGGGTCTGGCCAACACCTCACTATCATATCCCACAACAGTTAAACACCTGACGCGCGCCGGCCCAACTGGACAGGCCCTTTGCACAACCCACCAACAAACTATTCTACCCAAGAAAATTTTTAAAATTATTATTTGTCCAGTGTATTATTAAATTCTTCCCAAATTCTATTAATTATAAATGGATCTAATTTATATAAACCAAAGGAAATATTCATATTATTGTCAAAACTGCTTTTTATGAAACAAGATTCAATTATATTCCTGTCGACCATGGACTTGCTTGATACAACTTTCTCAACTTTTTGAAAATCAATTGGATGGTTAAAATCTCTTACATGAATAAATAGAGCATTGGAATCTTGTCCAGTTCTAATGCTATATTTATGTTGTTTTAATCTTAGTTCGAGATTTTTACCAATTTGACCGTAATAAACTTTATCGCAAATTTTACAAGGAATCTTATAGACACATCCGTCAGCATTTTGGGGGGAATTCTTTATCAAAAGTTTTTTTACTGTATCAAGATTTTTGAATACAACTTTAATATTAAAAGTCTTTAGAAGAGAAGGCATATCAACCAAGTTTTCATGGTAAGGGAGAACCAACATATTTTTAGTTGAATAAGGCAGGTTGTCCCTTTTTGGATTGCAAAAAGTATTTCTAGCAACTTTAAAATATTTATCAATTACATTTCTTGGGTATTTTAAATCATTACCTATTTCATAAATTTTGGATATTTCCTCATCTATGAACTTTGGACTACAAATTCGTAAAGCTCTCAAAAACATTGATGAGAAAACAGACAGTTTGACTCTATCTTGATGGGAAGAATAATAGTGGACATAGGAACAGTTATTTGTAGGTTTTCTGTAAATTTTAAATTTGAATTCATTATTACCCCTAATAATTAAAACATCTTGAAATGGCAATGAGTTATTTTCTTCAAACTCAACAGTAAAGTTTATAGAATGGGCTAAGCTATTTAATTTTCCAAGGAAATGGTGTATATCTACATTTTTGGGCATAAGACACAAAATATCATCAACATATCTGAACCATTTAGCTCTATTAGGGAGGATCGTGTTAAGCAACCTTGTTTCAAAAAATTCCATGTATAGGTTACTAAGAACAGGTGAAAGAGGATTTTCCATTGCCATACCAAACTTCTGAGTGTAAAACTTATCATTAAATACAAATTTTGCATCAACAATGCAAAGTTCAATAAGTTTAATGATAGTAAGAACTGGCAATGGTAAATCATAGTTAACGAGTTCTTCAGATAAGAAACTTAATAAATCATCAACAGGAACTTTCGTAAACAAGGAAGTAACATCAAAACTAACCATGTTAAAATCATTTAAGTCAGTCAAGGAGCTTAATTTATCAACCAAGTCTATGTTGTTTTTAACATTAAAGTTAGAAATTTTGCCAACAACATTTGTATAATTTATATGAAACTGACCCTATGGAGCTAATAATTGGTCTGACTGGATTCCCTGGTTGTGTGTGTTTTTATTAGTCCATACATGTAAGGCAAAGATGGATTAGTGGAAGTAAATTGTTTGACTAATTCATCTTTGCCTTTCAGTAGAAGTTTTATTGTTTTATTGAAATTGCTGTTAACGGTTTCTAGGGGATTTTTCCCAAGTTTAGAATAGGTTTCAGTATCATCTAAGAGATTATTCATTTTTTCTTGGTAATCATTTTCTTTCATAATTACTATTGCATTTATTTTGTCTGCTTTAGTAAGGCGCAAATTTTTATTGTTATTAAGTGTATCATAAGACTTAAAGAATCTTTGAGGGCAATTGGGAATGTTTGGTTTTAACATAGAGCTATATACCATTCCTTTACTAATATTAATTTCATCAGAGGATAAATCAGAAAATTTTTCAAAATTACAAAAGGCTTTTGCAATTTCAACATTATTAAGTTTTTTTGAAGTTGCATAACTTAGGCCAAAACCTAGAGCAGCAGTTAAGAACATAAGAATGTAGGAACACTGCAGAAGGCGTACTGGCCCATACGAGGCAGGTCCTTATCAAAACGACATCTACCTAAAGCTACTCAAGAAATAACTCCCGTACCCCTTGACACCAATCAAACCCAGCCCCTCCCACTCATATATTTGTCCAGTCTCTTCGTAAAGCTACCCAAGGTCCTAACCTCTATCACCCCACTGGGAAGACTTTTTCCACGCATCTACAACTCTGTTAGAAAACCAGTACTTACCTATGTCCTTTTTAAATCTAAATTTATCCAACTTAAATCCATTATTCCTGGTTCTTACCTGGTTCGACACCCTCATACTTTATTTAAAGTCTCCCTTTTTATGCCCGTCATCCACTTATACACTTCAATGAATTCTCCCCTCATTCTACGCCTCTCCAGAGATGGAGATTTTTAAGGCTTTAAGTCTATCTTCATACGGGAGGTTCCTTACACAGTAAATCATTTTAGTCATTCTTCTCTGTATGTTCTCTAATGAGTCTATGTCCATCCTGTAGTAAGTCTAAAATTTCATCTGATAAGTTAATTACAAAATTGTTATTAGCATGCTTTGTCCATTGACTATTTTCAATTAAAAAGCATGCTAAAAAAAATTTTGTAATTAACTTATCAGATGAAATTTTAGAAAAAAATAAGCTATGGTAAAGTTCATGGAGCGGGAAGACTGACCTAGTAGCGACCAGTGAAGAGGTGGGGCCAGGAGCTGTGAATCGACTTCTGCAACCAAATTTTAGGCGAGTACAACTAGGTGACAACACACACACACACACGATTATCAAACCCCTAATCTCTACTAAGATTGATTTTTTCTATTAATACTGTAATCTACAAAAGTCTAGATCATTGTTATATTTTTATTATTTTTATTATCACAACGGCCGATTCCCACCAAGGCAGGGTGGCCCGAAAAAGAAAAACTTTCACCTCATTCACTCCATCACTGTCTTGCCAGAAGGGTGCTTTACCCCATACAGTTTTTAAACTGCAACATTAACACCCCTCCTTCAGAGTGCAGGCACTGTACTTCCCATCTCCAGGACTCAAGTCCGGCCTGCCGGTTTCCCTGAATCCCTTCATAAATGTTACTTTGCTCACACTCCAACAGCACGTCAAGTATTAAAAACCATTTGTCTCCATTCACTCCTATCAACACGCTCACGCATGCCTGCTGGAAGTCCAAGCCCCTCGCACACAAAACCTCCTTTACCCCCTCCCTCCAACCCTTCCTAGGCCGACCCCAAACCCGCCTTCCTTCCACTACGGGACTGATACACTCTTGAAGTCATTCTTTTTTCCTCCATTCTCTCTACATGTCCGAACACCTCAACAACCCTTCCTCAGCCCTCTGGACAACATTTTGGTAATCCCGCACCTCCTCCTAACTTCCAAACTACGAATTCTCGCATTATATTTCACACCACACATTGCCCTCAGACATGACATCTCCACGCCTCCAGCCTTCTCCTCGCTGCAACATTCATCCCCCAACGCTTCACCCCCATATAAGAGCGTTGGTAAAACTATACTCTCATACATTCCCCTCTTTGCCTCCAAGGACAAATTTTCTTTGTCTCCACAGATCCTAAGTGCACCACTCCCCTCTTTTTCCCTCATCAATTCTATGATTCACCTCCATCTTTCATAGACCCATCCGCTGACACGTCCACCCCCAAATATCTGAAAAACGTTCACCTCCTCCATACTCTCTCCCTCCAATCGATATTCAATCTTTCATCACCTAATCTTTTTGTTATCCTCAAAAACCTACTCTTTCCTGTATTCACCTTTAATTTTCTTTCTTTGCACACCCACCAAATTCATCACCAATCTCTGCAACTTCTCTTCAAAATCTCCCAAGAGCACAGTGTCATCAGCAAAGAGCAGCTGTGCAACTCCCCCCTTTGTGTGTGATTCTTATCTTTTAACTCCACGCCTCTTGCCAGACCCTCGCATTTACTTCTCTTACAACCCCATCTATAAATATATTAAACAACCACGGTGACATCACACATCCTTGTCTAAGGCCTACTTTTACTGGGAAAAAATTTCCCTCTTTCCTACATACTCTAACTTGAGCCTCACTATCCTCGTAAAAACTCTTCACTGCTTTCAGTAACCTACCTCCTACACCATAACTTGCAACATCTCCCACATTGCCCCCTATCCACCCTGTCATACGCCTTTTCCAAATCCATAAATGCCACAAAGACCTCTTTAGCCTTATCTAAATACTGTTCACTTATATGTTTCACTGTAACACCTGGTCCCCACACCCCCTACCTTTCCTAAAGCCTCCTTGTTCATCTGCTATCCTATTCTCCGTCTTACTCTTAATTCTTTAAATTATAACTCTACCATACACTTTACCAGGTACACTCAACAGACTTATCCCCTATAATTTTTGCACTCTCTTTTACCCCCTTTGCTTTATACAAAGGAACTATGCATGCTCTCTGCCAATCCCTGGGTACCTTACCCTCTTCCATTACATTTATTAAATAATTTTGCACCAACCACTCCAAACTACATCCCACCTGCTTTTAACATTTCTATCTTTATCCCATCAATCCCGGCTGCCTTACCCCCTTTCATTTTACCTACTGCCTCACGAACTTCCCCCACACTCACAACTGGCTCTTCCTCACTCCTACAAGATGTTATTCCTCCTTGCCCTATACACGAAATCACAGCTTCCCTATCTTCATCAACATTTAAACAATTCCTCAAAATTATTCCTTCATCTTCCCAATACCTCTAACTCTCCATTTAAAAAACTCTCCTCCTCCTATTTTTAACAGAAAAATCCATTTGTTTTTTAGGCTTCTTAACTTTTTAAATCTCACTCCAAAACTTTTTCTTTTTTTCAACAAAATTTTTTTGATAACTCTCCCCCACTCTCTCATTTGCTCTCTTTTACATTGCTTCACCACTCCTTAACTTCTCTCTTTTTCTCCATTACTCTTCCCTCCTTGCATCACTTCTACTTTGTAAAAACTTCTTCATATGCAAAATTTTTTTCTCCCTTCTACTCTCTTTACATCATCATTCCACCAATCGCTCCTCTTCCCCCCCTGCACCCACTTTCCTGAACCACAAACTTCTGCTGAACCTCTAACACTACATTTTAAACCTACCCCATACCTCTTCGACCCCATTCCCTATGCTCTCATTAGCCCATCTATCCTCCAATAGCTTTTTATATCTTACCCTAACTCCCTTTCCTTTTTTTAGTTTAAAAACCCTTTACCTCCCCTCTTCCCTGATGCTTCTATTCTCCTTGTATCCCATCTACCTTTTACTCTCAGTGTAGCTACAACTAGAAAGTGATCTGATATATCTGGGGCCCCCTCTATAAACATGTACATCCTGAAGTCTATCAACAGTCTTTATCTACCAATACATAATCCAACAAACTACTGTCATTTCGCCCTACATCATATCGTGTATACTTATTTATCCTCTTTTTTAAAATATGTATTACTATAACTAAACCCCTTTCTATACAAAGTTCAATCAAAGGGCCACCCATTATCATTTTCAACCGGGCACCCCAAACTTACCTACCACACCCTCTCTAAAAGTTTCTCCTACTTTAGAAATTCAAGTCCCCTACCACAATTACTTCTCACTTGGTTCAAAGGCTCCTATACTTCACTTAACATCTCACAAAATCTCTCTCTCTCCTCTGCATTCCTCTCTTCTCCAGGTGCATACACGCTTATTATGACCCACTTCTCGCATCCAACCTTTACTTTAATCCACTTAATTCTTGAATTTACACATTATATTCTCTTTTCTCCTTCCATAACTGATCATTTAACATTACTGCTACCCCTTCCTTTGCTCTAACTCTCTCAGATACTCCAGATTTAATCCCATTTATTTCCCCCCACTGAAACTCTCCTACCCCCTTCAGCTTTGTTTCGCTTAGGGCCAGGACATCCAACTTCTTTTCATTTATAACATCAGCAAACATCTGTTTCTTTTCATCCGCACTACATCCACGCACATTTAAGCAACCCAGTTTTATAAAGTTTTTTCATCTTCTCTTTTTTAGTAATTGTATACAGGAGAAGGGGTTACTAGCCCATTGCTCCCGGCATTTAGTCGCCTCATACGACACGCATGGGTTACGGAGGAAAGATTCTTTTCCACTTCCCCATGGACAATAGAAGAAAATAAAAAGAACAAGAGCTATTTAGAAAAAGGAGAAAAACCTTGATGTATGTATATATATATATTGCATGTGCGTTTTCTATGAAGTGTGACCAAGTGTAAGTAGGAGTAGCAAGATTCCCTGTTATCTTAGCGTGTTTATGAGACAGAAAAAGAAAAACCCGCAATCCTACCATCAAAGCAAAACAGTTACAGGTTTTTGTTTCACAGTCATCTGGCAGGACGGTAGTACTTCCCTGGGTGGTTGCTGTCTACCAACCTACTACCTACTATACCATAATTTACTTATTTGAGAAAAATTAACTCCCTCCTGTAACTGGGTCGTTGACAGTGTATAAAATTATTTTTTCATATTTTTTATTATCATTGGGAAGTTCTAAATCAGTAAAGATTACACAACAACAGAATACATTTATTGTAATGTTATATAGAATGTTAATAAAAAACAACTAATGACAACAAGGAAAAATTTTTTTTAGATTTAATACCATTAACAAGAAGAAACAGCAAATAATTTTATGAAACACAAAATCATAAAAATTATATATTTCAAAGAATATATCTCATTTATTATGGGTGTGAAGCAGGGTGATGAATGTTGCAGCGAGGAGAAGGCGGAGGCAGTGGAGGGTGTCATGTCTGAGGGCAATGTGTGGTTTTGAATATAATGCAGAGAATTCGTAGTTTGGAAGTTAGGAGGAGGTGCGGGATTACCCAAAACTGTTGTCCCGAGGCTGAGGAAGGGTTTTTGAGGTGGTTCGGACATGTGGAGAGAATGGAGCGAAACAGAATGACTTCAAGAGTGTATCAGTCTGTAGTGGAAGGAAGGCGGGTAGGGGTCGGCCTAGAAAGGTTGGAGGAGGGGATAAAGGAGGTTTTGTGTGCGAGGGGCCCTTTGGGCTTCCAGCAGGCATGCGTGAGCGTGTTTGATAGGAGTGAATGGAGACAAGTGGTTTTAATACTTGACGTGCTGTTGGAGTGTGAGCAAAGTAACATTTTTTGAAGGGGGTTCAGGGAAAACCCCAGGCCGGACTTGAGTCCTGGAGATGGGAAGTACAGTGCCTGCACTCTGAAGGAGGGGGGTTAATGTTGCAGTTTTAAAACTGTAGTGTAAAGCACCTTCTGGCAAGACAGTGATGGAGTGAATGATGGTGAAAGTTTTTTTTTTTCGGGCCACCCTGCCTTGGTGGGAATCGGCCAGTGTGATAATAAAAAAAAAATATGTTTATCTTTATCTTCATTACTGAAACGAAAGTATAAAACTGACCAAAAACATTTAATTTGTGGAAGTGGACAGTAAATGTTGCTAGCTGATCAGTAACTAGGAATCTGGTCACTCTCCCCGGATCAAACCTGCGGACCTCCTGTTACCCTGGCAATACAGGGCCCACCAGGTTTAGCGCAACTCAAAAGAAATGTAAAAATATTATGAGAAGGGGACCCGAATGTTTTAGTGCTATAAATGTAATTTTCCTTAGTTTTTACTTTAACTTAAGACGAGTTATTTTTTCCCCCCGGCAATGAAAGGGGAAAGTGATAAATTAGGAATTACGGGGAAAATATAATATATATTGGTGGAAAGCGAAGCTAAAGACACAAAACGGAAAGTAATTGAAGGGGAGAGTGTCAATATATAGATAACAAATTACTTTACAGGCCCAAGAGAGGAGAGAGAGAGAGAGAGAGAGAGAGAGAGAAGAGAGAGAGAGAACAAAAGAGAGAGAGAGAGAGAGAGAGAGAGAGAGAGGGGAGAGAGAGAGAGAGACAGAGAGACAAAGAGAGAGAAGAGAGAGAGAGAGAGAGAGAGAGAGAGAGAGAGAGAGAGAGAGAAAGACAGACAGACAGACAGACGCACGCACGCATACACACACAACACACACACATACGCCCCACACACACACACACACAACACACCACACATACACACACATACAGACAGTCAAGGACCAGGTGATAAGGCTGAGGAAAGAAGGTGGGGAACTCACAAGAAACGATCAAGAGGTATGTGAGGAGCTCAACACGAGATTTAAGGAAGTATTTACAGTAGAGACAGGAAGGACTCTGGGGGACAGACCAGATGGGGCACCAACAAGGAATACACCAACAGTTTTGGGCGACATACATACAGATGAGGAGGAGGTGAAGAACTGCTAAGGGACATCGTACTCAAAGGCAATGGGACGGGACAAACATCCTCCTGGGTCCTTAAGAGGGAGAGATATGGTTTTGGGACCACTTACACAACTTCAACACATCCCTGGAAACTGGGCAACTACCTGAAGGTATGGAAGACGGCAAATGTGTTCCCAATTTTCAAAAAAGGAGACAGAAAAGAGGCACTAAACTATAGACCCGTGTCATTGACGTGTATAGTATGCAAAATTTATGGAGAAATTATAAGAGGAGAGTGGTGGAGTACCTGGAACGGAACAGGAGTATAAAAGCCAACCAGCACGGATTTTACGGAAGGCAAATCCTGTGTCACAAACCTTCTGGAGTTTTATGATAAAATAACAGAAGTAAGACAAGAGAGAGAGGGGTGGGTTGATTGCATCTTCTTGGACTGCAAGAAGGCCTTTGACACAGTTCCTCACAAGAGATTAGTGCAGAAGCTAGAGCATCAGGCGCAAAAAACAGGAAGGGCACTGCAATGATCAGAGAATACCTGACAGGGAGGCAAACAACGAGTCATGGTACTAATGATGTATCACAGTGGGCACCTGTGACGAGCGGGGTCCCACAGGGTCGGTCCTAGGACCAGTGCTATTTTTTGGTATATGTGAACGACATGACGGAAGGGTTAGACTCAGAAGTGTCCCTGTTTGCAGATGATGTGAAGTTAATGAGGAGAATTAAATCTGATGAGGACCAGGCAGGACTTCAAAGAGACCTGGACAGACTGGACACCTAGTCCAGCAAATGGCTTCTCGAATTAATCCTGCCAAATGCAAAGTCATGAAGATAGGGGAAGGGCACAGAGACCACAGAGTATAGGCTAGGTGGCCAAAGACTGCAAACCTCACTCAAGGAGAAAGATCTTGGGGTGAGTATAACACCGAGCATGTCTCCGGAAGCACACATCAATCAGATAACTGCTGCAGCATATGGGCGCCTGGCAAAACCTGAGAACAGCATTCCGATACCTTAGTAAGGAATCATTCAAGACACTGTACACCGTGTATGTCAGGCCCATACTGGAGTATGCAGCATCTGTTTGGAACCTGCACTTGATAAAGCACGTCAAGAAACTAGAGAAAGTACAAAGGTTTGCAACAAGGTTTAGTTCCAGAGCTAAGGGGAATGTCCTATGAAGAAAGATTAAGGGAAATCGGCCTGACGACACTGGAGGACAGGAGGGTCAGGGAGACATGATAACGACATATAAAATACTGCGTGGAATAGACAAGGTGGACAAAGACAGGATGTTCCAGGGAGGGGACACAGAACAAGAGGCCACATTTGGAAGTTGAAGACACAAATGAGTCAGAGAGATAGTAGGAAGTATTTCTTCAGTCATAGAGTTGTAAGGCAGTGGAATAGCCTAGAAAATGACGTAGTGGAGGCAGGAACCATACACAGTTTTAAGACGAGGTTTGATAAAGCTCATGGAGCGGGGAGAGAGAGGGCCTAGTAGCAACCGGTGAAGAGGCGGGGCCAGGAGCTAGGACTCGACCCCTGCAACCACAAATAGGTGAGTACAAATAGGTGAGTACACACACACACACACACGTTTGTATATCTGGAGAAGTTAGTTGGTTAACTAGGTTTAAACCCCACCAAGTACATCACCATGTACACCACCAAGTACACCACCAAGTACACCACCAAGGACGCCCCACTCCCGAAATAATAATTAAGTAAACTCTGGGTACATAGAAATCGAGAAATATATTGTATATTTTCTTCATGACACGTGATCACCACCAATCAAGAATACTTTAATCCATAAAATAGGGATAAAAGTTAACGGTATATATATATAATATATACACTAATACATATATCCATCTTTCGGAGTATATACTCCGTGACCGAAAGGTACACTTTTCTCTATATATATACAAATTGTATATATACACTATAAATACAAATTGTTTATGTTGACAATATACTCACCCCCCCAGACACTTAATAAATCATCAACAGGAACTTTCGTAAACAAGGAAGTAACATCAAAACTAACCATGTTAAAATCATTTAATCAGTCAAGGAGCTAATGTTATCAACCAAGTCTATGTTGTTTTTAACATAAAGTTAGAAATTTTGCCCAAGCAACATTTGTTATTTTATATGAAACTGACCCTATGGAGCTAATAATTGGGTCTGACAGATTCCCTGGTTGTGTGTTTTTTATTAGTCCATACATGAAGGCAAAGATGGATGAGTGGAAGTAAATTGTTTGACTAATTGCATCCTTTGCCTTTCAGTAGAAGGTTTCATGTTTTATTGAAATTGGCGGTTAACGGGTTTCTAGGGGATTTTTCCCATTTAGAATAGGTATCAGTATCTCTAAGAGATTATTCATTTTTTCTTGGTAATTCATTTCTTCATAATTACTAATTGCATTATTTGGTCTGCTTTTAGTAAGCGCAAATTTTTTTATTTGTTATTAATGTATCATCAGACTTAAAGAGAATCTTTGATGGCAATGGAATGTTTGGTTTTTACATAGAGCTATATACCATTCCTTTACATAAATTAGTTCATCAGAGATAAATCAGAAAATTTTTCAAAATTACAAAAGGCTTTGCAATTTCACATTATTACTAGTTTTTTTTGAAGTTGCATAACTTAGGCCAAAAAACCCCCCTAGAAGCAGCAGTTAAGAACTTAAGAATGTAAGGAACACTGCAGAAGGCGTACGGGCCCCTACGTTGCAGGTCCTTATCAAAGACATCTCCTAAACTACTCAAGAAATAAAACCCTCCCGTTACCCCTTGCACCAATCAAGAATCGAACATCACACACAAAACATACTCGACAAAACCCACCCGTTTTTTTTTTTTTTTTTTTGTTCTTTTTTTTCTTTTTTTTTTTTTTTTGTTTTTTTTTTTTTTTATTTTTTTTTCCTCCCACTCCTATAATATTGTCCAGTCTCTTCGTAAAGCAAACCAAGTCCTAACCTCTATCACCCGCACTGGGAAGAACTGTTCCACGCATCTACAACCTGTTAGAAACCAGTACCTCTATACCATGTCCTTTCTAAATCTTAAATTTATCCAACTTAAAGCCATTTTTCCTGTTCTTACCTGGTCGACACCCTCAGTACTTTATTAATTCTCCCGCTTGTTTATGCCCGTCATCCACTATTACACTTCAATGATATCTCCCCTCATTCTAACGCCTCTCCAGGAGTGGAGATTTAAGGCGTTTTAATCAGTCTATCTTCATACGGGAGGTTCCTTACACAGTAAATCATTTAGTCATTCTTCTCTTATGTTCTCTATGAGTCTATGTCCATCCTGTAGTAAGCTTAAAATTTCATCTGATAAGTTAATACAAAATTGTTATTAGCATGCTTTGTCCATTGACTATTTTCAATAAAAAGCATGCTAATAAAAATCTTTTGTAATTAACTTTCAGATAAAATATAGAGAAAATACAGCTATGTAAAGTTCATTGGAGCAGGAAGACTGAACCTAGTAGCGACCAGTGACGAGGTGGGGCCAGAGCTGTGAATCGAGATTCTGCAACCACAATATAGGCGAGTACAACTAGGTGACAACACACAAACAACACGATTATCAAACCCGCCTAATCTCTACTTAAGATTGAGTTTTCTATTAATACTGTAATCTAACAAAAGTCTAGATCATTGTTAAATTTTATTATTTTTATTATCACAACGGCCATTCCCACCAAGGCAGGGTTGGCCCGAAAAGAAAAACTTTTCACCATCATTCACTCCATCACTGTCTTGCCAGAAGGGAGCTTTACACTACAGTTTTTAAACTGCAACATTAACACCCCTCCTTCAGAGTGCAGGCAACTGTACTTCCCATCTCCAGGACTCAAGTCCGGCCTGCCGGTTTTCCCTGAATCCCTTCATAAATGTTACTTACTTTGCCACACTCCAACAGCACGTCAGTATTAAAAAACCCATTTGTCTCCATTTCACACCTATCAAACACGCTCACGCATGCCTGCTGTAAGTCCAAGCCCCCCGCACACAAAACCTACTTTACCCCCTCCCTTCCAACCTTCCTAAGGCCGGACCCTACCCGCCTTCCTTCCCCAACAGACTGAGTACACTTCTTGAAGTCAATCTGTTTCGCCCATTCTCTCTACATGTCCCGAACCACCTCACAACCCTTCCTCAGCCCTCTGACAACAGTTTTTTTGGTAATCTCCGCACATCCCTCCTAACTTCCATAACTACGAATTCTCTGCATATATTCACACCACAACATTGCCCTCAGACATGACAATCTCCACTGCCTCACAAGCCTTCCCTCGCTGCAACCACATCACCCACGCTTCACACCCATATAAGAGCGTTGGTAAAACTAACTCTCATACATTCCCCTCTTTGCGCTCCAAGGACACAAAGTCTTTGTCCTACTCCACAGACATCCTAAGTGCACCACTCACTCTTTTTCCCACATCAATTCTATGATTCACCTCATCTTTCATAACCCATCCGCTGACACCGTCCACTCCCCAAATATCTGAATACGTTCACCTCCGACCATACTCTCTCCCTCCAATCTGATATTTTCAATCTTTCATCACCTAATCTTTTTTGTTATCCCATAACCTTACTCTTTCCTGTATTCACCTTTAATTTTTCTTCTTTTGCACACCCTACCAAATTCATTCCACCAATCTCTCAACTTCTCCTTTCAGAATCTCCCAAGAGCACAGTGTCCATCAGCAAAGAGCAGCTGTGACAACCCCACTTTGTGTGTGATTTCTTTATCTTTTAACTCCACGCCCTTGCCAAGACCCTCGCATTTACTTCACTTACAACCCATCTATAAATATATTAAACAACCACGGAGACATCACACATACATCCTTGTCCTAGGCCTACTTTTACTGGAAAAAAATTCCCTCTTTCCCTACATAACTCTAACTTGAGCCTCACTATCCTCGTAAAAAACTCTCACTGCTTTTCAGTAACCTACGCTCCTACACCATACACTTGCAACATATGCCACAGTGCCCCCCTATCCCCTGTCATACCGCCTTTTCCAAACTCCCATAAATGCCAACAAAGACTCTTTAGCCCTTACTAAATACTGTTCACTTTATATGTTTCTCACTGTAAACACCTGTCCACACACCCCCTACTTTCCTAAAGCCTCCTTGTTTTCATCTGCTATCCATATTCTCCGTCATACTCTTAATCTTTCATTATAAACTCTACCATACACTTACCAGAGTACACTCAACAGACTTATCCCCTATAATTTTTGCACTCTCTTTTATCCCCTTTGCCTTTATACAATAGAACTATGCATGCTCTTCTGCCAATCCCTAATGGTACCTTACCTCTTCCATACAAATTATTAAATAATTCACCAACCACTCACACAACTACATCCCCACCGCTTTTAACATTTCTATCTTTTTTTTTTTATTTTTTTTTCGTCTTTTTTTTTTCTCCTTTATTATTTTTTTTTTTTTATTTTTTTTGTTTTATTATTTTTACCCTTGCGAGGGCGTCACAAGTCTCTTTCTCTTTTATGTCTCTTTTTTTTTGTTCTTTTTTATTTTTGCTTCTTTTATTTTCTTGGCTGACTTTTTAGTATTTTTTTTTTTTTTATTTTTTTTTTTATTTTATTTTTTTTTTTTTTTTCTTATTTAATTATTTTCTTTTTTTTTTTTTTTTTTTTTTTTTTTTTTTTCCTTTTTTTTTTTTTTTTTTTTTCTTTTTTTTTTTTTTTTTTTTTAACATTCTATCTTTTTGTTCTTTTTATTTTCTTATCTTTTTCTTCTTTTTTTTTTTTTGTTTTTTTTTATATTTTTTTATTTTATCCCATCAACCGCTGCCTTACCCCCTTTCATTTCTACCTACTGCCTCACGAACTTCCCCACACTCACACTGCTCTTCCTCACTCCTACAAGATGTATTCCCTCCTTGCCCTATACACAAATCAACAGCTTCCCTATCTTCATCACATTTACAATTCCTCAAAATATTCCTTCCCATCGTACCCATACTCTAACTCGCCATTTAATAACTCTCCTCTCCTATTGTTAACAGACAAATCCATTTGTTCTTTAGCTTTCTTAACTTGTTAATCTCATCTCCAAACTTTTTCTTATCTTCCAACAAAATTTGTTGATAAATCTCACCACTCTCTCATTTGCTCTCTTTTTACATTGCTTCACCTCTCACTTAAACTTCTCTCTTTTTCTCCATATAATCTTCCCTCCTTGCATCACTTTCTACTTTGTAAAACTTCTCATATGCTAACTGTTTTCTCACCTTACTACTCTTCTATTACATCATCATTCCACCAATCGCTCCTCTTCCCTCCTGCACCCACTTCCGTAACCACAATCTTTCTGCTGAACACTACTAAACTACATTTTTAAAACCTACCCCATACCTCTTCGACCCCATTGCCTATGCTCTTCAATTAGCCCATCTATTCCAATAGCTGTATATATCTTACCTAACTGCCTCCCTCTTTTAGTTTATAAACCTACCTCTCTCTTCCCTGATCTTTCTATTCTCTCTTGTATCCCATCTACCTTTTACTCTCAGTGAAGCTAGCAACTAGAAAGTGATCTGATATATCTGTGGCCCCTCTATAAACATTACATTCATGAAGTCCTACTATCAACAGTCTTTTATCTACCATACATAATCCAACAAACAACTGTCATTTCGCCCTACATCATATCGTGGTATACTTATTTATATCCTCTTTTTCTAAATAAGTATTACCTATAACTAAACCCCTTTCTATAACAAAGTTCAATCAAAGGGCTCCCATTATCATTACACCTGCACCCCAAACTTTCCTACCACACCCTCTCTAAAAGTTTCTCCTACTTTAGTTTCAAGTCCCCTACCACAATTACTCTCTCACTTGTTTCCAAGCTCCTTATACATTCACTTAACATCTCACAGAAATCTCTCTCTCTCCTCTGCATTCCTCTTCTTCTCCAGGTGCATACACGCTTATTCTGACCCACTTCTCGCATCCAACCTTTACTTTAATCCACATAATTCTTGAATTTAACATTCATATTCTCTTTTACTCCTTCCATAACTGATCATTTAACATTACTGCACCCTTCCTTTGCTTCTAACTCTCTCAGATACTCAGATTTAATCCCATTTATTTCCCCCCACTGAAACTCTCCTACCCCCTTTCAGCTTTGTTTCGCTTAGGGCCAGGACATTCCAACTTCTTTTTCATTCATAACATCAGCAATCATCTGTTTCTTGTCATCCGCATACATCCCCGCACATTTAAGCAACCCAGTTTTATAAGTTTTTTCATCTTCTCTTTTAGTAATTGTATAAGGAGAAGGGGTACTAGCCCATTGCTCCGGCATTTTGTCCGCCTGCATACGACACGCATGGCTTACGGAGGAAAGATTCATTTCCACTTCCCCATGGACAATAGAAGAAATAAAAAAGAACAAGAGCTATTAGAAAAAGGACGAAAACCTTGATGTATGTATATATAATATATATGCATGTGCGTGTCTATGAAGTTTGACCAAAGTGTAAGTAGGAGTAGCAAGATATCCCTGTAATCTTAGCCGTGTTTTTATGCGACAAAAAAGAAACCAGCAATCCTACCATCATGCAAAACATTTACAGGTTTTTGTTTCACAGTCATCGGGCAGGACGGTAGTACTTCCCTGGGTGGTTGCTGTCTAACCAACCTACTACCTACTATACCATAATTTACCTTAATTTGAGAAAAATTATCTCCCTCCTGTAACTGGGTCGTGACCGTGTATAAAATAATTTTTTTCATAATGTATTTATCTTTGGGAAGTTCTAAATCAGTAAAGATTCACAACCAACAGAAATACATTTATTGTAATGTTATATAGAATGTTAATAAAAAACAACTGTAATGACAACAAGGAAAAATTTTTTTTAGATTTAATCCATTAACAAGAAGAGAACAGCCAATAATTTTATGAAACACAAAATCATAAAAATATATATATTTCAAAGAATATATACGACATATATTTGAAGGGTGTGAAGCATGGGTGATGAAATTATGCAGCGAGGAGAAGGCAGGAGGGCAGTGAGATGTCATGTCTGAGGGCAATGTGTGGAGTGAATATAATGCAGAGAATTTCGTGAGTTTGCGGAAGTTTAGGAGGAGTTGGGGGATTACCAAAACTGATCTGGTCTCAAGGGCTGATGAAGGGTTGTTGAGGTGGTTCGGACATGTGGAGAGAATGGAGCGAAACAAATGACTTCAAGAGTGTATTCACGGGGTCTGTAGTGGAAGGAAGGCGGGGTAGGGGTCGCTAGGAAAGGTATGGAGGGAGGGATAAAGGAGGTTTTGTGTGCGGAGGGGCTTGGACTTCCAGCAGGCATGCGTGATGCGTTTTTATAGGAGTGAATGAGAACAAGTAGGTTTTTTATACTTAACGTGCTGTTGGAGTGTGACAAAGTAACATTTAATAGCAGGGGTCAGGGAAACCGGTCATGCCGGACTTGAGTCCTGGATAATGGGAAGTATCAGTGCCTGCACTCTGAAGGGAGGGGTGATAATGTTGCAGTTTAAAAACTGGTAGAGGTAAAGCACCCATCTGGCAAGACAGTGCATGGAGTGAAATGAAGGTGAAAGTTTTTTCTTTTTCGGCACCCGCCTTGGTGGGAATCGGCCTTGTGATAATAAAAAAAAATATTTTACTTTAATTCTTCATTACTGAAACGAAAGTTTATAAACTGACCAAAAACATTTATTAGTGGAAGTGGACAGTAAATGTTGCTAGCTGATCAGTAACTAGGAAACTGAGTCACTCTCCCTGTCAAACCTGCCTTGACCTCCTGTTACCCTGGCAATACATGTCCCCACCTGGTTTAGCGCAACTCCAAAGAAATGTAAAAATATATTATGAGAAGGGGACCGAGAAGTTGAGTGCTATAAATGCTAATTTATCCTTAGTGTTACTTTAACTTAAGACAGGTATTTTTCCCACCGGCAATGAAAGGGGAAAGTGATAAATTAGGGAATTACGGGGAAAATATAATATATATTGGTGGAAGCGAAGCTAAAGACACAAAACGGAAAGTAATTGAAAGGGGAGAGGTGTCAATATATAAGATAACAAATTAAACAACAACTATATAAAAAAAAAAAGAAAAAAAAAAAAAAAAAAAAAAAAAAAAAAAAAAAAAATCCCCAAAAGAAAAAAAAAAAAAAAAAAAAAAAAACAAAAAAAACAAAAAAAAAAATAAAAAACAAAAAAAAAAAAAAACAAAAACATAACTACATAAATCAGCCAACATTAAAAAAAAAATTAAAAAAAAAATAAAAATTAAATAAAATGGAAATAAATAAAAAGAAAAAAAAAAATATTTAAAAATAAAAAAAAAAAAAAAAAAAAACTTTAAAATAAATAAAAAAAAACTCAAAAAAAAAAAAAAAAAATAAAAAAAAAAAAAAAAAAAAAAAAACAAAAAAAAAAAAAAAAGAAAGAAAAAAAAAAAAAAAGAAAAAAAAAAAAAAAATAAAAAAAAAAATAAAATTTTAAAAAATTTAAAAAAAAAAACTTTTACAAAAATAAAATAAAACAAAAAAACAAAAAACAAAAATAAAAAAAAACCTACACTCCCACCCAAACCCGCCCCCCCTCCCAACCCCATACCCCCCCCTCACGCCTCCCCCCTACCCCCCACCCCTCCCCCGCCCCCCCCACCCCCCACCCCCCCCTCACCCCTCTCCGCCCCGCCCCCCCCCCCGCCGCCCCCCAAACCTCCCTCCGACGGCCGCCGCCCCCCGTGCCCCTTGCGTCTTCTCTCGCCGCTCTCTCTCGCTCGCCTCATCTCTCTCTCCTCACTCTCCCTCTCCTCTCGTCTCGCGCTCGTCTCTCTCTCTCTCGTCTTAAAGGTACCTCGTCCGCGCCGCTGCTCGCCGCTCTCCCTCGCTTTTCGCTCGTCGTCTAGCGGCTTCTTCGCGCTCTCGCTCGCTCTCTCTCTCTCTCTCTTCGCAGCTCCCTCCCTCCCGACCTCCGCCCTCCGCTCCGACCCCCCACCCCCCCACACCCAACTCCACACCCCGCCCCCGCCCCCCCCCCCCCCAACAACACACCCAACCAGACCGATACAAGGCCCAGTGAACAGGCGAGCCAGCAGGTGGAGAACCTCACCGAAACGATCACGAGGAAACTGTAGGACGTCAACACGCATTTAAAGGAAGTATTTACACAGTAAGAGACAGGAAGGACTCTGGGTGGACAGACCAGAATGGGGACCACAACAAGGATTACACCAACAAGTGATGTTGGACACATACTACAGAGAGGAGGATGTGAAGAACTGCTAAGGGACACGATACTCAAAGGCAATGGACCGAACAACATCACTCCGTGGGTCCTTAGGAGAGGGAGCAGATAATGATTGCGTAACCACTTACCACAAACTTCAACCCATCCCTGGAAACTGGGCTAGACTACCTGAGGTATGGAAGGACGGCAAATGTAGTTTCCCATTTTCAAAAAAGGAGACAGAAAAGAGGCACTACTATAGACCCGGGTCATTGACGTGTATAAAGGGTAAAATGCACAATTATGGAGAAGATTTATCAGGAGGGAGAGGGGGGATGTACCTGAAACGGAACAGGAGTATAAATGCCAACCAGCACGGAATTCACGGATGGCAAATCCTGTGTCACAAAATAACCATTCCTGGAGTTGTATGATCAAAATTACAGAAGTAAACAAGAGAGAGAGGGTGGGTTGATTGTGCATCTTCTGGACTGCAAGAGGCCTTTGACACCTAACAAGTTCCTCACAAGAGATTAGTGCAGAAGCTAAGCATCAAGGGCGCATATAAAACAGGAAGGGCCTGCAATGGATCAGAGAATACCTGACAGGGAGCACCAACGAGTCATGGTACGTAATGAATGATATCACAGGGGCACCTGTGACGAGCGGGTCCCACCGGGGTCGGGTCCAGGACTCAGTGCTATTTTTTGGTATATGTGAACGACTGACGGAAGGGTTAGACTCAGAAAGTGTCCCTGTTTGCAGATGATGTGAAGTTAATGAGGAAATTAAATCGATGAGGACCAGGCAGACATCAAAGAGACCTGGACAGACAGGACACCTAGTCCAGCAAATGGCTTCTCGAATTTAATCCTGCCAATGCAAAGTCATGAAGATAGGGGGAAAGGCACAGAAGACCACAGAGTATAGGCTAGTGGCCAAAGACTGCAAACCTCACTCAAGGAGAAAGATCTTGGGTGAGTATAACACCGGAGATGTCTCCGGAAGCACACATCAATCAGATAACTGCTGCAGCAATAAGGCGCCTGGCAAACTGAGAACAGCATTCCGATTACCTTAGTAAGGAATCATTCAAGACACTGAGTAACACCGTGTATGTCAGGCCCACACTGGAGTATGCAGCACTGTTTGGAACCGCACTTGATAAAGCACGTCAAGAACTAGAGAAAGTAACAAAGGTTGCAACAAGGTTAGTTCCAGAGCTAAGTTGAATGTCCTATAGAAGAAAGATTAAGGGAAAATCGGCGCTGACGAACACTGAGGACAGGAGGAGTCAGGGAGAAATGATAACGACATATAAAAATACTGCGTGGAATAGACAAGGACTGGACCAAGACAGGAGGTTTCCAGGGAGGGGACACAGAAACAAAATGCCACAATTGGGAAGTTGAAGACACAATTGAGTCAAGAGATAGTAGAAGTATTTCTTCAGTCATAGGTTGTAAGGCAGTGGAATAGCCCTAGAAAATGACGTAGTGGAGGCAGGAACCATACACAGTGTTTTCAAGACGAGGTGTGATAAGCTCATGGAGGCGGGGAGAGAGAGGGCCTAGTAGCAACCGTTGAAGAGGCTGGGCCAGGAGCTAGGACTCGACCCCTGCAACCACAAATAGGTGCGGGCAAATAGTGAGTACACACACACACACACACACACACACACACTCGTTTGTATATCTGGAAAAAGTTAGTTGGTTAACCTAGGTTTAAACCCACCAAGTTACCTCACCATGAACACCACCAAGTACACCACCAAGTCCACCACCAAGGACGCCCCACTTCCGAATAATAATTAAGTAATACTTCTGGGTACATAGAATCGAGAAATAATTGTATATTTTCTTCAATGAGCACGTGATCACCACCATCAAGAATACTTTAATCCATAAAATATTATAAAAGTTAACGGTATATATATATATATATATATACACTATACATATATCCATGCTTTCGGAGTATAAACTCCGTGACCGAAGGTACACTTTTCTCTATATATATACAAATTGTATATATACACTATAATACAAATTGGTTTAAATGTTTGACCAACTCCACCCAGCACAACAGACAAGTGTCGGGTGATCTAACAAGCGACTCGTGACAGTTACAGGTAATTATCGAACTCTGATTGGTCCCGCATGTTTTTCCTCGACTTTTGATTGGCCCTGAGTGTGCGGATGTGCAAGCCAGGTAAGGTCAGAAACAGCCTACAAGAAAATGCATCTTGAAGTTTAGTACATGGAGTTCCACCAGCAGTGTTAGTCGCGTGTGCAACCTTAGGTGAGATTTGATGATTTAATGGAAATTACGCGTCGCAGGCAGCGTTTCAAGTAACGTTGATATTTGTGTACGTAAATGTATATAGTTTTAAAATAAATATTATAAGACACACGTAACCTTATAAGCAACAAGAGTTTAACAGACATATAATACATACGTTATATAACAATAGGTTATATAACGTAACTACCATAGACAATGTACAACGTTATATATCATGTAGTTCATATAAAACCTGCCGTTACAAAAAGTTGTAAAGCATCCATAAGAAAACTACAGTTTCAAAGTTACATGCAAAACACTGTGTTCAAGTGACTCGTAAACGATAACGATCGTAACATGTTGTTCAGTCTGCACAAAGCGTGTAAACATGCGGCATACGGAAACATACGGCAGGAAACATACGCAGAAATTGATATATTTGGAATGAGTAGAAAAAGCCGAGACGGAACATGACGTTGATGTTGACTTCTCTAGCTTACGTAGCTTCCTGAAGGTAAGACAATTTATGTTATTGAAAATTGGTTAGATCAGACAAGTTTGTCAGGAAACAGGACGAGTGTTTTCTGTTCGCGGTTACTTAGTCCATGTGATGACACGCAGCTGGAGTTTTTTGGTCATTATGACAGGAGACTTTGCCCTGGCTTCCGGTCACCCCCTATCAAAAATTATGATTAGGATTATCAAACTTAGAACAAAACTAGACACCTGAGCAACACAAGAAACGTTTATTACAAAACGTTTCAGTCCTGAGACCGACAAAAAAACAGTATAATATAAGCTGAGTGACTCACGGGTGACCTGAAAACGAAATACAACACATTTGAGAGGGCAGGTATGAAATGGGGTCATGGTACTCATTTGTAAGGTGATTGTGCTTTTTCAGGCTGATATCACGTACGCCAATTATTTTTTTAATTTTGTAGCGTCCCAGCATTATATTCTACGGTGGTCGGTGACGCTCATACAAGGCTTCTAGATATCGTCATGTGTAAGATGATAAAAATGGTATAAAATCCCGACAACTATGGAAACAAACACAATATGCCAGTTTAATGTGTGAGCAAATCCTTTATTGACAACGTTCGCCCACACAGTGGGGCTTTTTCAAGTCACAAACATATCTACCTGGGGTGGCAGTACGGAGTATTTATCGACAGAATGTGAGGTCAGTGGAGAATGCTGCTCTGAGGATCCACTCTATACCCCCACCCAGTGGTTCCTCAGATGCAGCATTTTCTCACCAACCTCACTTCTGAACTGACTATAAATACTCCGTACCTTCCACCCCAGGTAGATTTGTTTGTGACTGAAAAAGCGCCACAGTGTGGGCGAAACGTTGCAATAAAGGATCCATTAAACTGCATAATGTTTGTTTCCTACAGTGTGTAAGATGTTCGCTGAGACGATTGTTAACTCGCATGTTTGCAACTTGTTTTCGTTAAACCAATTTTTCGGTATCATATAGTTGCTGATCACTGTCCTGATGATCGTCCTCCATGAATGTTGATACCAAAAACCGATTATTAAGAGAAATTTCCTGTTGCTAAGACACATAGCACTAAGACACTTGCTTTTTGAACAGTATATTAGATTTTCTGGTGCAATATGATCCCCAAGTTTTTTGCTCGTTCGGCAGAACATTGCACATTTTGTTTTATTTTTTTTAACCGTTTGTAGTATTTTATAACTGGTTAATTTTATTGACAAATGCCAATCTTGACCTAAAACCCTAAAACACATGGATAAAATTACTGCAAACGCATGAGTCAATCTGTGATTAATTATGTGGGTAAAATCTGTAGGCAGTGTCCGAAGATACGTTGGTATATCAAACAGTTTTACACTACTGATGTAGCTCAGAATCAAGTGGTACCATTGTGTTGCCAAAGAGTTTGAGCTATTTTTCAGGTAATATATAACTCAATTTCACATATTATTTTCGATTTTCGGTGGCGCGCGCGAAATTTGCCCTACGGCCCCCTAAAGAATTAGCCAGAAACAGTAGTTAGGGGGAGAGGGGGGTTGAGAAAAGAAAAAAAACATGAATTTTTACTCATTTAGGGATGGGGGAACGACAAGACTAAAGAAGCTTCTTCAGGTACCTAGGGTACTTTTATTCGGGGAGGCCAGCCCAGCAAACTAGACTTCGTTTCCTGTCAGCATAAAAAATTGGCCAATCTTTCTCCAGAAAGCGGTTTGAGTAAGTTCGCGGAAGTGATCAGTGGTATGAGACTCGGAATGATACCATATCCTGAATGAGTACTGCGAGTTAAGGAATCGTAATACATCGTCATTTCAAGGTGGCGTCTGACATAGCTTTTTCTCTACAGTTAGGAAATGTCACATCACAGTTAAGGTAAATTTTTAATGGCATTGGAGGAACACTGGTGTGCCAAAGGATCTTAACTCGGTGAGGGGGTTCCCTCTAGTGGTCAACAGCTTTTTGTTTGCTAATCTGCAGCGCATCTAGAAAAACAGTTCGTAACAAAAGTGCACATATGTTGATTTGCTGAATTGAATCTGCTAAAAAAGTGGATAACATGACTTATCCTGCCACGATTTTTGGAGACTCAAGGTACTAACCCAGTTAGGTTGTTATTTTTTCTTATTAAGACCTATTAAAAATTACTTCTTTCCTCTACCCTTTCACTTTCATATTTTCACTTATTCTGTAATTCAGCGTGTCTCTACTATATTATTAATTATAATATGTATAATATTTTTACATACGTGCATATGTTGCATCGATATGATAAGTTTTGGGAGTAATTTACATATTTGTTAGTTCCAGAACTGAAACACCATTGTTGCTACCTCTTCAGTATTCAGTTTGATTATGTAACAAATGCATATAAAATTTTAAGGATAAAATAAATTCTAAACCTATTAATGATCTGCATTCGAGGAATCTTCTACAATATTTAATAAGAAATAATTTAAATTACACTCTTGCCACGACTTTTATAAATTTTACGAAATTTTGATTAACTGTTAATGATTCAGAGAAAGCTCTATTATCTACTGTGTATTTATCTAATGCGCGTATTTTTCACTTCTCGTGTCAACAGAGAAACGTATATTTTACTATATACAGTTCCTTTCTTAGCTTCATGTATTTAATAGTATTTTTCACCAAAACTCTGGTGAAAAAACTTAATCCCGGTTATTCTTCACCCCACAGGAAAATACCGGACCAGACAACACCGGGTGGACCAAATCATCAGTCAGCTTGTAGAAATATGCTGTTTTATTTGAGGAAGACCCAAGCTTAATCTTCATAAAAAAATTTATAGCTTTATCATCGATGCTTTCACGAGGTCTAGTGCAATGTTAGGACATGTTTTCGGGTACAAACCTTGCATGAAACCTGATTAATCACCTACGGAGGGTAATGGTGCCATGAAAAACATTCTCCCGGTTGGACAATGGCTAGACAACGTATTTTTCATGTTCTTTAAAGTTTTCAGTTGTGTATTAACGTTTATGTAAAAAGTATGTACTTTTGAAATTTTAATTATATAAAACATGTTTACGTAAATAGTGAAATTAATATTATTATTAACCGTACTAAAATTATACGCAGCAGATGGAGGTTAATAACGTATTAAAAATTTATTTATGCTGGAGTAAGGTGCAAGGCAATGCCGTTGTGATTTACCTGAATTATGGGAGAACAATGATCCACAGAGTCCTACCCATCCCCACATCCACCCATCTCTCTCTCTCTAACTCTCTCTCTTTCTGTCCCTCTGCCTCTCTCTCTCTCTCTCTCTCTCTCTCTCCTCTCTCTCTCTCTCTCTCTCTCTCTCTCTCTCACTCTCTCTCTCTCTCTCTCTCTCTTTCCCCCCCTTCCCTTCTCACACACACACACACACACACACACACACACACACACACACACAACACACCACACACCACACACACACACACACATATTGGCTGTACGCATAACAATCAGCCTATGCATTCTTAATTAAGACTGCCCGGTAATTAATGTTAGATCCATGTCATATCTATTAGAGTTGCTGCTGTGTGCCAGTAACAGGTTTTAAAGAGCGTTTGGGGCAAATTGCGTTGTTACTGGGATGCTGTATAAATTTCCGACCCATCCCTAGTTGTGTTTTGGATTCTTAGAGCATCCCTGATGATACTTTAATATCTTTCTTTTTAGTTATGTTTATGTTTTAAGCTCAGAATAGTCAACATGACAACTATGATGTGGTTAATATGTGTACTTTGTAAATGAATGTTATTTTTAATATTTTTGGATTAATTTTACCTGTCTACTTGTATCTCTGAATAACTTCACTGAAAAATGTTATCTAATTATTACTCATGAAGTTTTATACTTTGACCTAGCAAAGCCCACGTAGTGATCTGTCTGCCTAAGAAAACGTTTTACACCAAATGCAAGAGATTTGTCTACCATAGACTTAGTTATTTTATGTTTTCAAACCCCCATAATTATTTACAAAATCCAAGATGAAAAAAAATAAATAGGTAGAAATATATATAAAACACAGTGAGTTTATTAAAGGATACCAAAAATTACCATAAACTTCAAAGCAAGAAATAAATAAGTTCATAATCATGACATAGAAATCATTACACGAACAAAATATGAGGGGAATGGGAATAAACGCAATAAAATCAAAGTTAAATAACAGACAACAACATGAAAAAATCTTATTCTCAGGAGAATCTCTTTGAAGGTGACGGGAAGGGAATGTCCTTTTGGCTTGACGAAGGAGTTTCTTTGATCCTAGGAATTAGAACTTGTCTCTTCGGATCTAAACTAAACATCCCTCATCTCGTCCGTTCCTTCTCACCATTCGGTCTTCATGCATTGAAATATTTCCACTGTGAAATGTCATCTCCTATAGTGGGTAAGGGATCGTTACTCGGAGTAGTGCAGTTTGCTTTTAGCGAATTAGAATGGGCGAAGTTTTGCCTTCTCTAGGCCTCGTGGGCGACCTCGCCTTCTTTTTATGACGGAAGTATTCTTGGAAGGCTGCCTATCGTCTCCTGGAGGTGGCAGCCAAAGGTTACGACGCCGGCGTTTCTGGTAATTTGCCTGTTTGCTGAGCCCCCTGTCCCATTCGGGAGCTATCATTCCTGGTGTACTGGGTAGGATGAAGGGGTATGGGGGGTTTCCATGCCGTATCAGCATTATTGGGCCGATCGAGGTATTCTTGGACAAGAAGTAGGATATACTATTCCTTTTCCCGCTTACAGTTGCTTCATATAATAAAGTTACACGGTTCAGTAAAATATCTTATTACCACAAGAAAAGGTTTTCGTCATTATTGGATTGTAATGAGACAAGTATATAAAAGAAGCCCAGCGCCACAGGTCCATGTCGGCGTCCCGCAGTCACCAGTTTGTCCAACACTGAAGAAATCCTCGTCTCTCTGACGTTCGTCCCCCTTCTCCCAATCCTATTACCACGGTCCTCTCGATTTTCCCTGTTTATCCACCATCTTTAGGCTGGGCTCTTCACTCGTCCCTTCAAAAAACCTCAAAGGCCCCAAGACTTCTCCCCCCCCCAGTCGCCAAAACTCCCTACAGTCTCTTTTCCCCCGTACTTTCTCCTTCCCTACGTTGGTGTCTCGCGCCTTGCCTTACTCCTGTCTGTGAATAGTTGTGGTAAACAATCCAACCAGCCATTCTGCCATTAATCCCATCCTTCCTGTATCCACCCAGATTCTTCCTCCCCAGGATATCACTACCGCTTATATGTTTCCAACCATTTTGGTACCTGCCAATGCCTACCTCTTTAAGACACTTAATAAATCATCAACAGGAACTTTCGTAAACAAGGAAGTAACATCAAAACTAACCATGTTAAAATCATTTAATCAGTCAAGGAGCTAATGTTATCAACCAAGTCTATGTTGTTTTTAACATAAAGTTAGAAATTTTGCCCAAGCAACATTTGTTATTTTATATGAAACTGACCCTATGGAGCTAATAATTGGGTCTGACAGATTCCCTGGTTGTGTGTTTTTTATTAGTCCATACATGAAGGCAAAGATGGATGAGTGGAAGTAAATTGTTTGACTAATTGCATCCTTTGCCTTTCAGTAGAAGGTTTCATGTTTTATTGAAATTGGCGGTTAACGGGTTTCTAGGGGATTTTTCCCATTTAGAATAGGTATCAGTATCTCTAAGAGATTATTCATTTTTTCTTGGTAATTCATTTCTTCATAATTACTAATTGCATTATTTGGTCTGCTTTTAGTAAGCGCAAATTTTTTTATTTGTTATTAATGTATCATCAGACTTAAAGAGAATCTTTGATGGCAATGGAATGTTTGGTTTTTACATAGAGCTATATACCATTCCTTTACATAAATTAGTTCATCAGAGATAAATCAGAAAATTTTTCAAAATTACAAAAGGCTTTGCAATTTCACATTATTACTAGTTTTTTTTGAAGTTGCATAACTTAGGCCAAAAAACCCCCCTAGAAGCAGCAGTTAAGAACTTAAGAATGTAAGGAACACTGCAGAAGGCGTACGGGCCCCTACGTTGCAGGTCCTTATCAAAGACATCTCCTAAACTACTCAAGAAATAAAACCCTCCCGTTACCCCTTGCACCAATCAAGAATCGAACATCACACACAAAACATACTCGACAAAACCCACCCGTTTTTTTTTTTTTTTTTTTGTTCTTTTTTTTCTTTTTTTTTTTTTTTTGTTTTTTTTTTTTTTTATTTTTTTTTCCTCCCACTCCTATAATATTGTCCAGTCTCTTCGTAAAGCAAACCAAGTCCTAACCTCTATCACCCGCACTGGGAAGAACTGTTCCACGCATCTACAACCTGTTAGAAACCAGTACCTCTATACCATGTCCTTTCTAAATCTTAAATTTATCCAACTTAAAGCCATTTTTCCTGTTCTTACCTGGTCGACACCCTCAGTACTTTATTAATTCTCCCGCTTGTTTATGCCCGTCATCCACTATTACACTTCAATGATATCTCCCCTCATTCTAACGCCTCTCCAGGAGTGGAGATTTAAGGCGTTTTAATCAGTCTATCTTCATACGGGAGGTTCCTTACACAGTAAATCATTTAGTCATTCTTCTCTTATGTTCTCTATGAGTCTATGTCCATCCTGTAGTAAGCTTAAAATTTCATCTGATAAGTTAATACAAAATTGTTATTAGCATGCTTTGTCCATTGACTATTTTCAATAAAAAGCATGCTAATAAAAATCTTTTGTAATTAACTTTCAGATAAAATATAGAGAAAATACAGCTATGTAAAGTTCATTGGAGCAGGAAGACTGAACCTAGTAGCGACCAGTGACGAGGTGGGGCCAGAGCTGTGAATCGAGATTCTGCAACCACAATATAGGCGAGTACAACTAGGTGACAACACACAAACAACACGATTATCAAACCCGCCTAATCTCTACTTAAGATTGAGTTTTCTATTAATACTGTAATCTAACAAAAGTCTAGATCATTGTTAAATTTTATTATTTTTATTATCACAACGGCCATTCCCACCAAGGCAGGGTTGGCCCGAAAAGAAAAACTTTTCACCATCATTCACTCCATCACTGTCTTGCCAGAAGGGAGCTTTACACTACAGTTTTTAAACTGCAACATTAACACCCCTCCTTCAGAGTGCAGGCAACTGTACTTCCCATCTCCAGGACTCAAGTCCGGCCTGCCGGTTTTCCCTGAATCCCTTCATAAATGTTACTTACTTTGCCACACTCCAACAGCACGTCAGTATTAAAAAACCCATTTGTCTCCATTTCACACCTATCAAACACGCTCACGCATGCCTGCTGTAAGTCCAAGCCCCCCGCACACAAAACCTACTTTACCCCCTCCCTTCCAACCTTCCTAAGGCCGGACCCTACCCGCCTTCCTTCCCCAACAGACTGAGTACACTTCTTGAAGTCAATCTGTTTCGCCCATTCTCTCTACATGTCCCGAACCACCTCACAACCCTTCCTCAGCCCTCTGACAACAGTTTTTTTGGTAATCTCCGCACATCCCTCCTAACTTCCATAACTACGAATTCTCTGCATATATTCACACCACAACATTGCCCTCAGACATGACA
>NC_069498.1:9263854-9304395 GCF_026875155.1 Cherax quadricarinatus
ACTAGAAAGTATCTGAGATAACTGTGGCCCCTCTATAACATGTACCATCCTGAGTCTACTCACAGTCTTTTAATCTACAATACATAATCCAACAAACTACTGTATTTCGCCCTACATCATATCGTGTATACTTATTTATCCTCTTTTTCCTAAAATATGTATTACCTATAACTAAACCACCAAACAACCCCTTTCTATAAAAGTTCAAATCAAAGGGCACCCATTATCATTTACCACCTGGCACCCCAAACTTACCTACACAACCTCTCTTAAAAGTCTCCTCCATTAGCCATTCACGAAGTCCCCTACCACAATTACTCTCTCAACTGGTTCAAGGCACCTATACATTCACTTAACTCTCCCAAAATCTCTCTCTCTCCTCTGCATTTCCTCTCTTCTTCCAGGTGCATACACGCTTATTATGACCCCTTCTCGCATCGCAACCTTTACTTTAATCCACATAGAATTCTTGAATTTACACATTCATAATTCTCTTTTCTCCTTCCATACTGATCATTTAACATTAACTAGCGACCCCTTCCTTTGCTCTAACTCTCTCAGATACTCCAGATTAATCCCATTTATTGCCCCCCACTGAAGACTCTCCTACCCCCTTCAGCTTTGTTTTCGCTAAGGTCCAGGAACATCCAACTTCTTTTCATTCATAACATCAGCAATCATCTGTTTCTTGACATCCGCACTACATCCACGCACAATTAAAGCAACCCAGATTATAAAGTTTTTCTTCTGCCTCTTTTTAGTAATTGTATATATATATATATAAATATATATTTATTATTATATTATATATATATATCTATTCCTTTCTTTCTTTCAACTCACACGGCCAGTATCCCAACCCAGGCGGGGGCCCCAAACGGAAAAACAAAGTTTCTCCTTTTACATATTTAGTAATATAGACAGAGAAGAGTTACTAGCCCTGCTCCCGCATTTTAGGTTGCCTCTTACAACACGCATGGCTTACGAGGTAGAATTCTGTTCCACTTCCCCATGGAGATAAGAGGAAATAAACAAGAAATAAGAACTAGAAAGAAAATAGAAGAAAACCCAGAGGGTGGTGTATAATATGTGCTGACATGTATGTTAGTGTGACCTAAGTGTAAGTAGAAGTAGCACGACTACCTGAAAATCTTGCCATGTTATGAGACAGAAAAAAAGGACATCCAGCATCCTACATCATGTAAAAACAATTACAGCTTTCGTTTAAACACTCACTTGGCAGGACGGTAATACCTCCCAGGGCGGTTGCTGTCCACCAACCTACTACCTATAATATAATATATATATATATAAATATATATACACAACCCACTCAACACGTGTGTGGTGTGTGAGTGTGGTGTGCGTTTTTGTATGTACTCACCACTGTATTCACCCAGTTGTAATTACAGGGTCAAATTATAGCTCCTGCCCCGCCTTTTCACTGGTCACTACTAGGATCCTCCGTCTCTCCATGAGCTTCACATACCTCTTGTTTAAAGTTATGTATGGATCCGCCTCGACTTCATCACTTCCCAAATTATTCCACCTTCCTGACAATTCTGTGACTGAAGAAATACTTCCTAACAACTTCTTGTATAACATCATCATCGGTATCCCTGTGATTCAACTGAGTCTTTCAATTTTCCAACTAGACTCCTTGTTGCTGTGTCCCATTACTGGAACATTCTGTCTCTGTCCTACGTTGTCGATTCCTCTCAGCATTTATATTGTCGTTTTATATATCATCTCTATCTCTCCTGTCTTTCAGTGTCTTCAGGTTACTTTCACTTAACTTCTCGCATATATCCCTTAGCACCGGGACAGTCCTTGGTTGCAAATCTCTGCACTTTCTTTAGTTTCCTTACATGCTTGGCAAGGTGTGGGTTCCAAACTAGTGCTGCATACTCTAGTATGGGCCTAACGTACACGGTGTACAGGGTCCTGAACGATTCCTTATTAAGATGTCGGAATACTGTTCTTAGGTTTGCTAGGCGCCCGTATACTTCAGCAGTTATTTGGTTGACGTGCGCCTCAGGAGATGTGGGGTGTTACCCCCCAAAAGGGACCCTTTTCCTTGAGTGAGGTTTGTAGTCTCTGGCCCCCTAGACTATACTCCGTGTGCGGTCTCCTTTGCCTTTCCCCAATCTTCATGACTTTGCACTTGGTGGTGTTGAACTCCAAAGGGATCTGGACAGGTTGTAGGCCATTCACAAATACCTGGAGCAGCACCGGTACTAGGACTGACCCCCGTGGAACCCCACTCGTCGCAGGCGCCCACTCTGACACCTCGCCACGTACCATGACTCGCTGTTGTCTTCCTGACAGGTATTCCCTGATCCATTGTGGTGCCTTTCCTGTTACCCGTGTCTGGTCCTCCAGCTTTTGCACTAATCTCTTGTGTTTAACTGTGTGTGTGTGTGTGTGTGTGTGTGTGTGTGTGTGTGTGTGTGTGTGTGTGTGTGTGTGTGTGTGTGTGTGTGTGTGTGTGTGGAGTTTGTCCATGTATATGCATGAGTTTTATAACCTAAGTGAAAGTAAAAGTATCAAGACATACCTGAAATCATTCATGTTTATGAGACACAAAACACACCCGCAATCCTACCATCATTCAAAACACTTATAGATTTCCATATTACTCTCGGCAGGACGGTAGTCCTTCTCTGGGCGGTTCCTGTTTACCAACCTACTTCCTAGGTATACTTGTATTAATATTATAAAATAATAAGACCACAGAAATCATTAATCACTACATTAACGATTTTTTTTCACGTTACTTTAGATCTATTTTTCTCTATGTATTAACTGTGCGTCTTTTTTTTTTTGTGTGTGTGTTAGCAGATTCTTACAATTTTTCTTATTTATACATTCATACTTTATTCTGACTTTAAATATCATGAGCCAGACTCCATTTTTCATATTAGCATCTGGGCAAGTTATGGTGTGTTTGTGTGTGTGTGTGTGTGTTTATACTCGGCCTAATTGTACTCAACTAATTGTGGTTGCAGGAATCATTCTTAGTCCTGGCCCGCCTCATCCACTGATCGCTACTATGTCTACTTCCTGCTCCACGAGCTTTAATCTACCGTCTTCTTATAGCTATGCTAGGTTCCTCTCACCACTACCTGACCTCTAGACTATGCCACTTCCTGCAACACTATGGCTGAAGAAATACTTCCTAACATATCCTGTGACCTAATATGAGCTTCAACTTCAAATGTGACCTCTTGTTCCCTGTATCCTATCTCTGGACATCCGTCCTCCACCTTGTCGAATCTCTCAGAATTTTATACTTCGTTAGCACGTCCTTCCCTGTCCTCCTGTCCTCCAGTTGTCCCGTCAGGTCGAGTTCTCTTAACCTCTCCTCGTAAAGACACACCCGTTAACTCCGTGACTAGTTCGTTGCCGAACCTTTCCATTTTCTCTAGTTTCTGACCGTGTTTTGTCAGGTGAGAGATCCAAACTGAAGCTGCATAGGTTTTCCCCCCCCCCCCAAAAAAAAAAATTTTTTAATAAAGGCCTGATATATGCGGCATAGAGGGTCAGGAGACGACTCCTTACTGAATCTAGGAATGCTGTTAAGTTCTCCTAAGTCGCTCATATGCTGCAGCAGTTTTATTTGCTTCTGTGCTGTGGCCTTAGGAGATGTGATCGTAATTAAATAAACACCAGATCCTTTTCCTTTGAGTGAGGTTTGCGTATTCTTTGGTCCCCTTATTCATATACACATCACGTTGGTGTATCATTACCTTCAATTCCTCTTCAACTCTGTATTCTGGGGTTTTGTGAGTTGGGGGGTCCTGGCAGGGAGCCGTGTGTTAGTGTGTGTGTGGTGTGGTGTGTGTGTGTGTGGTGTGTGTGTGCGGAGCGCGAGCGCCTTCCTTCGCCGTTAATGTCCTCGCTTAAATTTGGTTGCAGGGATTAATCTCATCTACTGGCTCCACCTCCTGCAAACCGCTAATGGTTTTCAACGCGCTCCTGGTCAACGTGAACTCTTATCATACCTTTAAGGTCGTAAATTCCGATTTCCTTTTTACCACTTTCCTGTCTAAGTCGTTCTACTTCCTGACCACTCTAAGCGTTAAAGGAGAATTTCCTGATATCCCTGTTACTATATGTGCTTGTAACTTTCACGTGACCTTGTGTACCTGAACATCTGCCTCTTCAAACTGACTCTCCCCAGTCCTACAAACTGGCAGTTCCTCTTCTACACGTCTAAATCATATTCTTCGACCATATCTGTTCTCTAGTGTCCATCAAGTTTTCAACTCTTCAAACCTGTCCTCGTAGTTTCATACCCCACACTTCTTGGACTAGCTTATGCAACCTTGCACTTCCCCGCTTTACATCTTAACAGATCTGGGTTTCTGTACTAAGCCCCGAATACTCCAAGTTCGCTTTGGCAAATAGCGTTGTAGGGTCCTGAATGCTTGCATGTCTGAAGCTCCTGAAGCACATCCTTTAAATTTAGCCAAGCCTCGCGTGTCCTGCAACGGTTATTGTGGTTTGCTGTGGTAATCTCGGCGTAAAATGCCGTACCTACAGTATGCTCTCCCTTATAACCTACACTTTCAGGAAGGTTTGTATCATTTTATTCCTCTAGCTATTATACTGATTTGGACCTACCTTTCGCTTCTTGTGTAGGTGTGTGTATTGTGTGTGTGTGTTGTGTGTGTGTGTGTGTGTGTGTGTGTAGTGTGTGTGTGTGTGTGTGTGTGTGTGTGTTTGTATGGTGTGTGTGTATGTGTGTGTGTGTGTGTAATGTGGTGTGTTGTATGTGGTGGTAGAAGAGTGCTGTCTGCGGATCTGGAGTACATACAGTAGAAGCGTGTGTGTCTGTGTTTAGCCCTACTTCTGCTATGAATCTTCCCTGTTGTGTCTATGAATGGCATTATGTCTATGATGTTTTTTTACACACTTATGTTACTGTACTCGTATGCTTTTGAGTTGTGAAAACACCTAAGGATACATTTAAACACTGCCTATGTGAAGCAAGAAAAACATGTGCACCTAACAGTTTACTCTATTGTCGGGTCGCGGCCAGTCCCGCTAACTGTTCACTCGTTCACAAAGAATGAAAGAGTGATCACTCACAGGCAGCTAAAGGCACACACACTATAAAAAGATGACAGCTAATCATATGCACTACATTAAGTAAGCATAATACGCCTGGGAGGAAGTACATTATCAGAGCGCTTAGATTCCTACAGCAGTCTCAAGAACTAAAAATTAGATCGGAATCATTGTATATGACGCCGACAATGTATTATCCACTCTTTCTCAAACTGTTGACAAGCAATATAACTTTCACTCTGCAGTGTTATTCCAATTATTTCATAGAATTTTGTATATTACTCTTTGTCCACAGGATGAACTGGTATAAAAGCAGTTACTCCAGAAAACACCCAATACCCGCCAGTCTACGCCCACACCAACTACTGCTACATTTCGAAAAGAAACTCTGACGTCACCTCATTCCACTGCCTTTGGTTACTCGGCTACGTTGGGTGGATGACTTTTTGAACGTTGCCACGCGCTATGTACTGCCGAATCGCTCTAGCACCGTCCTGTGACACGAAAGGTTCGACAACGTTTTAAGCTGTGGTGCCAAAACATAACGATTATAAGTGTGTCACAGTGTGCGTGAAACTGCAGAGCAGAGCTATGGCTCGTCCGTCTCCTTCAATAATCTGTTCCTTATATACATATATGTATTTTTATTTTAATTTTCACAGTAAAAATTTTGTCTTTCCGTCTTTTTGCACAATTGTGCAGCGGTAATCCTTGTTGCAGATTTATATTTAAACTAGGAAATCTATCAAATCGTAACAAGTACCTTGTAAAATTGGTATAATGTTTCCTCTCGCCTTGTAGTCAATCAACATGGAAACATAATGTTTTTAATTCGTTTCCATCATAGTTCATACTGCGCTCAAAATTTGACAGCCCATTATGTAAATCTTCTTTAAACGTTTTTTTTTAACTTATTTGTGTAATTTCCTAAGGTGTGCTAACAGAGCATTACGCTGCATATTACAATTTTGGTCTATAAAAATATGTTCAACTTTAACATTTTCTCTCCATATATTGGAAAATCCTTCGCATAAGTTGACAGTGTGAGAAAATGCAACACGGATATTACTCCCAAATTTCCTTTCTCTATCTCATACTTTCTGCATTTTTTGCCTTTCAGCTATATTCTTCTGGTGGCGTCCTTTTACTTTCTCTGCTCAATTTGCTATTACATGGAAATTTATCAACCATCAAAAATCCACGTGTTCAAAGATATCCAATCCTGTTGTAAGGATTTACATTGAATTCTCATCATTAATCTTACATTTATTGTAGTTCCTCTGGAAACATATTTGTTCATTTCTTATTCCTTTCATGGTAAAATGCATTTAGAATATTAGAAATCACTATTAGTCATTTTGTTCCTTTATAACTGTATGATATTCCTCTTTAAAGGAGGCTGCGATTTTATTAGGAGGATAAAAAAGGAAGAATTTAAAAATTAGGAAAAAATGTTTCCATCGAAAAATAGAGCATAATTCTGACAGCACGTTGATGTAAATTAGCTTGTTTCTATGATATGTCTCTAAGTATGTGCTGTCCAAAAATATTGTAGTTTTGTTTTGTGTTCATGCTGTCACAAAAAGACATGATGGCAATTCGTGTTTTTTCTATCCCTACAAAATTACGATTTTTAGGATTGTTTCATTCTAATAACACTACAATTGTAACTTTCTCTGAGGACTCCAATCAAATTCAGGAAAGAGAATAAGCAACTCAGCACCTGAGGACTGTCAACATGTATTTGTAGGCGAGCACTTACTGAAAGTGGCGCAGCCATGACCGTAGAGTTATCTTTACAGAAAACATAATACTAATCTGTATAACTCAGGGAAATGAAGATATTGACAATATTTTTCCATTATTAGAGAAAAGCGTTTATAGGAGTGTACGATTTTTTGCATCACATTATTTTTGAGTAATGATGTTACTACTAGCATGTAAAGGTGATTTGCGTTTTTTACCGCTTTGTTTTTAGTGATTTTTTTTTTTCTCTCCCCCTCCAAAAAAAAAAAAAAAAAATTTAAAAATAATAAAATTTCAACATTTTTATATGCAATCTCTTGACATTTGCTCAAACTGGTTATTACCATGAGAATCTAGACCTTATCTTTCATCTGTGCCACTGATCATATTCATCTACCAATATCTGTAGAGAAAAGGATAGTTTTATGCCAATAGAATAGGCACTATTTATTTTTTCTGTCTTTAAGGGAAAAAGTCACTACAGTGTGTTGGTTCAAATGCTTGCTTAAATTCACTGTAAAAAAAGATCATTGAAATTGGACCAAAATTTATCAAAAACTGAATCTTATTCGGCTAGCACCCTCCTAAAAGTCTTTCAATCCATGTGATTATTATCTTTAACCTCCATCAAATATTTTTTAGTTTCCACAAGTAATATTACATGGTGAACCCTATCAAAACTTTTCTAATGTCAGGGTAAATGCAATCTGCCCATACATTTCTTTCTTGCACAACTCTTTGAGTAATTCTCTCATAATAACTTAGCAATTTGATAACATGAAAGTCTGCAGACGCTCAATCACTTCTGAGTTTACCTAGTAGTTAGAGGCTACATTCGCTGTGTGCATGTGAATAGTACAATAGTACTCTCGTGTTTTTTCTTCTTCAATAAATTTGAACAACAACAACAACTATCAATGAACCAGTCTTTACTTTATAGGGTGTTCCATGTCACTTTCTCGAAAAGCATAAACAAGATAACGTGCTGCTTTTCTTATGCTTCTATATTGAAACCTATTCCACGAAACAGTTTCATAGTTTATAAGCTTTTACGAGCCCCTAACACAGTTAGCAACTGTTAGCCATAATAATAATTTACCTTTATCCTTAGGAAGGTAGGAACTAACCATTGATATAGCTATAAGACAGTTTGTAGGATCCTAAAATAGGTAGGATTAGAATTTAATGTACTTAATAGTTAGAAGAGCTACTATTCAAATCGAATACAATCAGTAACAACGCTAACCTCGTCAGTCTACCATCTCAGAGACACGAGAAAGGCGTGACTTAAGATTAGCCAGAAAACTTGAATTTTACTCATATGGACTGGGGAACCGACAAGACTAAAGAAGCTTCTTCAGGTACCTAAGGTCCTTTTGATCCAGGCCAGCCAGCGAACTAACTTTCGGTTTCCTGCAGCATAATTGGACCAATCTTTCTGCAGAAAACGCGGGTTGAGTATGTTCGCGGAGTGATCTAGGTGGATGCGGCACCGGAAGTCCCATGCATAAACTGAGGTACTGAGAGTTAAGGAAGCGTAATACTTCGTCTTTCAAGTGAGCTCGACATTGGCCTTTTCTACAGTTAGGAATGTCACTTCACAGTTATGTGGATTTTTATGCATGATACAACTGGTGTGCCAGATATATTAAACTCGGGTTATCTGTGTACAACAGCTTTGACAAATCTGCAGCGCACTAAACACAGTTCGTACAAAAGTGCACATAGTTGAATGCTGAATTGATACTGCTAAAAAGTGATAACATGACCTTATCCGCACATTTTTGAGACTCAAGGTACTATCCAGATTTAGGTGTTTAGTTTTTTTCTTCATTAGACATATAAAAATTTCTTTACTTCTCTTCATATTTCACTTTTACTGTAATTCAGCTTCTCTATATTTTTATATATGTATATTTACATACGTGCATATGTGCATCGATATGAGTAAGTTTGGAGTATTTACATATTTGTAAGTTCCGGGAAAACTGAACACCATTGTTGCTACCTCTTCAGTATTTAGTTTGATATGTACATATGTATATAAAATTTAACGGGCCAAGTCAGACCGAAACGTCGTCATAAGCTTATTTCTCCTATGTGTGGGTTATTTGTGTATAAAGCGCAAATTCCGAATACTCAAATTGTCAATGAGAACGACGAAGGACTTGGGAGTAAGAATGAGAAAAACGGAAAGAGGGAAATGATCGTTTTCATGAAAATCAGCTAACACAGACTAATCAAAGTCCAGCTTGATAAAAGTTAATGATATAAAGAGATCTGAAGGAATAATATGAGTGCTAGGATCAAAAAGTGGAGGCGTGAAATTACTTATAACACGAAGAAAGAGGCGAGGCAAAAGCATTTAACTGGTCCCCATGAGAGTCGCAGCGAGACCCTCCCAGGAAATATGATAAGCATTAAATTTATTTAATAAAAGACGTGGCGGAGGTAAGGAATTGCAGAAGGAATTTAGGGATGGATGAAGAGCGTGACGTGCAAAGATACAAAGAGCAGACTGAGTACAACTTTACCGATGTATAAGTTAAAACAAAAAGCCGAGAATAAGGAATATCATTTTGCATAAGATGTTCATTCTCATTAAATGTCTCGTTGTGAAAAGGATTAAATGATGCAATAAAAGTCAAAGATAGGAAGGCCAACTGTTGAATGTAATTTCGGTTTTTGCAAGCAGATACAAACAGGGGAACTAGATGAGGAACATTTGCAGCTGCCATCGATTTCTCTCCACAGCATATGATATTCCACTGCAAAAAAACATTATCAGTAACTAATAAGATAACGGTAACAGAAAGCACACGGTGGCTTTGGACTAGAACGGTTAAAAAAAGCTGATGTGTAAAAATAGCGGTAAGTTAGAAATACGCGATTTGTGGACAACCATAGAAAAAAGAGGTTGGACAGGGGCAGGTGCACGAACAGGTGCAGGAGGAGGTGGGTCGGTGTCCAATGCGGGTTTTGACTTCATGATAATACCCGAAGCATGATGCAAGAGGCGTAGTAGATGTAAAGAGTAGACATTGGCAGGTACCAAAATAGGTGGAAACATATAAGGGGTAGTGATATCCTGGGAGGAAGGAATCTGGGTGGATACAAGGAAGGATGGGATAATGGCAGAATGTGCTGGTTGGATTGTTTACCACAACTATCACAGACAGGAGAAGGCAAGGCGCGAGACACCAACGTAGGGAAGGTGAAGTACGGGGGAACAGTAGACTGGTAGGGAGTTTTGGCGACTGGAGAAGTCTTGGGGCTTTGAGGTTTTTGAGGACGAGTGAAGAGCCCAGCCTAAAAGATGGTGGATAAACAAGGGAAATCGAAGAGGACGTGGTAATAGGAATGGGAGAAGGGGGAGGAACGTCAGAGACGAGGATTTCATCAGTGTTGGACAAACAGGTGACTGCGGGGAAGCGCACATGGACCTGTGGATGCTGGGCTTCTTTATATACTTGTCTCATTACAATCCAATAATGACGAACCTTTTCTAGTGGTAATAAGATATTTTACTGCACCGTGTAACTTTATTATATGAAGCAATCGTATATCCTACTTCTTGTCCAAGAATACCCTCGATCTGGCCAATAGTGCTGATACGGCATGGAAACCACCTTTCATCCTACCCAGTACACCAGAATGATAGCTCCCGAATGAGAGGGCTCAGCCAACAAGGCGAATTACCAGAAACGCCGGGAGTCGAAACCTTTGGCTGCCACCTCCAGGAGACGATAGGCAGCCTCCAAGAATACTTCCGTCATAAAAAGACATGCGAGGTCGCCCACCGAGGCCTAAGAGAGCAGCCTCGCTTTCATTCTAATTCCTAAACAAACTGCACTACCACCGATAACGATCCCTTACCCCACTACCTAGGAGATGACATTCACAAGCTGGAAATATTTCAAAGCATGAGACCGAATGGTGAGAGGAACGGACGAGATGAGGGATGTTTAGATTAGATCCGAAGAGACAAGAAATCTAATTCCTAGGATCAAAGAACTCCTTCGTCAAGCCAAAAGACATTCCCTCCCTTCACCCTTCAAAGAGATTCTCCTGAGAATAAGATTTTTTCATGTTGTTTTCTGTTGTTTAACTTTGATTTATTGCGTTTATTCCATTTCTCATATTTTGTCTCGTGTATGATTTCTATGTCATGATTATGAACTTATTTATTTCTTGCTTTGAAAGTTTATGGTAATTTTGTTATCCTTTAATAACTCACTGTGTTTATATATATTTCCTACTATTTATTTTTTTCATCTTGGATTTTGTAACTAATTATGGGGGGATTGAAAACAAAATAACTAAGTCTATGGTAGACAAATCTCTTGCATATGGTGTAAAACGTTTCTAGCAGACAGATCACTACTTGTGGCTTTGCTAGGTCAAAGTATAACTCATTGAGTAATAATTAGATACATCTTTTCAGTGAAGTTCTCAGAGATACAACGTAGAAGGTAAAATTAATCAAAATATTAATAATAACACCATTTACAAAGTACACATATTAACACATCATAGTTGCTCCTGTTGACTTATTCTGGCTTAAAACATAAACATAACTTCAAAGAAAGATATAAAGTATCATCAGGGATGCTCTAAGAATCCAAACACAACTATGGGAAGGGTCGGAAATGTTATACCAGCATCCCAGTAACAAACGCAATTTGCCCCAAACGCTCTTGAACCTGTGTACTGGCACACAGCGCAACTCTAATAGATATGACATGGCTCTAACATCACTTACCGGCAGTCTTAATTAAGAATGCATAGGTGAATGTATGCGTACAGCCAATATGTGTGTGTGTGTGTGTGTGTGTGTGTGTGTGTGTGAGAGAGAGAGAGAGAGAGAGAGAGAGAGAGAGAGAGGAGAGGAGAGAGAGGAGAGAGAGAGAGGAGAGAGAGAGAGAGAGGCAGAAGAACAGAAAGAGAGAGAGTTAGGAGAGAGAGATGGGGATGGATGGAGGGATGGGTAGGACTCTGTGGATCATTGTTCTCCCATAAATCCTCAGTAAATCACAACGGCATTGCCTTGCACATTACACCAGCAATAAATAAATTTTTAATACGTTATTAACTCCATTCTGTGCGTATAATTTTAGTACTGTTAATAATAATATTATTTCACTATTTACGTAAACATGTTTTATATAATTAAAATTACAAAAGTACATAATTTTTACATAAAACGTTAATACACAATGAAAACTTTAAAGAACATGAAAAATACGTTGTCTAGCCATTGTCCAACCGGGAAGAATGTTTTTCATGGCACCATTACCCTCCAGTAGGTGATTAATCAGGTTTCATGCAAGGTTTGTACCCGAAAACATGTCCTAACATTGCACTAGACCCTGTGAAAGCATCGATGATAAGCTCATAATTATTTTTATGAAGAATTAAGCTTGGGTCTTCCTCAAATAACCACAGCCATATTTCTTACAAGCTGACTGACTGACTTTGGTCCCCCGGTGTTGTCCTGGTCCGAGTATTTTCCAGTGGGTGAAAATACCCGGTAGTATTTTCACCAGTTGGTGAAAATACTACTTAAAATACATGAAGCCTAAGAAAGACTGTATATAGTAAATATACGTTTCTCTGGTTGACACGAGAAGTAGAAAATATACGCGCATTAGATAAATACGCACAGTAGATAAATAGAGCTTTCTCTGAATCATTAACAGTTAATCAAAATTGTAAATTTATAAAAGTCGTGGCAAGATTTGTAATTAAAATATTTCTTATTAAATATTGTAGAAGATTCCTCGAATGCAGATCATTAATAGGTAGAATTTATTATAACCTTAAATTTTATATACATATGTACATATCAAACTAAATACTGAAGAGGTAGCAACAATGGTGTTCAGTTCCTGGAACTACAAATATGTAAATACTCCAAACTTACTCATATCGATGCACATATGCACGTATGTAAATATACATATATAAAAATATAGAGACAGCTGAATTACAGAATAGTGAAATATGAAGTGAAAGTAAAGAAATTTTTAATAGGTCTAATAAGAAAAAACTAACACCTAACTGGATAGTACCTTGAGTCTCAAAAATGTGCGGATAAGTCATGTTATCCACTTTTTAGCAGTTCAATTCAGCAATCAACATATGTGCACTTTTGTACGAACTGTTTTCTAGTGCGCTGCAGATTTAGCAAAAGCTGTTGACACAGACTACCCGAGTTAATATCTCTGGCACACCAGTGTCTCATGCATAAAAAATCCACATAACTGTGAAGTGACATTCCTAACTGTAGAAAAGCAATGTCAGCTCACTTGAAATGACGAAGTATTACGCTTCCTTAACTCTCAGTACCTCATTTATGATGGACTTCCGGTGCTCATCCACCTAGATCACTCGCGGAACATACTCAACCCGCGTTTCTGCAGAAAGATTGGCCAATTATGCTGACAGGAAAACGAAAGTCTAGTTTGCTGGGTTGGCCTGGATAAAAGTACCCTAGGTACCTGAAGAAGCTTCTTTAGTCTTGTCGTTCCCCAGTCCAAATGAGTAAATTCATGTTTTCTGGCTAATCTTAAGGGGGCCGTAGGGCAAATTCCGCGCGCGCTCACCGAAAAATCGAAAAAAAAAAAATATGGAAATTGAGTTATATATACTGAAAAATAGCTCAACTCTTTGGCAACACAATGGTACCACTAGATTCTGAGCTACATCAGTAAGTGTAAACTGTTTGATATACCAACGTTTCTTCAGACACTGCCTACAGAATTTACCCACATAATTAATCACAGATTTACTCATGCGTTGCAGTTAATTTATCCATGTGTTTTAGGTTTTAGGTCAGATTGGCATTTGTCAATAAAATTAACCAGTTATAAAATACTACAAACGGTAAAAAAATAAAACAAAATAGTGCAATGTTCTGACGAACGAGCAAAAAACTTGGGATCCACTGATTGCACCAGAAAAATCTAATATACTGTTCAAAAAGCAAGTGTCTTAGTGTCTATGTGTCTTAGCAACAGTGAAATTCTCTTAATAATCAGGTTTTCGGTATCAACATCACTGGAGACGATCATCAGACAGTGATCAGCACACAATATAGAATGGTATTAGCCTTGGTAATTGATACCGACAAATTGGTTTAACGAAAACAAGTTAGCAAACATGCGAGTTACAACTCGTCCTCAGCGAACATCTTACACACTGTGGAAACAAAAAACATATGCAGTTTAATGTGATCCTTTATTGACAACGTTTCGCCCACACAGTGGGCTTTTTCAAGTCACAAACAAATCTACCTGGGGTGGAAGGTACGGGAGTATTTATAGTCAGGTTCAGAATGTTGAGGTCAGGTGGAGAATGCTGCATCTGAGGATCCACTGGGTGGGGTTATAGAGTGGATCCTCAGATGCAGCATTCTCCACCTGACCTCAACATTCTGACTATAAATACTCCCGTACCTTCCACCCCAGGTAGATCTGTTTGTGACTTGAAAAAGCCCACTGTGTGGGCGAAACGTTGTCAATAAAGGATCACATTAAACTGCATATGTGTTTGTTTCCATAGTGTCGGTATTTTATACCATTTATTTTCATCTTACACACTGACGATATCTAGAAGCCTTGCTAAGAGCCGTCACCGACACCGTAGAATATAATGCTGGACGCTACAAAATTAAAAAAAAATAATGGCGTACGTGATACTCAGCCTGAAAAAGCACAATCTACCTAACAAATGAGTCACATGACCCCATTATCTACCTGACCCTCTCAATATGTTGTATTTCGTTTTTTAGGTCACCGTGAGTCACTCAGCTTATATATACTGTTTTTTTGTCGGTCTCAGGACTGAAACGTTTTGTAATAAACGTTTCTAGAGTTTGCTCAGGTGTCTTTTGTTCTAAGTTTGATAAATCCTAATCATAATTTTTTATAGGGGTGGACCCGGGAAGCCAGGGCAAAGTCTCTGTCATATGACCAAAAGCTCCAGCTGCGGGTCATCACATGACTAAGACCAGCGACAGAAAACACTCGTCCTGTTTCCTGACAAACCTTGTCTGATCTAACATTTTTAAATAACATAAATTGTCTTACCTTCAGGAGCAACGTAAGTAGTGAAGTCAACATCAACGTCAGTAGTTACGTCTGGCTTTTTCACTCATTCAATATATCAATTTCTGCCGTATGTTTCCTGCCGTATGTTTCCGTATGCCGCATGTTTACACGTATGTGCAGACTGACCACATGTTACGAACGTTAATCGTCTTACGAGTCACTTGAACACAGGTTTTGCAAGTAACTTTGAAACTTTAGTTTTCTTAAGGACGCTTTATAACGTTTTGTAATGCAGGTTTTATATGAACTACATGTTATATAACGTTGTACATAGTCTATGTTATATACGTTATATAACCTATGTTATATAACGTATGCTATTATAAGTCTGTTAACTCTGTTCTATAAGGTACGTGTGTCTTATAATGTTTATTTTAAACTTATATACATTTACGTACACAAAATATCAACGTTCACTTGAACGCTGCCTGACCCGCTGTAATTTCCCTTAAATCATCAAATCACTAAGTTGACACACGCGACTAACACTGCTGGAGGAACTCCAAGAACTAACTTCAAGATGCAATTTTCTTGTCAGGTGTTTCTGACCTTCCCTGGGCTGCCCATCCTCACACTTCAGGGCCAATCAAAAGTCGAGGAAAACATGCGGGACCAATCAGAGATCGATAATTACCTGTAACTGTCCCGAGCCGCTTGTTAGATCATCTGTACTTGTCTGTGTGCGGGTGAGTATATTGTCAACATATACAATTTGTATTTATAGTGTATATATACAATTTGTATATATAGCGAAAGGTGTATCTTTCGGTCACGGAGTATATACTCAGAAAGATGGATATATATATTAGTGTATATATATATATACAGTTAATGCAAAATAACAACTCTGAAAGAATAGAGAAATTTCAAGCGCTTTCGTGACTACTCACATTATCAAGGAACTATGAAAGTAAAGCATCCAAGGAAGCTATATAAGGGGTCTGGCCAACACCTCACTATCAGATCCCACAACGGTTAAACACCTGACGCGCGGCGAGCCAACTTGGATAGGTCCCTTGCACAACTCACCCCCAAGCTATTCTACCCAAGAAAATTTAAAAATTATTATTTGTCCAGTGTATTATTAAATTCTTCCCAAATTCTATTAATTATAAATGGATCTAATTTATATAAACCAAAGGAAATATTCATATTATTGTCAAAACTGCTTTTTATGAAACAAGATTCAATTATATTCCTGTCGACCATGGACTTGCTTGATACTACTTTCTCAACTTTTTGAAAATCAATTGGATGGTTAAAATCTCTTACATGAATAAATAGAGCATTGGAATCTTGTCCAGTTCTAATGCTATATTTATGTTGTTTTAATCTTAGTTCGAGTTTTTTACCAGTTTAACCGTAATAAACCAAGTTTTCATGGTAAGGGAGAACCAACATATTTTTAGTTGAATAAGGCTGGTTGTCCCTTTTTGGATTATAAAAAGTGTCTCTAGCAACTTTAAAAGATTTATCAATTACATTTCTTGGGTATTTTAAATCATTACCTATTTCATAAATTTTGGATATTTCCTCATCTATGAACTCAGGACTACAAATTCGTAAAGCTCTCAAAAACATTGATGAGAAAACAGACAGTTTGACTCTATCTTGATGCGAGGAATAATAGTGGACATAGGAACAGTTATTTGTAGGTTTTCTGTAAATTTTAAATTTGAATTCATTATTACCCTTAATAATTAAAACATCTAGAAAAGGCAATGAGTTATTTTTTTCAAATCAACAGTAAAGTTTATAGAATGGGCTAAGCTATTTAATTTTCCAAGGAAATGGTGTATATCTACATTTTTGGGCATTTAAGACACAAAATTTCATCAACATATCTGAACCATTTAGCTCTATTAGGGAGGATTGTGTTAAGCAACCTTGTTTCAAAAAATTCCATGTATAGGTTACTAAGAACAGGTGAAAGAGGATTTCCCATTGCCATACCAAACTTCTGAGTGTAAAACGTATCATTAAATACAAATTTTGCATCAACAATGCAAAGTTTAATAAGTTTAATGATAGTAGGAACTGGCAATGGTAAATCATAGTTAACGAGTTCTTCAGATAAGAAACTTAATAAATCATCAACAGGAACTTTCGTAAACAAGGAAGTAACATCAAAACTAACAATGTTAAAATCATTTAAGTCAGTCAAGGAGCTTAATTTATCAACCAGGTCTATGTTGTTTTTGACATTAAAGTTAGAAATTTTGCCAACAATAGGGCTCAAAATATCAACAAGCCATTTGGATAATTTATATGAAACTGACCCTATGGAGCTAATAATTGGTCTGACTGGATTCCCTGGTTTGCGTGTTTTTATTAGTCCATACATGTAAGGCAAAGATGGATTAGTGGAAGTAAATTGTTTGATTAATTCATCTTTGCCTTTCAGTAGAAGTTTTATTGTTTTATTGAAATTGCTGTTAACGGTTTCTAGGGGATTTTTCCTAAGTTTAGAATAGGTTTCAGTATCATCTAAGAGATTATTCATTTTTTCTTGGTAATCATTTTCTTTCATAATTACTATTGCATTTATTTTGTCTGCTTTAGTAAGGCGCAAATTTTTGTTGTTATTACGTGCATCATAAGACTTAAAGAATCTTTGAGGGCAATTGGGAATGTTTGGTTTTAACATAGAGCTATATACCATTCCTTTACTAATATTAATTTTATCAGAGGATAAATCAGAAAATTTTTCAAAGTTACAAAAGGCTTTTGCAATTTCAACATTATTAAGTTTTTTTGAAGGTGCAAAACTTAGGCCAAAACCTAGAGCAGCAGTTGTATGTTTGTCTAAAATTTCATCTGATAAGTTAATTACAAATTTGTTATTAGCATGCTTTCAATTAAAATGTCTAATTTTCTTTGTAGTTTGCTCTTGAGTTCGTTACAAATTCTTCTGAGTTTATTATAGCAATGATCCAACATACTGCGTTTCCATTCTGATGGAATGGCCTGATTAAAAGAGTATTTTTTGTTTCTCAATATTTTGAATGCTTCCTTCTCCTGTATTTTAGTTATTTCAATATGTTTCTGAAGAATAATTCTCATAAAATCATCAAAAGGACGATCTCTCATGTCAAGGAGTCTATTAGGTAAAAGAGACTTGGGCAGAACTTGTTCATTTAAAAAATTTTTTAAAAAATTAAGTCGAATTTTTAACTTGTGGGACTTGATCAGTGGGATCTTGTGGGATTTGTAATTAACTTATGAGATGAAATTTTAGACAAACATACAACTGCTGCTCTAGGTTTTGGCGTAAGTTTTGCAACTTCAAAAAAACTTAATAATGTTGAAATTGCAAAAGCCTTTTGTAACTTTGAAAAATTTTCTGATTTATCTTCTGATGAAATTAATATTAGTAAAGGAATGGTATATAGCTCTATGTTAAAACCAAACATTCCCAATTGCCCTCAAAGATTCTTTAAGTCTTATGATACACATAATAACAACAAAAATTTGCGCCTTACTAAAGCAGACAAAATAAATGCAATAGTAATTATGAAAGAAAATGATTACCAAGAAAAAATGAATAATCTCTTAGATGATACTGAAACCTATTCTAAACTTAGGAAAAATCCCCTAGAAACCGTTAACAGCAATTTCAATAAAACAATAAAACTTCTACTGAAAGGCAAAGATGAATTAGTCAAACAATTTACTTCCACTAATCCATCTTTACCTTACATGTATGGACTAATAAAAACACGCAAACCAGGGAATCCAGTCAGACCAATTATTAGCTCCATAGGGTCAGTTTCATATAAATTATCCAAATGGCTTGTTGATATTTTGAGCCCTATTGTTGGCAAAATTTCTAACTTTAATGTTAAAAACAACATAGACCTGGTTGATAAATTAAGCTCCTTGACTGACTTAAATGATTTTAACATGGTTAGTTTTGATGTTACTTCCTTGTTTACGAAAGTTCCTGTTGATGATTTATTAAGTTTCTTATCTGAAGAACTCGTTAACTATGATTTACCATTGCCAGTTCCTACTATCATTAAACTTATTAAACTTTGCATTGTTGATGCAAAATTTGTATTTAATGATAAGTTTTACTCTCAGAAGTTTGGTATGGCAATGGGAAATCCTCTTTCACCTGTTCTTAGTAACCTATACACTGGAATTTTTTGAAACAAGGTTGCTTAACACAATCCTCCCTAATAGAGCTAAATGGTTCAGATATGTTGATGATATTTTGTGTCTTATGCCCAAAAATGTAGATATACACCATTTCCTTGGAAAATTAAATAGCTTAGCCCATTCTATAAACTTTACTGTTGAGTTTGAAGAAAATAACTCATTGCCTTTTCTAGATGTTTTAATTATTAAGGGTAATAATGAATTCAAATTTAAAATTTACAGAAAACCTACAAATAACTGTTCCTATGTCCACTATTATTCCTCGCATCAAGATAGAGTTCAAACTGTCTTTTTTCTCATCAATGTTTTTGAGAGCTTTACGAATTTGTAGTCCTGAGTTCATAGATGAGGAAATATCCAAAATTTATGAAATAGGTAATGATTTAAAATACCAAGAAATGTAATTGATAAATCTTTTAAAGTTGCTAGAAACACTTTTTATAATTCCAAAAAGGGACAACCAGCCTTATTCAACTAAAAATATGTTGGTTCCCCCTTACCATGAAAACTTGGTTGATATGCCTTTCTTTTTAAGACTTTTAAATTTTAAAATTTATTCAAAAACCCTTGATTCAAAAAAAAAACTTTTGATAAAGAATTCCCCCCAAAATGCTGAGGAGGGGTTCATAAATTTCCTTGAAAATTTTTGCGATAAAGTTTATTACCGTCAAACGGGTAAAACTCGAACTAAGATTAAAACAACATAAATATAGCTTTTGAACGGGACAAGATTCCAATGCTCTATTTTTCTGTAAAAATTTTAACCATCCAATTGTTTTTCAAAAAGTTGAAAAGGTTTATCAAGCAAGTCCAGGTCGACGGGAATATAATGAATCTTTTTCATAAAAAGCAGTTTTGACAATAATAAATATTTCCTTTGGTTTAATTAAATTAGATCCTTTTAAAATTTAAATAGAATTTTGGGGAAAGAATTTAATAAACACGGGACAAAAAATAACTTTAAAAAAATTTTCTTGTTAGAATAGTTTTTTGGTGGGTTGTGAAAAGGGACCTGTCCAGTTGGGCCGGCGCGCGTCGGGTGTTTAAAACGTTGTGGGATATGATAGGAGGTGTTGGCCGACCCCTTAAATACCTTCCTTGGATGTTTTATTTTCATATTTTTCCTTGATATTGGAGTGTACGAAAGCGCTTGAATTTCGTATTTTTTCATAGGTTTTTTTGCAGATATATATATAATAAAAAATATATATTATTATTTATATATATATATAATATAATAATATATATATAATATATAATATTTTTAATATTATATATAATAATAAATATATATATATTATAACCGTCGTGCCAAATATGAAAAAAGGTAAATTTGCAAGAACTTTTTTAAAATTAAGTCCTTTCTAAATTTTTTCTTATACTTTAAAGTTTTTTTTTTTCTTTAAATGTTAATGTAAAAAATTTTAATTTTGCACCAAAAGAATTTTTAGAAAACTTACTTAACCTTTTATAACACAACAATTTTTTATAGCCAACCCAAAATATATACTTTAGATTTGTTTCAATAATTTAATACAAACAAACACGTGAAAATATTTTTTTCGTTGGTTCAGAAGCTTTGGCAAAATTATGCATACCAAATTTTCCTTGACCTATAGGCAAGATCAGCTTTTGCTATTTAACCCAAGATCGCAATTCTGCCTATTCGGCACGACATTTTTTAGAAATAAATATATATAATAATATATAAAATATATATAATATATAAATAATAATATATAATATATATATAAATAAAATTAATATATATTATAAAATATATAAATAAATATAATTATAATTATTAATATATATATAAATATTATATATAATATAATTAATTTATATATATTATTATATTTTAAGTTTTTATTACACACGGGCCGATTCCCCCAAGGCAGGGGGCCCGAAAAAGAAAAACTTTCACCATCTTTCACTCCATCATGTTTTGCCGAAGGGTGTTTTACACTACAGTTTTTAAACTGCAACATTAACACCCCCCTTTCAGATGAGGCCTGTACTTCCCACTCCGGGCTAAGTCCGGCCTCCCGGTTTCCCTGAATCCCTTCATAAATGTTTTTTTTGCTCACCTCCAACAGCAGTCAAGTATTAAAAAACCATTTGTTCCATTCACCCCCCCCTATCAAACCCCCCTTAAAAATGCATGCCTTTGCTGGGCCCCAAGCCCCCGCTACCCTCCTTTTACCCCCTCCCTCAATTTCCTGGGATAGTTTTTCCACACGATGATTACATCTTGAAGTCTTCTGTTTCGCCCATTCCCTACATGTCCGAACCACCTAAACCCCCCCTTCCCCAGCCCTCTGGACAACATTTTTTGGAAATCCCCCCCCTCCTCCTAATTTCCAAACTACAAATTTCTGCATTATATTCACACCACACATTGCCCCAACATGACATCCCCACGCCTCCCCTTCCCTCCTGAAACTTCATACCCACGCTTCACACCCATAAAAGCGTTGTAAAAAATACCCCATACTTTCCCCTCTTTGCCCCGGAAAAAGTTTTTTGTTCCACAGACCCCTAAGTGCCCCCACTCACTCTTTTTCCCCTATAAATCTATGATTCACTCATCTTTCATAGACCATCCGGACACGTCCACTCCCAAATATTAAATACGTTCACCTCCTCCTACTCTCTCCCTCCACTCTGATATTCAATTTTTCACACCAATCTTTTTGTTATCCTCATACCCTTTACTCTTTCCTTATCCCCTTTTAATTTTTTCCTTTTCCCACCCCCCCCTCCAAATTCATCCCCCAAATTTCTGCAACTTTCTTCAGAATCCCCCAAGGGCCATGTCATCAGCAAAGAGCACTGACAACCCCCATTTTTGTGTGTGATTTTTTATTTTTTAACTCCACCCCCTCTTCCAAGACCTCGCATTTACTTCTCTTAAAACCCCCCCCTAAAAATATATTAAAAACCACGGTGACACCCCAATCCTTGTCAAAGGCTATTTTTTACGGGGAAAAAAATTCCCTCTTTCCTACATACTTAACTTGACCCCACATCCCCGAAAAACTCTTCACTGCTTTCATAACCTACCCCCTACACCATCACTTGCAACATCTGCCCATTCCCCCGCTATCCCCCTGTCATCCCCTTTTTTCCAAATCATAATGCCAAAAAAGACCTCTTTACCCTTATCTAAATACTATTCATTTATATTTTTCACGGGAAAACACCGGGTCCACACACCCCCTCCCTTCCCTAAAGCCCCTTTTTCATCTGCTACCTTTCTCCGTCTTACTCTTAATTTTTTAAATTAACTCTACCATACACTTTACCAGGTACACCAACAGCTTAACCCCCTATAATTTTTCACTCTCTTTTATCCCCTTTCCTTTAACAAAGGAAAAATGCATGTCTCTGCCAATCCCTAGGGAAACCCTCTTCCCTACATTTTTTTAAATAATTGCCCAAAACCAATCCAAAAAAATATATCATCACCCCGCTTTTAACATTTCTATCTTTATCCCTCAATCCCGGCTGCCTTACCCCTTTCATTTCCCACGCCTCAGAACTTCCCCCACATCACAACTGCTCTTCCTCCTCCACAAATTTATTCCTCCTGCCCTATACACGAAAAACCAGCTTCCCTATTTCATCAACATTTAAAAATTTTCCCCAAAATATTCCCTCCACTTCCCATACCTAAATCCCATTTTTAATAACTCTCCCCTCCCATTTTTTTAAATGACAAATCCATTTGTTTCTAGGGTTTCTTAAATTTTAATCTCACTCCAAAACTTTTTTTTTATTTTCAAAAAATTTGTTGTAACATTAACCCCCTCTCTCATTTTCCTCTTTTTACATTTCTTCCCACTCTCTTAACCTCTCTCTTTTTTCCATAACTCTTCCCCCCTTGCATCACTTTTACTTTTTAAAAAATTCTCATATGCTAACTTTTTCCCAAAACTCTCTTTTCATCATCATTCCACCAATCGCTCTTCTTCCCCCCTGCACCCCCTTTCCTGTAACCACAAACTTTGCGAACACCAAACTACATTTTTAAACCTACCCCCTACCTCTTTGCCCCATTCCAGCTCTCATTACCCACTATCCCCCAATAGTGTTTATATCTACCCTAACTGCCTCCCTTTTAGTTTATAAACCTTCAAACCCCTCTTTTCCCCGATGTTCTATTCTCTTGAAACCCATTACCCTTTTTCTCTTGTAGCTACAACTAGAAAATGATTTATAATCTGTGGCCCTTATAAACATGTACACCTGAAGTTACTCAAAAGTCTTTTTTTTCCCATCAAAACCAACAAACTACTGTCATTTGCCCCAATCAATCTTTTATACTTATTTATCCTTTTTTTTTTGTATTACCTTAAAATAAACCCCTTTTTTTTTACAAAGTTCAAACAAAGGGCTCCCATTATCATTTTCACCTGGCAAACCCCAAAATTACCCACCACACCCCCTCTAAAAAGTTTCTCCTACTTTAGCATTTAGGGGCCCCCACCACAATTATCTTCACTTGGGTTTAAAGGCTCCTATACTTTCCCAACATCTCCCAAAAATTTTCCCCTCTCCCTGCTTCCTCTCTTTTCCCGGTGCATACACGCTTTTATGACCCACTTCTCGCTCCAACCTTTTCTTTAATCCCATAATTCTTGAATTTACACATTATATTCTCTTTTCTCCTTCCATAACTGATATTTACTTACTGCTACCCTTTCCTTTTTCTCTAACTCTCTCAGATACTCCAGATTTAATCCCCTTTATTTCCCCCCACTGAAACTCTCCTACCCCTTCAGCTTTTTTTTCGCTTAGAGCCGGCATCCCAACTTCTTTCATTTTAACATCAGCAAACATCTGTTTTTTGTCATCCGCACTACATCCCGCACATTTAAGCATCCCGTTTTTTTAAAGTTTTTCTTCTTCTCTTTTTTTTAAATGTTACAGGGGAAGGGGGAAAACCCCTTGCTCCCGGGATTTTTTGTCCCTCATACGACAAACCCGGCTTAGGGGGGAAAGATTGTTTTCCCCTTCCCCATGGATAATAGAAGAAAAAAAAAAACAAGAGCTATTTAGAAAAAGGAAAAAAACCCTATTGTAGTATATATATATTATAAATATTAATTTTAAATAAATTATATATATATGCTGTGCGTGTCTTGAAGTGTGACCAAAATGTAATAGGAGTACAAATATCCCCTGTTATCTACATGTTTATGAGACGAAAAAGAAAAAAAGCAAACCTAACCCTCAGCAAAAAAGTTAAGGTTTTTTTTTTCACAGTCATCTGGCAGGGGCGGGAGTACTTCCCTGGGGGTTGGGGCACCAACCCCTTACCTATATATATAAAATTATATATAATATAATATATATAAATAATATAATATATAATAATATATTAATATTATATATATATTTATATTTAATATGTCGGCGGAATAGCAGAACTTGCATCTTGGCTTAAATAGCAAAGTTCACTTGCCAATTTGGACAAGTGAAAATTTGTGTTACAATAATTTCGCCAAAATCATTCTGAACCTAACATAAAATATATTTTTTTACTAGTTTAGATTAAATTATTTAAAAAAAATCTAAAATAATATAGTTGGGGTTTGCTAAAAAAATTTTTCTTGTTATAAAAAGGTTGGTAAGTTTACTAAGATTCTTTTGGTGCAAAGTTTAAAAAATTTTTTTCATTAACAAAATGAAAAAAAATATCTTTAAAGTATAAGGAAAATTTTTGAAAGGGTTTTAATTTTAAAAAGTTCTTGCTAATTAACCGTTTTACTATTCAGCACGACATATTATATAATATATGTATATAATTAAAATATATAATATATATATATATATTAAAATATATATATATTTAATATAAATATAAAATATATATTAAAAATTTTATATAAAATATAAATAAATATATATTTATTTATATATAATTAAAATTTTGTCTGCCCAATAGGCAAAATTGCGATCTTGGCTTTAAAAAGCAAAATTCACTTGCCATATAGACAATGAAAAAATTTTTGTTGCAATAATTTTGTCAAAAAAATTCTGAATAACGAAAAAAATATTTTTACTGTGTTTTTTTTAGTATTAAATTTCTGTAAACAAATCTAAAAATATTTAGTTTGGGGTTTCTAAAAAAATTGCTCTTTTAAATAAGGTTAGGTAAGTTTTCTAAGTTCCTTTTAGTTCAAAATTAAAATTTTTTACATTAACGTTAATGAAAAAAAATAAATCTTTAAACGTATAAGAAAAATTTTTCTAAAAAGGGACTTTTTTTAAAAATGATTCTTGCAAAAGGGCCCTTTTTTTGGGGCATTTTCGGCACGATTTTAAAAAATATATAATATTATTTAAAATATTATAAATATATTTTATATATATTTTAATATTTTTAAATAAATATAATATAAATATATATATAATATATATATATATAATAAAAATTTTTATTGGGGGGTGTTGTTTTGGTGTGTGTGTGTGTGTGGGGTGTGTATAATTAATGAAAACCAACAAACGAGTGCAAATTGATGATCCCAAACACTGCGATACCCTGGATTAAAAACCCATGTTTTTTTTGACCCGCTTCGGTGAGAAAAAACCTCATGATGCTCTACCCCATGGGGGCCCAAACAAATTCTAAAAAGAATAAAGAACGGGGGGTGGGGGTTTGCCTCGGGAGGTACTTTCATTCCCCATCCCTTGGTGTATTGCCCTCAAAAAAAGCACTTTTTTTAATATTTCGGTATCCACAAAACGAGTAAAAATTAATCAATAAAAAACACTGGCGACAAAACCAGGTTTACAAACCCCTGTTTTTTTCCCCGGGGCCTCATGGTGGGGAAAAAAACACATGAACATTTTAGTTAAAAATTTATGAGAAGATGAAGGATGTGTTATTTGTTTTCAATATTGCCAAGAGATTTTGGGGAAAGTATAGGGGGTTTTTAAAGTTTCAGGAAAAAACAACCCTTTGGTGGAGTATGGGATGTTGCTGCGACTAAATTTTTGCCTTTCCCAAGGATGTTGTGGGGATTATCAATGGGGAATGTTTTTAAATTTTTTATTAAAGGATCTTTTAAACAGTGTATTTCCTACCTTAAGGCTTAACTTGAAAAAGAGATATAAGGGTTTTTAAAAACTAGCTCTGGTTTTGGGGGTGAAAGGGTTTTTACCAAGCAAAAATTTTAAAAATTTTTTTCTCCAAAACGTGGGAGTAAGAAATTTCACAGGAAAAAACCAAAATTTTTTCAGCCTCATATTTTTTAAAATTCAAAGGAAAAACGCTAAACATTTCAGCCTCAAAAACCCCAAAAATTTTCAGCCAAAAAAACCCAAACCCAGTATCCGGGTTTTAAAAGGGATTTACGTCTACTTCTGAGTTTTGTTCGGGGAAGTGGAAATTTTAATTTCGGGTTCAAAAAAATCAGGGAAGAGGTAAAAAAAAACCCCCATTTTCCCAGGAACAAGGACCCAGTGCCTTATTTTTCAAATTGTCTTACGAAAAAGGGAAGGATAACGAAAAAAATGCGGGAAAAAATGTTTGGGGACCAAAGTGCACAGTAAGACCCCATTTACACATGCAGTAATTGTTTTTGCAGTCTTCCCCCCAGGACCCCTGGAAGTTCGGGGGGATTTTTTTGGGAACCTGGGGAGGTTTTTTTCGGGGACAGATTAGCCATTTTTTTTTTAGTATTATTAAAGACGCCGGTATTCCCCTGGCCCGGGGTTTTTTCCAAAGGGGGGGGGGGGGCCCCGGCCTTGGCCCCCTTTTTTGGGAGTGTTGAGCCTAATTTCCCCACCCCGGAGGGGGCCCACAAGTACCTCCTCATTTTTGGGGCCCAACGGGCCCCGGCCCTATGGATGAGATCTCTAAAGGGAAAATAAAACCCACCCCAACCGATCGAAAAAAGTTTTGGGTTTAAACCTCTTTCAGAAATTCAAAAAATGACAAATAAAGTAAAATTTAAAGTGAAATAAAAGATTTTAAAAAGTGTACATTTTTTTTTTTTTAGTAAGAAAAGGCTTGGTGCATTGTCAGCCACCATGGAATTTTAAAAAAGGAGTTTCAGGGATGCAAAAAAGGGGGGCCATGAATCCCCATGGGTAAAAGTAGTGAGCAAATTTCAGGTTTCGGTAGAATTAAAATTAATTGAAAAGTTGTGTAAAAAAGTTGGGGGGACAGAGATGTATGCGAGGGGGAAAAGGTTTAAGCTTTTTTTTTTATTTTTTTCATTTTTACTGCACTAAACCAGCCCAATGGAGGTTTTTCTGTTTAAGGGTGTCACAACTGCCAAACCCCACCAGCCCGACAAGTGGGGGGTTTTGTGAAGGGGGTTTACACTGCACCACACTCAGCCAGAAATAATGGAGGGGTCTGTGAAAAGGGGTCAACTGCCCCAACTCGTCAGAATTAAATGGGGATGTCTGGAAAAGGTTTTTAAAACTACACGACAATCAGCCAGACTTTAAAAGGGGGGTTTTCTGTGAAGGTGTCAAACTACACGACCCCCTCAAAACCAGACTAAGTGGAGGTTGTCGTGGGAAAGGTGGGCCCCCTGCAAAGGGCCCCTCAACCCGACTCAGTGGAGGTTGTTGTGGAAAGGGGTCCCCACTAACGACACTCAGCCAGCCCAAATGGGGTTGTCTGTGAAGGTGTCCACCCGCACGACAAATCAGTCAGACTCAGTGGGGGTTGTCTGTGAAGGTGTCCCCAAATACACGCACTCAGGGCCCGACTAAGTGGAGGTTGTCTGTGAAGGTGTCAAACCGCACGACAAATCGCCCGACTAAGTGGAGGGGTTTTTGGGGAAGGGGTCACATTTCACGACACTCACCAGAACAAAAGGGGGGGTTGCTGTTTAAGGTGTCCACTGCACGACACTAAACCCGGGCTCAGTGGGGGGTTGTCTGTGAAGGGGTCCCCACTGCACGGGCACTTTAGCCAAACTAAGTGGAGGTTGGGCTGTGAAAAGGTTTTTCCCCACTAAAACACACTCGGGCCCGAAATAAGTGGAGGTTTCCCGTGAAGGTGTCCATGCACGAAAACTGCCAGCTCAGGGGGGTTGTCCCGTGAAGGTTCACACTACACGGGCACTCAGCCAGACTAAGTGGAGGGTTTTCTGTGAAGGTGTCACACTACCCCGGGCACTAAGCCCAAATAAGTGGAGGTTTTTCCCGTTAAAGGGGTACAAATGCACGACCCCTCAGCCAACTCAGTTGGGGGGGTCCCGTTTAAGGTGTCACCCTACACGACACTCAGCCAGATAAGTGGGGTTTTTCTGTGAAGGTGTCCCCCACTGCCGGCACTCAGTCCGCTCCGTGGAGGTTTTTCTGTGAAGGTTTCCCCACTAAAACCCAAAACACCAGACTAAGGGAGGTTGTCTGGAAGGTGTAAAACTGACGACACCAGCCAGACTTGGAGGTTGTCTGTGAAGGGGTCACACTGCACGACACTCAGCCAGAAACCCGTGGGGGGTTGTCTGGGGGAAGGGGTCCCCTACACGACACTCCACCAGGGCTAAGTGGAGGTTGTCTTGGGGAAGGGGGTCACAAATGCAAGACCTAAACCAGGGCTTAAATGGAGGTTTTTGTGGAAGGGGTTTTCCCCTACCCCGACACTCAGCCCCGACTAAGTGGAGGTTGTCCGGAAGGTTTTCACCTACACGACACTCACCGACTAAGGGGGGAAAGTCTGTGGGTGTCACAAATACACGAACCCCACCCTGTTCCTGAATGACGCAAAGCATATTGATAACTAAGGTGAAGGGTTTTCCCCTTGTGATTAATTTCAATGATGACCATCCAGGAGACCCCTGAAACCCCAATAGTAACCCTCCATTCCCGGAGACACTGTTTCCCACAATATAAACCCCACTTTCCCTCCCGGAGACACTGTACCTACATAAAACATACTCCCTCCAGGAGACACTGTTCCCACAAAAAGTAACACACAACAAACCGGAGGCAATGTACCTTCAATAGTTTTTCATACTCCATCCCGGGGAAAATGTCCTTCAACAATAAAAACACAAAAATCCAGGAGAAAACTGTTTCTTTCAATTTGTAACACCCTCCGGGCCCGGACACAACTGTACTTACCCAAAAGTAACACACTCCATCCCGAAGACCCCTGTACCTACAAAAGGGAACATCTTTCCCTCCGGGACAATGTACCTACAACGTAACACCAACCTCCGGAGACACTGTCCTACAAAAGTAACACACAAAACCCGGGGAACCTGACCAAAAACCCGTAACCCACACAAATTTCCCGGAGACGCTGAAACCCACAGCAGAAAAACCCAAAAATCCAGAGGGAAGCTTTTTACCCACAACAGTAACAAAACACCCATTCAGGAGAAAAGTGTACTTACAACATTAACCCACACCCCTCAAAATACAGGAACACTGTACAAAAAAACCAAACCAAAACCCCTCCAGGAACAAATTACCTTTAAAAAAGTAACACAAAACAATATCCGGAGACACTGTTTTTTACCCAAAACAACACCAATTCCAGGGAAATGTACTTACAACTAACACACATAATTTCCCGGAGACCCCTTACCTACAACAAAAACCCTACACCAACCCGGAACACGTACCTTCGACAATAACACACAACCCATCCAGGAGACACTGTCCCCACAAAAATAACATACACCATCCAGGGGGACACTGTACCTTCAACAGTTAAAAACAAAACCTTTCCCGGAAACACTGACCTAAACAGTAACAAATACACCCCGGAACACGTGGTACAAAAGTTAAAAACACACCATCCAGGGGGTCGTACCTACAACATCAACACACCCCATCCAGGAGACCCTGACCTTTGAACATTTTCGACCCAAACTTTAAAAACACGTACCCACAACATAACAATCACCACCCAAAAAACCCCCTTAACCCACAACAAAAACACACCATCCAGGAGACACTGTTCCTACCAGAAAAAACAAAACCATCCAGGAGCACTGGGGGCAACAACAGTAACAAACACACCCTCCCGGGGGGATGTACCTACACTTTAAACCCAAAACCCCCTGGGGACCGGGACCCCAGACCCGTAACAGACACAAAAACTACAGGGGCACTGTACCTACAACAGTAAAAACCCCCAAACCAGTGAAAAATGAAAAATTTCAAAAAGTAAAACACACCCTCCCGGGAAAAACAATTCCTCCTAAAACCCCCCTACCTAAACCCCTCCAGGCCAAAAGGACCTACAACAAAACAACACACCCACTGTTTTCAAACCCCGAATTTGGGGTTTCAAAGATTTTTTGTTTTATATAATTATTATCTTTTTATATAATTTTATATTGCTTATATTGCGATAATACTAAATCGTAAATGTATTGCTTTTTTTTTGTTATTTTAATTTTTGTTTTTAGGATGTAACATTAAAGTGCCAGTTCAAATCTTGATTGTCAAAATTCTGTTTAAATTTTCGCTTGTAGGTCGTTAGGGAAATGCCGGGTTTTGGGGCGCCGGTTTTCCATTTTTAGCTATCCGTGATCGAGGGGGGGGGGTGTCCTCACCTCGCCTAAAGTATTCAGTTGCTCTAGACTCTCTTTTTGGTTTTGGGCAGATTGTTTTGGCTCATTAAAACTTGTTAGTTCTGTTAACTCTTTCACAGAACATTGGTTTTAGACTTCGGATTTTTTGACGTTTTACTGGGTTGTGTGTCACATAGACAATTGAGAAACCTCAGGGCCTGGGGTTTTTAACTTCTCAATTAACTTGTTTTGGTAAAATGTATTAAACACAGTCAGGGATTTTCTTTTGCTGAACTTTGATTTAGTGTATGGGGAAATTTTGTGAATTTTGTGGGGGAAACGCAGATGGTCCCTACCCTTTAAATTTGGGGACTTTTGACCGCGGGGTTTAATCCCGGCCCCCGGGGATGGGCCCTTTCCTAGTTCGTTTTTTTTTTCTCCTTGTTCCGATTCTGGTCGCAGTTGCTTGTTGTATTGCTATTGGGTCTTAGCATTCTTTTTGTTTTTTCCCACGCAGACTGTTCTGGTTGCCAGTGGGTCAAGAAGTTAGTTTATTTGAGGCTTTGTCAGTCACTTGTTTAGTCTAGTCGAGTCGTGAGACAGAAGAACTACTTATAGCACTTACACACATACACAAAAACCCTTGTACATATTTGTAATATCTTATTAAATGTTGATGTACCGACGGTATTTAGAATTATAAATGGATATGTTTTTCAGCACAATAATATTGTACTTGAAGAAGTGATGTTATTTTGATTTTGTGATTTAAATTTAAATTTTAAATTTTTTTTTAAATACCTCTAGACTTAATAAATTTTTTAAATTTTAATTTTTAGTATACCTCCAGTTGTAATCCCGAAAAACATTGAATAAAACTGAATTTTAATGAAATTTGGGCAAGGATACTGACTACTTGTTAGAAAACTCAGTAAAAGGCTGGATGCTAGAAGGGGAGCCTTTCTGAATCATGGAGATCTCAAAACTTTAGAATTTGCGTTTTTTTAACCCACATCAGGAGACAGTACCTACAACAGAAAAACACACATATGATCCAGGAACTTGACCTACAACAAATAAAAACACACACACACACCATCCAGGAAAAACACTGTACCTTTCAACATCACAAAAACCCGCCATCAAGGAGACACCCAGTACCTCAACTAACAAACACACACACACACACCAAACAAGGATCAAATGTCCTCAAACGTAACACACACATCCAGGACACTGTACTAGAACAGTAACACACTCCATTTCCCAAAAGACTCTCTACCTACAATAGTAACACTAACTACCAGGGGACACCGTTTCCTACAACAGTAACACACCTCCATCCAGGAGACGTTTTACCTAACAACAGTAAACACACCCCCACCATCAAGAGAAAACCTACCAAAACCAGTAACACAAACAACCACCAGAACCTGTACCTCAACAAACACACCATCCAGGAGACACTGTACCTAGAAATCGTAACACACACCAATCCATGAGACACTGTACATACACTAGTAAGCACCCAATCTCCATGAGACACTGTACATCCACTAACACAAACCCCATCCAGTATACACTGTAACCTATAATAGTAACAATCACCATCCATGAGACACTGTACCTACAACAGTAAAACACACACACACACAGCCATCCAGGAGATACTGTACCTACAACATCAACACACCTCATCCAGGAGACACTGTACTTAATATAACACACACCATCCCAAGAGACACTGAAACATACACTAGTAACGACCCAACATCCGGAGACACTGTACATACAACAGTAACACACACCATGCCAAGAGACACTGAACCTACAACAGTAACATTACACCATCCAGGAGATCACGCACCAACAACCAGCAACACAGTCACCACCCAGTGAGACACTGAGTGCGTACAACAATAACACACACAGACCATCCACGAGATTACTGTACCTAACAACAGTAACACGCGCACCATCCAGGAACACTGTACCTTCAACAGTTAATACCCGCCATCCGGAGACACTACCTACAACAGCAACACACACATCCATCCAGGAAACACTGTACCTACGCATCAACACACACACATCATCCAGGAGACACTGTACCACAGCATCACACACAACACAAAGCACCATCCAGGAGACCTTGCTCTTACAACAGAAAAACACACGCACCATCCAGAAACACCATACCTACACAATAACCCAACCAATCCAGGAGACACTGTAGGCCTACAACCAGTAACACCCACCATCCAGGAGAGCACTCTACAAAACTACCTACAACAGACAACACATACACCATCCAGAGACCACTTGTACCTACAACAGTAACAAATACACCATCCCAGGAGACACTGCACACCAACAACAGAAACACACAACCATCCGGAGACACTGTGCATACAACAGTAACATACACACCATTCCAGGAGGTACTGTACCTACCAAACAGTAATACACATCCATCCGTAGACACGTACCTACAACAGTAAACGCACACACACCATCCAGGAGACACTGACCACCAACAGTAACACACAACCAACCAGGAGACACTGTTCCTACAACAGTAACACAACCCCATCCAGGAGACAAATGTTTCCTACAACAAAAACACACACCATCCAGAACACAGTTCCTTACAACAGTAAACACACCACCAGGAGACACTGTTCCATACAACAGTTACAACACGCCATCCAGGAGACAAGTTCCTACAACAGTACCACGACACCAAACCAAGCAGACACTGTTCTTGACAATCGTAACACACCACCCAGGAGACACTGTTCTACAACAGTAACACACACCCATCCAAGAGTCACTGTCCTTCAACAGTAACACACACACCATCCAGAACACTGTTTCCTCCAACAGTACACTAACCAACCTGGAAAACACTTTTTCTACAACAGTAACACACAAACACACCATCCTGGATACACTGATCCATACAACAGTACACACCCATCCAGGAGACACTGATCCCTACAACAGTAAACACACACCATCCAGGAACACTGTTCCTACATCAAGTAACACACACCCATCCTGGAGACACAGTTCCTAACAACAGTAAACACCCACCATCCAGGAGACACTGATCCTACAAACAGTAAACACACAACCATCTGGAGACACTGCACTGTTTCCAACAACATAACAACACCATCCAGGAGACACTTTTCCTACAACAGTAACACAACACATCCAGAACACTGTTTGCCTAACAACTGTAACACCACACCATCCATGAGACACTGTCTACTTAGTCAACAGTAACACACACACAATCCAGAGACACATGTTCCTTCAACAGTAAACACACACCATCCAGAGACACTGATCCTAATAACAGTAACACACACCATCCCGGAGACCCTGTTCCACAACAGTAACACCGACCATCTATGAGACACTTGTTCCTACAACAATAAGCACACACCAACCGGAGAGACACTGATTTCCCTACAACAAAAACACACACCATCCAGGAGACAACTGTTCTACAACAGTAACACACCATCCAGGAGACACTGTTCCTACAACAGTAACACACACCATCCTGGAGACACTGTTCCTACAACAGTAACACACCATCCAGGAGACACTGTTCGTACAACAGTAACACACACCATCCAGGAGACTCTGTTCCTTCAACAGTAACACACACCATCCAGGAGACACTGTTCCTACAACAGTAGCACAAACCATCCAGGAGACACTGTTCCTACAACAGTAACACACACCATCCAGGAGACACTGATCCTACAACAGTAACACCGCCATCCGTATGACCACTATCCTACAACAGTAACACACACCATCCAGGAGACACTGTTCCTACAACAGTAACACACACCATCCTGGAGACACTGTTCCAACAACAGTAACACACACCATCCAGGAGACACTGACCTACAACAGTAACACACACCATCCTGGAGACACTGTTTCCATACAACAGTAGACACGACACCAACCCCGGAGACACTTTTTCCTCCTACAACAGTAATACACACCATCCAGGAGACACTGTTCCTACAACTGTAACACACACCATCCAAGAGACACTGTCTCTACAACAGTAACACACACCATCCAGGAGACACTGTTCCTTCAACAGTAACACACACCATCCAGGAGACACTGATCCTACAACAGTAAACAACAGCCAACCAGGTAGACACGTTCCAAGCCACAGTAACACACACCATCTTGAACACTGTTCCTACAACAATAACACACACCATCCATGAGACACTGTTTTCCTACAACAGTAACACACACCATCCAGGAGACACTGTTCCAACAACAGTAACACACACCATCCAGGAGACACTGTTCCTACAACAGTAACACACACCATCCAGGAGACACTGTTCCTACAACAGTAACACACACCATCCAGGAGACACTGTTCGTAAAACATAAACACACAAACCATCCAGGAGACATTGCACTTCAACATTAAGACACACGCACCATCCAGAAACACCATACCTACAACAATAACACACGAACGCCCATCCAGATACCTGCAACTTCAAATGTTAAACACACGCACCATCCAGGAAACACCATACCTACAACAATAACACACGACAACCCAGAGACATCTGGTACCTACAATCAGTAACACACCCCACCATCCAGGAGACACTCTACCTACAACAGCAACACACAACCATCCAGGAACACTGTAACCTACAACAGTAACATATTCCACCATCCAGGAGACACTGCACCTACAACAGTAAACCCACACCATCCAAGGAGACACTGTGGCAATACACAGTAGCGATACACACCATCCAGGAGGTACTGTACCTATAACAGTAATACACACCATCCGGAGACACTGTACCTACAACAGTAACGCACACACACCATGCAGAGACACTGGAACCTCCAACAAGTAAACCACACACCAACCAGGAGACACTGTTCCTACAACATAAACACACACCAGCCAGAGACATTGTTCCTACAACAATAGACACACACCATCCAGGAGACACTGATCCTACAACAGTAACACGTACACCATCACAGGAGACACTGTTCCAACAAACATTTACACACGCCATCCAGGGAACACTGTTCCTACAACAGTAAACAACACAACTCATCCAGGAAGAACACTGTTCTTACAACAGTAAACACACCATCCAGGATACCACTGTTACGACAACAGTAACACACAACCATCCAAGAGACACTGTTCCTTCACAGAAACACACACCATCCAGGAGACACTGTTCCTACAACAGTAGCACGAACCATCCAGGAGACACTGTTTTTCCTACAAGCAGTAACAAACTCCATCCTGGAGACACAGATCCTACAACAGTAACACACCACCCATCCAGAGGAGACACGATCCTACAACATTAACACACACCATCCAGTAACACTGTTCCTACAACAATAACACAACACCATCCCGGAGACACAGTTCCCAACAACAGTACACCCACCATCCAGGAGACCCTGATCCTACCACAGTAACCACACACCCATCCTGGAGACACTGTTCCGAACAACAGTAACACACCCCAACCAGTAGACAACCAATTTCCTACAACAGTAAACACACACCATCCAGGAGTACCCGTTCTACAACAGTAACACACACCATCCATGAGACACAGTCTCGTACAACAGTAACACAAACACATCCAGGTGATCAACTGTTCCTTCACAACAGTAACACACACCATCCAGGAGACACAGATCCAAATAACAGTAACACACAACACCATCCAGGAGACACTGTTCATACAACAGTAACACACCCATCTATGAGACACTGTTCCTACAACAAAACACACACCATCCAGGAGACACTGTTCCTACAAACAGTAAACACTACACCATCCAGGAGACCTGTTCTACAAACATTAACACACCATCCAGGAGACGTTCTGACTACAACATAACACACACCAACCAGGAACACTGCTCTTACAACAGTAACACACCATTCCAGGAGACAACTGTGCGTTACAACATAACACACACATCCAAGAGACACTGTTCCATTCAACAGTAACACACACCATCCAGAGACACTGTTTCCTACAACAGTACACGAACCATCTCTGGAGACACGATCTACAACAGTAACACACACCATCCTGGAGACAACAGATCCTACAACAGAAAACACACGCCAACCGGAGACACAGATCCTACAACAGTAACACACACCATCCAGGAGACACTGTTCCTAACAACATAAACACACACCCATCCTGGAGACACTGTTCCAACGAACTGTAACACCACCAACCCATTAGACACTGATCCTACAACAGTAACACACACCATCCTTAGACACTGGTTCGCAACAACAGAACACACAACCATCCAGGACACTTTACCTACAACAGTAACACACGACCATCCCAGGAGACACTGTTCCTACAACTGTAACACACACCATCCAGAGACACTGGGGTCTCTACAACATAACACACAGAGACCATCAGGAGACACTGTTCCCTCAACAGTAACACACACCAACCATGAGAAACAAACCTACAACAGTAACACACACCAACCAGGAAGACACTGTTCCTACACAGTAACACACAAACACATCTATTAGACACTGTTTCCTACAACAATAAACACACACCCAGTCCAGGTGACACGTTTCCTACAACAGTAACACACACCATCCAGGTAGACACTGTTCCAACAACATTAACACAAACCATCCAGTGATACACTGAACCTACAACAGTAACACCCACCAACCAGAGACACAGTTCCTTACATACAGAAAACACCCCATCCAGAGACATTGTTCTAAAACAGTAACACACGAACATCCAGGAGACCAATCACTTACAACAGTAATACACGCACATCCAGGAAACACCATACCTACAACAATAACACACAAACCAACCATGATACCTTTGCACTAACAAATGTAACACACGCACCAACCATGAAACACCATACCTACAACAATAACACACACAATCCAGGAGACACTGTACCTACACCAGTAACACCCACCATCCAGGAGACACTCTACCTACAACAGCAACACACACCATCCAGGAGACACTGTACCTACAACAGTAACATATTCACCATCCAGGAGACACTGCACCTACAACAGTAACACACACCATCCAGGAGACACTGTGCATACAACAGTAACATACACACCATCCAGGAGGTACTGTACCTACAACAATAATACACACCATCCGGAGACACTGTACCTACAACAGTAACGCACACACACCATCCAGGAGACACTGGACCTATAACAGTAACTCACACCATCCAGGAGACACTGTAACTACAACAGTAACACACGCACCATCCAGGAAACACTTTACCTACAACATCAACACACACACCGTCCAGGAGACACTGTACCTACAGCAGTAACACACACCACCCAGGAGACACTGTCCCTACAACAGTAACACACACCATCCAGGAGACATTGTTCCTGCAACAATAACACACACCATCCAGGAGACACTGTTCCTACAACAGTAACACACACCATCCAGGAGACACTGTTCCTACAACAGTAACACACCGTCCAGGAGACACTGTTCCTACAACAGTAACACACACCATCCAGGAGACACTGTTCTTACAACAGTAACCCACCATCCAGGAGACACTGTTCGTACAACAGTAACACACACCATCCAGGAGACACTGTTCCTTTAACAGTAACACACACCATCCAGGAGACCCTGTTCCTACAACAGTAGCACAAACCATCCTGAAATGTTAAAAGCATGGTGGATATAGTGTTGGAGTGATTGATACTTTTGTTCAATATTTGTATGAAAGAGGGGAAGGAACGTAGAGACTGGCAGAAAGAGTGTGTAGTTCTTTTATATAAAAGGAAGAGTAACAAAGGAGATAGTAAAAATTATGAGGGAATAAGTTTACTGGGTATACCAGGAAAAGTGTACGGTAGGGTTATTATTGAAAGAATTAGAAGTAAGACAGAGAGTAGGATTGGGGATGAGCAAGGAGGCTTTAGATTGATAGGGGATGTGTAGATCAGGTGTTTACATTGAAGCATATATATGAACAGTATTTAGATAAAGGTAAGAAAGTTTTCATTGCATTTATGGATTTAGAAAAGGCATATGATAGAGTGGATAGGGAAGCAATGTGGCAGATGTTGCAAGTATATGGAATAGGTAGTAAGTTACTAAATGCTGTAGAGAGTTTTTATGAGGATAGTGAGGCTCAGGTTAGGGTGTGTAGAAGAGAGGGAGACTACTTCCCGGTAAAAGTAGGTCTTAGACAGGGATGTGTAATGTCACCATGGTTGTTTAAAATATATATAGATGGGATTGTAAAAGAAGTAAATGCTAGAGAGTTGGGGAGAGGGTGGGATTAATTATGGAGAATCAAATTCAAAATGAGAGTTGACACAATTACTTTTTGCTGATAATACTGTGCTTATGTGTGATTCTAAAGAAAAGTTGGAAAGGTTAGCGAACGAATTTGGAAGAGTGTGTAAAAGTAGAAAGTTGAAACTAAACATAGATAAGAGTAATGTGAAAAGGGGTATTAAATGATTTAGATAAGGAAAAATTGGATATACACATTGGAGAGATGGAGTATGGAGGTACTGTAGAGAATGTTTTCAGATATTTGGGAGCTGACTTGTCAGCGGATGGGTTTATGAAGGATGAGGTTAACCCATAGAACTGATGAAGAAAAAAAGGTGAGTGGTGTGTTGAGGTATATGTGGAGACAAAGAACGTTTTCTATGGAGGCAAAGAAGGGAATGTATGAAAGTATAGTGGTACCAACACTACTAAGCTTGGGTTGTAAATGCTGTAGCGAGGAGGCAGTTGGAGGCAGTGGAGATGTCCTGTCTAAGGGCAATGTGTGATGTAAATATTATGCAGAGAAGTCGGAGTATGAAAATTAGGAGGTGTGGAGGGCTGAAGAGGGGTTGTTGAGGTGGTTTGGTCATTTAGAGAGATTGGATCAAAGTAGAATGACATGGAGAGCGTATAAGTCTGTAGGAGGCTTGGACTTCGAGCAAGCGTGCGTAAGCGTGTTAAATAGGAGTGAAGGGAAACGAATAGTTTTGGGACCTGACGAGCTGTTGGAGTGTGAGCAGGGTAATATTTAGTGAAGGGATTCAGGGAAACTGGTTATTTTTATATAGCCGGACTTAATTAAGTCCTGGAAATGGGAAGTACAATGTCTGCACTTTAAAGGATGGGTTTGGGATATTGGAAGTTTGGAGGGATATGTTGTGTATCTTTATATATGCTTCATTAACTGTTGTGTCTGAGCGTCTCTGCAAAGACAGTGATTATGTATGAGTGAGGTGAAAGTGTTGAATGATGATGAAAATATTTTCTTTTTGGGGATTTTCTTTTGGGTCACCCTGCCTCGGTGGGGACGAACGACTTGTTGAAATATATATATATATATATGTCGTGCCGAATATGTAAAACTGGTCGATTAGCAAGAACTCATTTAAAATTAAGTCCTTTCTATAATTTTCTCTTATACGTTTAAAGATATATTTTTTTCATTAATGTTAATGTAAAAAAATTTAATTTTGCACCAAAAGAATCTTAGAAAACTTACCTAACCTTATTATAACAAGAGCAATTTATTTTAGCCTAACCCAACTAAATATATTTTAGATTTGTTTACAATAATTTAATACTAAACAAACCCTGTGAAATATATTTTTTTCGTTAGGTTCAGAATGATTTTGGCGAAATTATTGCATACACAAATTTTCACTTGTCTTATATGGCAAGATGACGTTGCTATTTAAGCCAAGATGGCAAGTTCTGCCTATTCGCACGAAAATTATATATATATATATATATATATAATATATATATATAATATAATATATATATATATATATAATATTTTAATTAGGTAGTAGGTTGGAAAGAAAACA
>NC_069498.1:9304895-9319895 GCF_026875155.1 Cherax quadricarinatus
GTGAATTTGAAAGAGCTCCTCTGCTTCGATTTGCTCTTAATCTCTAGATTCGCTGTTTCTGGGCTTGTAAACAATATTCTTCATGGTCTTGTTCTAGATTCCTTGTTTCTGGGCTTGTAAACAATATTTATTATGGTCTTGTTCTAGATTCCTTGTTTCTGGCCTTGTAAACAATATTCTTTATGGTCTTGTTCTAGATTCCTTGTTTCTGGCCTTGTAAACAATATTCTTTATGGTCTTGTTCTAGATTCCTTGTTTCTGGCCTTGTAAACAATATTCTTCATTGACTTGTTCTTTATGGGTGGTTATGGGTAGACAGCAACCTGGGTGGTTGCTGTCTACCAACCTACTACCTTATATATATATATATATATATATATATATATATATATATATATATATATATATATATTATATATTATATATATATATATATATATATATATATATCGTGCCGAATAGGCAGAACTTGCCATCTTGGCTTAAATAGCAACGCTCATCTTGCCATATAAGACAAGTGAAAATTTGTGTATGCAATAATTTCGCCAAAATCATTCTGAACCTAACGAAAAAAATATATTTCACAGGGTTTGTTTAGTATTAAATTATTGTAAACAAATCTAAAATATATTTAGTTGGGTTAGGCTAAAATAAATTGCTCTTGTTATAATAAGGTTAGGTAAGTTTTCTAAGATTCTTTTGGTGCAAAATTAATTTTTTTTACATTAACATTAATGAAAAAAATATATCTTTAAACGTATAAGAGAAAATTATGAAAGGACTTAATTTTAATGAGTTCTTGCTAATCGACAGTTTTACATATTCGGCAGACAAATATATATAATATATATATATATAATTATATTATATAATAAATTATATATATATATATATATATATATATATATATATATATAATATATATATATATATAGATATATATATTTCAACAAGTCGTTCGTCCCCACCGAGGCAGGGTGACCCAAAAGAAAATCCCCAAAAAGAAAATACTTTCATCATCATTCAACACTTTCACCACACTCAAACATAATCACTGTCTTTGCAGAGACGCCCAGATACAACAGTTAATGAAGCATATATAGAGATACACAACATATCCCTCCAAACTTCCAATATCCCAAACCCCTCCTTTAAAGTGCAGGCATTGTACTTCCCATTTCCAGTACTTAATTAAGTCCGGCTATATAAAAATAACCAGTTTCCCTGAATCCCTTCACTAAATATTACCCTGCTCACACTCCAACAGCTCGTCAGGTCCCAAAACTATTCGTTTCCTTTCACTCCTATCTAACACGCTTACGCACACTTGCTCGAAGTCCAAGCCTCCTACAGACTTATACGCTCTCCATGTCATTCTACTTTGATCCAATCTCTCTAAATGACCAAACCACCTCAACAACCCCTCTTCAGCCCTCCACACCTCCTAATTTTCACACTCCGACTTCTCTGCATAATATTTGCATCACACATTGCCCTTAGACAGGACATCTCCACTGCCTCCAACTGCCTCCTCGCTACAGCATTTACAACCCAAGTTTAGTAGTGTTGGTACCACTATACTTTCATACATTCCCTTCTTTGCTTCCATAGATAACGTTCTTTGTCTCCACATATACCTCAACACACCACTCACCTTTTTTTCTTCATCAGTTCTATGGGTTAACCTCATCCTTCATAAACCCATCCGCTGACAAGTCAGCTCCCAAATATCTGAAAACATTCTCTACAGTACCTCCATACTCCATCTCTCCAATGTGATATCCAATTTTTCCTTATCTAAATCATTTAATACCCTTATCACATTACTCTTATCTATGTTTACTTTCAACTTTCTACTTTTACACACTCTTCCAAATTCGTTCGCTAACCTTTGCAACTTTTCTTTAGAATCTCACATAAGCACAGTATTATCAGCAAAAAGTAATTGTGTCAACTCTCATTTTGAATTTGATTCTCCATAATTTAATCCCACCCCTCTCCCCAACTCTCTAGCATTTACTTCTTTTACAATCCCATCTATATATATTTTAAACAACCATGGTGACATTACACATTCCTGTCTAAGACCTACTTTTACCGGGAAGTAGTCTCTCTCTCTTTTCTACACACCCTAACCTGAGCCTCACTATCCTCATAAAAACTCTCTACAGCATTTAGTAACTTACTACCTATTCCATATACTTGCAACATCTGCCACATTGCTTCCCTATCCACTCTATCATATGCCTTTTCTAAATCCATAAATGCAATGAAAACTTTCTTACCCTTATCTAAATACTGTTCATATATATGCTTCAATGTAAACACCTGATCTACACATCACCTATCAATCTAAAGCCTCCTTGCTCATCCCCAATCATACTCTCTGTCTTACTTCTAATTCTTTCAATAATAACCCTACCGTACACTTTTCCTGGTATACCCAGTAAACTTATTCCCTCATAATTTTTACTATCTCCTTTGTTACCCTTCCTTTTATATAAAAGAACTACACACTCTTTCTGCCAGTCTCTAGGTTCCTTCCCCTCTTTCATACATATATTGAACAAAAGTATCAATCACTCCAACACTATATCCACCATGCTTTTAACATTTCAGGATGGTTTGTGCTACTGTTGTAGGAACAGTGTCTCCTGGATGGTGTGTGTTACTGTTAAAGGAAAAAGGTCCCCGGGAAATGGTGGGGGGTTTTAAACTGTTTTTCAAACCCAGTGTCTCCTGGATGGGGGGGGTTATGTTGTAAAAAACAGTGTCTCCTGGTTGGTGGGGTGTTATTTGTTGTAGGAACAGTGTCCCCTGGCGGTGTTTTTCTGTTTTGGGGAACAGTGTCCCCCTGGTTGGTGGTGGGGTTACGGGTTGTGGGAACAGTGTCTCCGGATGGTGTGTTTTAAATTGTTAAAGGAAAATGTTCCTGGTGGTTTTGTGTTACTTTTTTAAAGGGACAGTGTCCCCCGGGGGGTGTGTGTTTACTGTTGTGGGGTACAGTGTCTCCGGCGGGGGTTTTGTGTTGATGTTGTGGTAAAGTGTTTCCTGGAGGGTTGCGTGTTTTACTTTTTGTAGTTACAGTGTCTCCGGGTTGGGGGAGTTACTGTTTTAGGTCCGGGGTTCTACTGGATGGTTTGTGTTGCTTTTACTGTTGTGGGTTTTAAGTGTTCCGGATGGTGTGTTTATTGTTGTAGGTACAGCCCTCCTGGATGGTGTGTATTTTTAGTTGTATGCACAGGGGTCTCCGGGGATGGTGTGGGTTACTGTTGTAGGTGCAGTGTCTCCTGGATGGTGAATTTTACTGTTGTGGGTTTCCAGGTTTTCCGGGTGGTGTGTGTTGCGGGTTGTAGGTAGAGTGTCTCCTGGATGGTGGGTGTTTAAATTTTGGGTTTACAGTGTTCCGGGATTGTGTTTTGTTATTGTTGTAGGTATGGTGTTTCCTGGATGGTGGTGTGTTACATTTGTAAGTGCAAGGTCTCCTGGATGGTGTGTGTTTTTGTTGTAGGTAGGTTTTTTCCTGGGGTGCGTGTTTTCTTTTGTAAGTGCAAGGTCTCCGGGATGGTTGTTTTTACTTTTTTTACAAAACAATGTCCCCTGGATGGTGGTTATGTTGAAAGGGAACGGGTTTTTCCCCTGGATGGTGTTGTTAATGTTGTAGGAACGTGTCTCCTGGTGGTGTGTTATGTTTTTGGAACAGTGTCCCCCCTGGATGGTGTGTGTTTTCTGTTGTGGGAAAAACCAGGGGTTCCTGGATGGTGTGTGTTATTGTTGTGGGGAAACGGGTGTCTCAAGTTGGGGGTTTTGGTTATTTTGTTTTTGGAACAGTGTCTCCTGGTTGGTTTTGGTGTTACGTTGTAGGATCAGTGTCTCCTGGTGGTGTTTTGGTTAAAACCCTTTTTTGGGAAGGAACGTGTCTCCTGGAGGGTTTTGGGGGTGTTATGTTTTTGGGGACGGGTCCCCTGGATGGGTGGGGTTACAGTTTTTGGAACAGTGTCCCCTTTGGAAATGGTTTTTTTGTTTTTATGTTGTAAAAAAGTGTCTCCGGGGAATGGTTTTGTTTTACGGGTTTTTTTGGAAACAGTGTTTCCGGAGGGTGTGTGTTACTGTTTTTAGGATCAGTTTTCCCCGGGGATGGGGGGGTGTTATGTTTTTGGGGAAACAGTGTCTCCGGTTGGTTTTTGTGTTTCTGTTTAGGAACAGTGTTCCTGGATGGTGTGTGTTACTGTGTAGGATCAGTGTCTCGGATGGGGTTTTTAATTTTTGTAGGATGTGTCTCCAGGATGGTGTGGTTACTTTTGTGGGAAACCAGTGTCTCCAGGTTGGTTGTGCTACTGTTGTAGGAACAGTTTTCCCCTGGTTGGTGTGTGTTTTGTTGAAGGAACAGTGTCTCTTGGTTGGGGTGTGTTACTGTTGTACGAACAGTGTCTCCTGGTTGGTGTGTTATGTTGAAAGAGCGTGTTCCTGGGGGTTTGTGTGTTACTTTTGGGAGGCGTGTCTCCTGGAGGGTGTGTTTTTGTTTTTGGGGAACGTGTCCCCGGGGGGATGGTGGTTTTAAAGTTGTGGGAAACAGTTTTTCTCCTGGTTGGTGTGGTTATTGTTTTTGGAACAGTTTTCCCATGGGAGGTGTGGGTTACTGTTGAGGAAACGGTCCCCTGGATGGTGTGTTTTTTGGGTTATAGGTTCAGTGTCCCCTGGTTTGGTGTGTTTTTTCTGTTAAAGGGAACAGGGGTCTCCTGGGGGTTTGTGTGTTATGTTGTAGAGACAGGGGGTCTCATGGATGGTGTGTTTTAAAGTTGTAGGAACGTGTCTCCTGGATGGTGTGTGTTACTTTTTGTAGGAAAAGTGTCTCCTGGAGGGGTGGTTTTAAACTGTTTTTGGGAAACCCATTTGGTCCCCCAGGGATGGTGTGTGTTACGGGTTGTAGGATCGGGTTTTCTCCTGGATGGTGGGGGGTTTACTGTTGTTGGAACAGTGTCCCCAGGAGGGGTGTGTTTACGGGTTTGTGGGAAAACCAGTGTCCCCGGGCTGGGGTGTTTTAAAGTTTTTAGGATCAGTGTCCCTGGATGGGGGTGTGTTACTGTTGAAAGGTTCAGTGTCCCAGGAAATGGTGTGTGTTACTGTTGTAGGAACAGGGGTCTCCAGGATGGTTCGTGTTTCTGTTGTAGGAAAGTGTCTCCTGGATGGTGTGTGTTACTGTTGAAGGAAAAAACCCCTTTTTTGGTGGGTGTGTTATGTTGTACAAAACAGTGTCTCCGGGGATGGGGGTTGGTTACTGTTTTAAGAACATTTGTCTCCGGGAAAGGTTGTGTTCTGTTGTAGGAACAGTTTCTACTGGATGGCGTTGGTAATGTTTTTGGGAACCCTTTGTCCCCGGTTGGTGTGTGTTATGTTGTAGGAACATTTGGTCTCCTGGATGGTGTGTGTTATTGTTTGTGGGGAAAAATGTTCCTGGTTGGTGTGGGGTTTATGTTGTGGGGGAAAACAGTGTCCCCGGTTGGTGTTGTTACTGTTGGGGTCCCAGGGGTCTCCTGGATTTGTGTGTGCGTTACTGTTGTAGGAACATGTCACGGTTTGGTTTTGTATTACTGTTTTTGTTACAGTACCCCCCGGGGATGGTGTTTTTATGTACTTTTGGATGCCCCAGTGTCCCCTGGATGGGGTGTGTTATTTTGGTAGGTGGTGTCCTGGATGGTGAATATGTTACTGTTGTAGGTACAGTGCCCTCCTGGAGGGTGTGTTTTGGGTGTTTTGGGTTAGAGTGTTTCCTGGATGGTGGGTGTTACTGATGTAGGTACAGTGTTCCGGGAAATTGTGTGTGTTATTTTTTGTAGGTATGGTTTTTCCTGGTGGTGCGTGTGTTACTTTTGAAAATTTTGCAAGGTCTCTGGATGGTGTGTGTTATTTTTGTGGGGTTGGTTTTTCCCCGGGATGGTGCTGTTTAAATGTTGTAAGGGGCAAGGTCTCCTGGATGGTGTGTTTTTTTTTTTAAAGAAAAAATTTGTCCCCTGGATGGTGTTTTTACTGTTGTAAAAAACAGTGTCCCCTGGGGGGTGTGTTTATTTTGGGGTGGGAAACAGTTTTCTCCTGGATGGTGTTTTAACTGTTTTTGGGAAAACATGTTCCTGGAGGGTTTGTGTGTTACGTTGTGGGAAACAGTTTTTCTCCTGGATGGTGGGTTTTTTGTTTAGGACAGTGTTCTTTGAGGGTGTGTGTTACTTTTGGTGGGAAACAGTTTTCCCCTGGTTGGTGTGTTTTTAATGTTGTAGGACGTGTCTCCCTGGAGGGTTTGTGTTTTTTACTTTTTGAAGGAAGTGTCTCCGGAGGGTTGTGTTTTAAATGTTGTGAGACATTTGTCTCAGGGGGGGTGTGTGTTACATTTTGTGGGAACAGTGTCTCCTGGATGGTGTGTGTTACTGTTGTGGGAAAATGTCTCCTGGATGGTGTGTGTTACTGTTTTTGGGAAAACATTTGTTCCAGGTTGGTGGGGGTTTTACGGGTTTTTAGGTTCGTGTCCCCTGGATGGTGGGTGTTACTGTTGTTGGAACAGTGTCTCCAGGATGGTGTGTGTTATGTTGTGGGAAAACATTTTCTCGGGATGGTGGGTGTTTGTTGTAGGATCAGTGTTTTCTGGAGGGGCGTTTTTTTTTGTTGTAGGATCATTGTCTCCAGGAGGGGTGTGTTTTTACTGTTGTAGGAACAGTGTCTCCAGGATGGTTCGTGTACTGTTGTAGGAACAGTGTCTCCTGGTTGGTGTGTTTTTACTTTTGGGAAGGAACGGGTGTCTCTTGGAGGGTTTGTGTTACTGTTGTACGAACAGGTCCCCTGGATGGTGTTTTTACTGTTGTAAGAGCAGTTTTCTCCTGGATGGGGTGTTTTACTTTGTGGGAAAACGGGTCCCCGGGGGATGGTGGGGTTATGTTTTTGGAACAGTGTCCCCTGGATGGTGTGGTTATTTTGTGGGAAAACAGTGTCTCCTGGATGGTGTGTTTTAAATTGTTGTGGAACAGTGTCTCTTTAGATGGTGTGTGTTACTGTTGTGGGAAAACAGTGTCCCCGGGGATGGTGTGTGTTACTGTTATAGGATCAGTTTTCCCCTGGGGGTTTGTGTGTTACGTTAAAGGGGAAACAGTGTCTCCGGTGGGGGGTTTTTTACTTTTGGGAAAGGACAGGTCTCATGGATGGTGTGTTTTTACATTTGGTGGGAAAACCGTGTTTCCTGGGGGGGGTTGGTGTGTTACTTTTTTTGGAAAAAGTTTCTCCTGGAGGGGTGTTGTTATTTTGTTGGAACATTTGGTCTCCAGATGGTGTGTGTTACTGTTGTAGGATCAGTTTTCCCCTGGTGGTGGGTTTTTGTTGTTGGCCCAGGGGGTTTTGGTTGGTTTTGTGTTACTGTTGTGGGAAAACAGGTCTCCTGGATGGTGTTTTTGGTTTACTTTTGGTAGGATCAGTGTTTCCTGGAGGGGCGTTTGTTTACTTTTTGTAGGATCAGTGTCTCCAGGATGGGTTTTGTTACTGTTGTAGGAACTTTTGTCTCCAGGGGGGTTCGGCACTTTTGTGGGAACGTGTCCCCGGGTGGTGTTGTTACTTTTGGAAGGAACATTTTGCCCTCTTGGAGGGGTGTGTGTTACTTTTGGGTAGAACAGTGTCTCCTGGGGGTGTTTTTCTGTTGTAAAAAAACAGTTTTCTCCCTTGGAGGTGTTTTTTTTCTGTTGTAGGAACAGTTTTCCCCGGTTTGGCGTGGGGGAAACTGTTTTGGGAAACAGTGTCTCCTGGTTTGGTGTGTTTTTACTGTTGTGGGAAACATTTGTCCCTGGATGGTGTGTGTTAGGGGTGTGGAAACAATGTCCCCTTTGGATGGTGTGTTTTTACTGTTGTAGGAACAGTGTTTTCCGGGGTTGGTGTGTTTTTACTGTTGGAGGCCCAGTGTCTCCTGGATGGTGTGTGTGCGTTACGGTTGTAGGTAAGTGTTACGGAGGGTTTTGTGTATTATGTTGTAGGTACGTACCCCTGGTTTTGGGGGTTGTGTATGCTACTTTTGGTATGCACAGTTTTTCTCCTGGATGGTGGGGTGTTACTGTTGTAGGGCAGGTCCCCGGGTTGGTGTATAGGGTTACTGTTGTGGGTCAGTTTTCTCCGGGGATGGTGTGTGTTGCTGTTGTAGGTAGAGTGTTTTCCTGGATGGGGGGTTATGGTTTTTGGGGTTTACGGGGTCTCCTGGATTGTGTGGGGTTATTGTTGTAGGTAGGGTTTTTCCCTGGATGGGGGTTGTGTTATGTTGTAAGTGCAAGGTTTCCTGGATGGTGTGTGTGTTTTTTAAAGTGTAGGTACGTTTTTTTTTCCCCTGGATGTTGTGTGTGGTTGTTTGCGGGGAGGTACAGTTTTTTCCGGGATGGTGTGTGTTTTTGCTGTTGTAGGTAGTTGTTCCGGATGGCGGGTTTTTACGGTTAAAGGTTTCAGTGTCTCTGGATGTTGGCGTGTTACTGTTGTAGGTACAGATCTCGTGGATGGTTTGGGGGGTTTATTTTTTGTCAGCCCCAGTGTTCCTGGGGGGTGTGTGTTGCGGGTTGTAGGTGCGTGTCTCCTGGATGGTGTAAAATTTTACTTTTGGGTTGGTACTGTTTTCTCTTGGATGGTGTTTTGTTACTTTTGTATGTACAGTGTTCCGGATTTGGGGTTTATATTTGTATGTTACATTTGTCTCTTGGAGGGTGGGTGTTACTTTTTTCTAGGTACAGTGTCTCCGGATGGGTGTGTTGAGGGTTGTAGGTACAGTATCTCCTGGATGGGGGTGTGTGTGTGTGTTTTATGTTTTTGGTACAGTGTCTCAGGGGATGGGTGTGTTACTATTCTAGGTAATTTGTCCCCTGGAGGGGGTTGTTTTACTGTTGTTGTACAGTGTCTCCGGGATTTTGGGGTGTTACTATTGTAGGTACAGTGTCTCATGGAGGGTTTGGGGTGTTACTTTTCCCTAGGTACAGTGTCCCGGGTGGGGTTGTTGTTTTTTGGGGGGACAGTATCTACAGGATGGGGTTTTTTTTAATGCTTTAGGAAACTGTGTCCCTGGATGTGTGTTTGTTTAATTTCCAGTGTCTGGGGAAATGTTTGTGTGTTACTGTTTTATTACGTGTCTCCGGGAAATGGGGGTGTGTGTTACTTTTGTAGGAAGGGTTTGTCTCCTGGATAGTTAGTTACTTTTGTGGGTAGAGAGTCTCTTGGATGGGTGTGTTACGGTTCTCTTTCAGTGCCTCCTGGATAGTGTGTGTTTTGTTTTTGGAGCAGTGACTCCTTGATTGTGTGGTGTGTGTGTGTGTGTTACTGTTGTGGTACAGTGTCTCCTTGTTGCGGGTGTGTTGATGTTGTAGGTCCCGTGTCTCCTGGATGGTTGTGTGTGTGGGGGTTATGTTGTAGGTACAATGTCTCCTGGATCAAAGTGTGTGTTACTGTTGTAGGTACAGTTTTCCCTTGATGGGGGTTTGTTAAAAAAAACGCGTTTTCTAAAAGCTTAGAGTTTCCATTGAAACTAGAAAGGACTGCCCTTCTAGCACCCACCCTGTTAGGGTTTTGAAAACAAGTGGGTTCAGTATCCTTGTCCAATTCTTATTAGAATTTAGTTTTAAATTTAATAGGTTTCAGGATTCAAATGGAAAGGGTACTAACTAGAGAAAATTTAAAAATTTTAAAAAATTTATTAAGTTTTAGAGGTTATTATCAAATTTAAAATTTAAAATTTAAAATTTTCACAAAAATTCCCAAAAAAACCCTTTACTTCTCTCAAGTACAAAATTATTTGGTGGGGGAAACACATATCAATTTATAATTTTTTAAGTACCGTAGGTACATCCCAAAATTTAATAAGATTTCAAAAATTTTTAAAAAGTTGTGTGTATGTGTTAAGTGCTCTAAGAGTTCTTTGTCTCAGACCCCGACTAGACTTAAACAAGTGATTTACAAAGTCCTCAAAAAAAAACTAACTTTTTGACCCACTGGCAAACCCCGAACAGTCTGCTTGAACAAAAAAAAAGAATGCTAAGGGCCCCAAAAGCCATACAACAAGCAAAAGCGACACAGGGAAACAGGAACAAGCAGAAAAATATAACGACACTAAGTAGGGACCATCTGCAGATCCTCCACCAAAAAATCAAAAAAACTCCCATTCTCTGAATTTAAATTCAGCATAAGAAAATCCCTGCTGTGATAATACACAGATACCAGTACAAGTTAAGTGAGAAAAGTTTTTCAGCTCAGGGGTTTAGTTACTCAGAGTGTCTATGTGACACACAAAACCCCAGTACAAGTCTAAAATCACGAAGTCTTACAAAAGTTCTTGAACAGAGTTCTACGAACTAACAAGGGAAAAATGAGGGCAGCAAACTGTCCAACCACCCAAGGGGGGTCTAGAGCGATGAAACTTTAAGCGAGGTGAGGACACACCCCCCCTCGATCACGGATAGGGGACATGGGCAACTGCAGCCAGAAGCCGGGAGTTAAAAGGCTAAAAAAACCCTTTTTTTACAGTAGGGTTTTACAATCAAGACTTGGGAAAAAAGCACTTAAAGTTACATTTTTAACAACATAAAATTTAAATAAAAAATATAAAAAACAATAAAATTTCGTTTTGCTATTATCGCAAATATAAACAATAAAATTTATGGGAAAAAATAATAATTATTTTATATACATAATAACATTGCAAAAAAATTCGGGGTTGCAAAAAAGGGGGGGGGTACCCCCCCCCCCCCCCCCCCCCCCCCCCCCCCCCCCCCCCCCCCCCCCCCCCCCCCCCCCCCCCCCCCCCCCCCCCCCCCCCCCCCCCCCCCCCCCCCCCCCCCCCCCCCCCCCCCCCCCCCCCCCCCCCCCTTTTGTTTTTTTGTAGAGGTCGGCCCCCTGGATTTTTGTGTGTGTTTTCTGTTTTGGGGGAAGGTTCCTGGATGGTTATGTTTTGGGGTTGGGGGAAAGGGAAGTGTTTTCCCCGGATGGGGTGTGTTATTTTTGGAAGGGAAATTTTTCTTGGTTTGGGGTTGTTACTGTTGTAGGGACGTGTCTCCTGGGTTGTGTTTTTTACTGGTTTAAGGGCGTGTCTCCCCGGGTTTGGGGGTGTTATTTTTGTAAAAAACAGTTCTCCTGGATAGTGTTTTACGTTTTAGACAGGGGTCTCCGGGGTGGGTGTGTTCTTTTTGTGTTAAAAGTGGGTTTCCTTTTTGGGGTGGGGGTGTGTGTTATTTTTGTAAGGGAATGGGTTTTTGAAAGGTGGATGTTTTGTTGTAGGTACAGGTCTCCTTGGTGGTTTTCTGTTAATTTTTTAGGTCCCGGGTTTTTGGGTTTGGGGTTTTTGGGGTTTTTTGGTTTTCCCGGTGGGGGTGTGTTATGGTGGGGGGACAAATGTCTCCTGGATGGTTTTTGTTAATGTTGGGGTACAGTTTTTCTCTGGATGGTTTTGTGTTTTTTGGAAAGGGAGGGGTTCCTGGTTTGGGTTTGGTTTTTTGTAGGTACAGTGTCTCCTGGATTTGGGGGTGGTTTTCTTTGTTGGGACAATTTTTCCTGGAATTTGGGGGTGTTAATTTGTAAGGTTTAAATTTTCCCTGGATTGGGGTGGTTTCTTTTTAGGTTTCAGTGGCTCCCGGTGGGTGTGTTCTTTGTTTGGGGACCAAAATGGGTTTGTTTGGGTTTTGGGTGTGTTATTTGTTTGGGACATGTCTCCTGGTTTGGGTGTAATTTTTAATTAAAACCAAAAGGGGAATTTTCGGTTTTTGTTATAAAATTCTTTGTTTTAGTGTGAAATGGTGGGGGAAAGGGTTCCGGTGTTGTGTGGAACCCTTTTAAAACAACCTATTTTTTGGTTTTAGGTTTTCGTGGCCCCCGGTGGGAAGGGGGACAGGAAAAAGGTTTTCCCGGTGGAAGGGGTTCGTGGGGAAATGTTTTGGGGGAATTTCAAAGGACAACCCCCATTAGTTGGCTTTTTTGGGCGTGTTAGGGTGAAAATTTTACAGGCCCTTTTTTTAATTTAGGTTTGGGGCCCCCTGTTCCGTGGGGTTTGAATTTCACAAAGGGGGAAAACCCTTTTTCCCTTTGTTTTTTTGGTGAGTGTTCGGGGGGGAGTGTGACACCTTCACAGACAACCTCCCCCTTTGCTGGCGAGTGTCGTGTGTGTGGGGCACCTTTACCCGACAACCTCCACTTTGTTTGGGGGTGAGTGTGGAGTGTGGGAAATTACAGACAACCTCCACTTAGTTTTGGCAGTGTCGTGTAGTGTGACACCTTCACAGGGCAACCTCCACTTTGTCTGGCTGGTGTGTGAGTGTGACACCCTTTACAGACAACCTCCACTTTGTTTTGGGAGTGTCGTGAGGGGTGCACCTTCACAGACAATCCCCCACTTGGGGGGCTGGGTGTCGTGGAGTGTGGGCAAACCCTTTAAAAGACAACCTCCCCTTAGTCTGGCTGAGTGTGTGCAGTGTGACAAACCTTACAGACAAAAAACCCTTGGGCTGGGCTGAGTGTCGGTGTGTGACCCTTCACAGACAAACCCCCCTTTTGGGCTGGCTGAAATGGTAAAAAATAAAATTAAAAATAACTTATTTCTGGATTCTCTGTAAACCCTTTTTTTAAAAATTTTTAATTTTAAATTTTGGGTGAGGCCTGATGTGCCCTTTACAAAAACCTCCCCTTAGTTTTGGCCCCTTTTCTTGGCATTTAAAAACCCCCTTTTTAAAAATTCCTGGTGGGGACCCCAAGCACCCCTTTTCTTACCTAAAAAAAAATTGGGGCACCCCTTTTCAAATCTTGTACAAATTTATTTAACCCCATTTTTCAAATTTTTTGATTTGGGGGGAACCGGTAACCATACCTTTTTCCTATCGGGGTTTTTTTTTTTTCTAGATCTTATCCCCTTTTTGGCCTGGGGGACCCTTGGCCCAAAATTTTTTTAAAAAAAATTTTCCTTTTTCCTTTTTCCATTTAGACTTAGGGCTTTTAGAAACCCCAAAAAAGGGAAAAAAACCCCCGGGGGAACTTGGAACCCCAAAGGGCCCGGGGCGGGAAAAAAGGGGCTTTCCCCTTTAAAAATTTTAAAATCCCAAAAAAGGGGGCCAACCGGGCCCCCCTTGGGAAAAAGGGGGAAAACCTTTTTTTTCCAAAAAACGGGGTCCCCTTAAAAAACCCCCCTTTCTTGAAAAAACCAGATGTACTCTGGGGGGAAGATGCAAATTTAAATACTGCATGTGTTAACTGGGTCTTACTTTTGCAGCAGGCTGGTCCTCAAGCATTTCTCTGCAGTACTGCTGTGCCCTTTTTTTTTACAGTAAGACAATTGGAAAATAAGGGACTGGGGGCTTTGTTTTCCGGGGAAAATGGGGTTTTCCCACCTCTTCCTGATTTCCTGAACCCGAAATTAAATTTTCCCCTTCCCGAACAGCAAAATCCCGAAGTAGGTAAGTCCCTGGGAAACCCGGATACTGGTGGTTAATAGGCTTTAAAACTTTTTGGATTATGAGGCTGGGAAAGTTTAGCGTTTTTCCCTTTTTTTATAATAATATGAGGCTGAAAAAAAATTTGGGTTAAACTTGTGAAATTTCTTTTTCCTACTAGTTTTGGGGGGGAGAAAAAATTATTAACTTTTTTCTTGGCTAAAAAACCTTTTTACCCCAACCCCCAGAGCATAGTTAAAATAAATTTTATCTTTTCTTCAAATTTTGCCTTTTTGGTCAGGAAGGTTTCACGTTTTTAAAAATTTCTTTAATAAAATTAAAGGGCATTTCCCCCTTGATAATCACCTACAACATCCCTTTGGGAAAGGCAATGTTTAATCAGCAGCAACTCTTTCCCTACTCCCCAAGGATTGTTCTTTCCCGAAACTTTAAAACCTTTTAAACTTCTGCCTTTATTTTTCTGCCAAAAATTGATAAAAAAATAACACATCCTTCAAACTTCTCATTTAAATTTTTTAAAAAAACATGTTCATGTGGTTTTTTGCTCACCTTTAGGGGGGGTTTTTAAAAAAACATGGGTCGAATCCATGGTTAGTCGGGGTGTTGTTTTTGTCAATAACACTCGGTTTGTGGGTACAGAAAATAAAATGGGCTTATTTAGTCAAATACACCAAAAGGGGGGGGAGAAAGAAAGTTGTTTAAGGCACCCACCCCCTTTTTGAATTTTTTTTTGGTTTTGAATTTGATTCCCGTGGGATAGAGCATCATGCGGTTTTTGTTTACCCTGGAAAATGGCAAAAAAAACATGGGTTCGGAAACCTTTGTGTGCAGTGTTGGTATTCTTTAAAAACCACCGCGTGGTTTCAATAATTTAACACCACACATACACACACAACACACATAACACAAACCCCAAGGTGAAAAATCTTGGGGTGGGGTAAAAAACCACCGAGCATGTCTCCGGGAAAACACATCAATCAGATTTAAAATGTGAGCATATGGGGCCTGGCAAACCTGAGAACGCATTCCCACACCTTTAAAAAAATCATTCAAGACCCCTGTACCCGTGTATTTTCGGCCCCAAATGGAGTATGGCCCCAAAATGTTTGGAACCCCCACTTGATAAAAAGTCAAGAAAAATAGAGGGAAAATACAAAGGTTTGCAACGGTTAGTTCCAGAGCTAAAGGGGGTTTTCCTATGAAGGGAAAAATTAAGGGAAATCGGCCCTTTACGAACCCCCCCCCCCCCCTTTTTGGGGAAGGAGGGTCGGGGGGGACATATAAAAAACATATAAAATTTCTGGTGGAATTTTTTTGAAAGGTGGACAAGGACAGGGGGTTCCCCGGGAGGGGGGCACAGGAAACAAGGGGGGGGCCACAATTGGAAGTTGAAGGGCCAAAGGGGGAGAGAGATAGTAGGAAGTTTTCTTCAGTCATTGAGTTGTAAAGGGGTGGAATTTGCCTAGGGAAAAAGACGTAGTTTGGGGGGCGGAACCATACACAGTTTTTTAAAACGAGGTTTGAAAAAAAGGGTCATGGAGAGGGGGGAGAGGGGGGCTAAATAGCAACC
>NC_069498.1:9326572-9363596 GCF_026875155.1 Cherax quadricarinatus
CCCCAAAAAACATCCATTTAGTCTGCTGAGTGTCGGGGCCAGTGGGGACATTAAAAGGCCCAACCTCCACTTGTCTGATGATTTGTCGTGCAGGTGACACCTTCACGACAACCCCCCACTTAGTCGGGCCCTGAGGGGTCGTCCCAGTGTGACACCTTCCCCAGACAACCTCCCTTAGTCTGACTGAGTGTTTTTGCGTGTGCACCTTCACAGACAACCCCCCATTTTAGTCGGGGACTGAGTGTCTTTGCAGTGTGACACCTTCACAAAAAAACCTCCATTTAGTCGGGCCCTGAGTGTGTGCAGTTTTTTGACACCTTCACAGACAACCCAACTTAGTCGGGTTGATTTGCAGAAAAAAATGTAAAAATAAAAAATGAAGCTTCCCCTTTTTCCCTCGCATACATCTCTTTCCAAAATTTATACACAAGTTTTCAATTAAGTTTATTCTACCGAGAACCTGATAAATTTTGGCCTCCCCTAAAATTGACCTCATGGAGTTTTCATCCCCTTTTCTAGAAAAAAATAAAACCCCCTTTTTTAAAGTTCCATGGTGGCTGAGCCAATGCCCCCCAAAGCCTTTTTTCCCTTACAAAAAAAAACCCATGTACGTTTTTTTTCCTGAGGGTTTCTTGGGGGGGTTTTTATTTTCTGGAGAGATTCACCCATTTGGCCGGGGGGCATTTGGTCCCAAAAGATGAGGAGGTATTGTGCCTCCTCCGATGGGAAAAATTGGGGGGCCTCGGGACACTCCCTAAAGAGGGGGGCCAAGGCCGGGCCAAATTTTGGGGAAAAAGGCCCCGGGCCCGGGGGTAAAATCCCGGGCTATTCTTTAATTAATACTAAAATAACAAGAATGTGCTACCCCTGTCCCTTAAAAAGGGAACCTCCATCCGGGGGTTTTTCTAAAAATCTAAACCCTTCCAGGGGTACTCTGGGGAAGACTGAAAATAAAAAGCTATGCATGGTGAAAACTGGGACTTACGGTGCGGGCATTGTCCTCTTGGGTTTTTGGGGGGCTGGTGGAGCACTGCCCCAAACGGCTCCCCCTTTCTCTGGTGCGCAAATTCCTGTTTTCCCCAAGATGGTGCCCAGCTACCGCAGGAGGGGGGCAACACCGTGTGGGTTGCCCTTTTTAAAAGGGGCAATTTACCCTACGAATGCCCTGTTTTTTTTTCCAACGATTATTCGGGACATTTTTTGGAATTAAAAGTTGAAGAATTGCACGGAGTAGCACTTAATGGACCCACACAAATTTCATAAAGTTCTGCCAGGGAGGCATATGAAAGGAGGGTTTGACCCCAGTCCCCAGGGGAAGAACTTCACCTTTATCGTTTTGGTCGGGAAAGGGTACGCCCTGCGGGGTGCCTAAAATTTACTACCCCTGGGGGGGATCCCGCAACGTTTTTTTCGGGGCAGACGTTTTTGGATATCCGGGGAGACATTTCAAAAGATAGGTGAGGTGCGGGTATAATTTTGGTTGGGTTTGGACAGGGGGAAATTTCTATGAAGGGTTCCCGGCTGGATCTTACACCGTCAAGATGTTTTTAAGAAAAACCTATTCCTTTCGTATGTCGCCCTGGGAGGTTTTTTAGGGACACAGCTGTACGGGACCTACGCGGGACAACGAAGACGTGTCGCCTGTGCGGGGGCTTTTGACCCCCTGGGGGCCCAGGATGGGGTTTTAAAAGCAGCAGCGCCGGGCCCTTTTGGGGAAGGAAAAGTAGACACAAAAGTCTCGGGCCAAAAACCCCTCTCCCCGGAAGTCTTTGAGTGCAGCGGGGGAAAAAGGTTTATTTGGGGGGAAAGGGAAGTGGAGGGGATTTTGAGAATTGTGTGACACTCCAGTGGTTCGGAAATGCCCCCCCCGAAGGGGCCCGGGAGTTGAGCAGCACCCTGTGGGGGGGGGAAAAGAGGCCCGGGGTTGATCCACAGGAGTTTTACCCCCTACAGGAGATGTTTAAAGTTTTCCTGGACGTCCCTGCGGAGGGGGAAACCCAAAACTAAAAACGGGAAAAGAATTCTGATGGTTGAGGGGGGACTTGATTGAGCAGTTTTCCCAGACCCTTTGGGGGTCAGACCCCTGGATGTTGCATTTGCTCAGGTGGAAGCTGTTTTTCCAAAAGGGGAAATGAAATACTGAAAAGGGAAAATTGAGGGAAACATCTAAAAAAGGGGGGCTGGGGGGCCCTCGTCAGATGAGGATGTTATAACACCAGTCAGGGGCGGGGAAGAAAAAGGCGTGGGCAGGAGTGAAAGGGAAGGGGCAGGGTAGTGCACGGGGGGGGGAGGGGGGTGGGTACAGGGGGGAAAAAGGGGGGTGCAGGGGGGAAAAGCAGAAGACCCAAAGAGTGGAACAGACAGGAAACACAGAGCCCTGAGGAAAGCCCCCCTTTTCTGGAATTTTTAAAGTTTTTCTAACGTTTAAAACGGGGAATGGCCTTAGGGGGACGGAAAACCCGAGTAGGGTTTGGGGAGGAGGGTTTTGGCGGCGTTTTTAACATTGATGTGTTTTTTTATTCAAAACCCCAATTTAAAAAAAAAAGTAGGGCCCGGAGAGTTGGGGCCCTGAAGGTTTTAGGGATTTTTATGGGGAAAGTTCAGGGAAATTAAAGGGGGGGGGGTTGGCCATTTGGGCATTTGGAGGGAATCCAGCCCATTCCACATGCTCAGTGGAAAAAGGGGAGGGGGGGGGGGGGTGGTGAGGGTGGGGGGATAGGGGGTGGTTTAGAGTATGTTTTCTGGGGTTTATATATGCCGGCAAAATAGTAACATAGGGGAAAAAAGGTCTTTTTGTAAGGGGGGTTTTGCTTTTTACACCCGGGGTTTAAAATGGTTTCTATAATAGGTGGGGTTTGGAATTGTTTTTAATTTTCAGGAAAAAGGATGGGGAAACCCGAGAGGGGCAGGGTTTTGTATTTGGGATTTATTGGGGGATTTGTTGAGGGTTGCAGGGGTTTAGGGACAAAGTCGGGGCAAATGGGGGGAAAATTAGACACCTTTTTATGGGGGAGGGGTTATGTTTGCCGGGGTTTGGAAATCGAAATATATATAACTCGAGATATAACATTTTAGAAGGGTTTTTTTAACGCAAATTAAAGATTTGGGTTTTTCTCGGACCATCGTGCTTTTTGGGGCAGAGTTTGGCATGGGAAGGGAATGGTTCGTAGGTATGGGGGGGTTTTTAAAAATGAATTGGGGTTACTTAAGGGGGAGGGGGAGGGGGTTTTTTTTTTAGGGGAAGGGGGGGGAAAGAAACTATGGGAAGGCTCGAACGAAGGGGAAGGATGTCTTGGAATGGGGGGGAAGAAGAAACGCTAAATTGCAGATTGGGGGAGTATTCCCAGCATAGGGGAAAGGGGAAATTGGGGCCCGAGGGGAGGTAGGGGTAACGAAATATTTAGGGGGGCCCAAGCTAAATGATTTTTATGAAGGGGTGAGGGGGGGGCCAAAAGACATGGAGAAAATAGGGGTTTTTAAGGGGGAAGATTGGGGTTATAAAAATTTCTCGTTTTTGGGATGCGATACTTGTGGGGGAAGGGTTTAGAGGGGTTCTATGGGGTGACAAACCTTTCGGAAATGTGTTTTGAGGAGATTTAGGAATAGGCAAACAGTTTAAACCACGATTAGGGAAATTTAGGGGGTGTGAAAGGGGGGGGGGAAATTTTAGGGGGGGGAAGGTACTTAGTACCACGGATGGAAGGGAGCAATTATGCTGATTTTTGGGTTTTTGGGGAAAATTTTTAAGCAGAGGGGGGGGGGGAAAGGAAGAGGGGGGAGAGATTCTGGGAAAGGAATTCGAGGTATTTTGGGGGGAGGAGAGTGGGGTAATAGGGGGTTTTAAGGTCAGTGAGGAGGGGAGGTGGAGGGAGGCTTAATGGGCTGAGTGGGGGAAAAAGCCCCCGGGCATTGAGGGAATTCCTAAGATTTCTATATTAAAATTTGGGGAAATTGTATAAAGGAATGTGGGTTTCCGGTTTTTTAACTGTATAAAGGGAAAAAGGGGCAGTTTTGGGGGGAATCGCGGGGGCCGGGGGGTAGTATTTTTGGGTCTAAAGGGGGGGGGGGGGGGGGGGGGAAACCTTGGGAGCTTTTAGGGCGTTCTCCTCATGTGTGCAGTTATATAGTTTTTGCAAAGGGGGTTTTAGGAAAACCGTTTAATGAAAAAGGTGCTTGGGCCGAGTCCTTACAAGAGGAAGTGGGGGGAAATTTCCCGGTCGAAGTATGCGTTTTGGGGGGATGGGAAAAATTAAGGATTTTGGGGGAGGGGAGAAAAGGGGGGGGGGATTTGGGGATTTATTGGGAGCAGGCTTTGACAGTTTTAGTAGACATTGTTGGGGTGTTTTTTTAAAAAAAAACAGGGTTTTGGTGATGAGATTGTTTCGCTGGGGGGAAATCCCTTTTTATACGCCTTTCAAAAGGTCCGGGTACAGGTTAATGGAAAGTTAGGGTTGCCGGTTTTCAAGATGGGGATGGGTTTGGACAGGGTTGCCCCCCCTTGTCCAAATCCCCCTTTGCATGCATGCAGGACCCCTTTTTATAGGGGTTATAGAGGAAGGAGTGTTTGGGAAAAAGGGGAGGGGGTTTCCCGGGGGGATGTTTTTATTGTGGGGTATGTGGATGACACCACAGTTTTGGTTGGAGGGGGAAAAGGGTTGGGGGAAAGTGGTAGTATAATTTGAGATTTTTTGGGTGGGGCGAACCAAGGGGGTGAGGTTAAGGAGCCCAAAATCAAAATTTTTTAGGGAAATAGGCCCCCCTGGGTGGGGGGAGGGTTGGGGGGGGAAAAGTAGGGTGGAACGTTTGTGGATAGAATTTTAAAATTTTGGGGGGGTTGTGTTTATGGGGGGACGCTGGGGGGGAAAGAGAATAAAATTCCCCAAAGGGAAATAGTGAGTATGCGATGGGTAGGTTGCGGGGTGGAGGGCTGGGGATTTTAACATTGCAGCAGAGGGTGGTGGTAGGGAAATACACTTGTGTACAGGGAAAGTATGGGGGTGGCAAAAAATTTTATCCCCCCAGGTCGTGTGGGTATTCAGGAAAATGGAGAGGGGGGTTTTTTAGGGGATGTGTGGGGGTTTGGGGAAACCCTGGCTACGGAAAAGGGGGTGGGGGGATGATGGGCGGCTGCGGCAGGGTGGGTGGGTTTTTTTAAAACCCTTGGACACCGAGTGAAGGCGTGTATGTGAAGCAGCGGTACTTGAGGGGTGGGGGGGGAGAGGGTTTGGGAAAGGGTTTGGGGGAGGTCATGAAGGATGTGGGAAAAATGGGTGGGAAAGGGGAAAAAAACACTACTGGAGTGTTTAAGATTTTTGGGGCGAAATTTGTTGGGAGTAAGGGAAAACAAAGAAAAGTAAGGGTAAGTAGGCTTGGGAGGGGAAGGGGTTTGGAGGGTCAGTGATACAGGGAGTAGGTACTAACCCCAATGTAAAGATTTTGGGGGGGCATTTTTGGGGAAGGGCTTTCGGAAGATAGATTAAAACCAAGGGTTCGTGAAGTGGTTTATAGATTCTTTTTGGGAATTTTACTTTCAAGGTCAGTGCTTTATAGAATGGGTTTTTGTTTGGTGTGGCACTTTTTTCATTGTGAGGAAAAAGGGGGGGGACGGCCCTTTTTATGCCTATATTTTTTTGAAAAAATTGGGGTTTTGGTTTAAGGGGATGGTTAGCGAGAGTTTTGGGTTTTAGTGGCAGGAGGGGGGGAGAAAATCACGTTTGAGGGGGGTTTGCATTTTTATGTGGGAGGGGTTTCCCCAAAGGGCATTCGGAGGGCCCGTGAAATATGTTGTGGCAGATTTTTTGTATGTGGGCTTGGTGCATGCGGGGGGGTGGGGGGGGTGAATGGGAGGGGGCCCGGGGGGCTTGCGGGGAGTGTGTATCGTTTCGTATGCAGAAATAGGCTACTATTTTGGGAGGTTGTGGGGGAAATAGTTTTTCCCTTGGGTTATCGTAAAACCTTTTTTTTCGGTAGGTGTAATGGGTTTGGGTTGGGGTTTTAGTTTAGAGCTGGATTGGGGGTTTGGGTTTTCCCCCAAACTGGCCCCTTTTCTTGTTTTTTTTTTTTTGAGGCCTAGTGGAGGATGGAAGGTGGGGAAAAAAAGTGTGTGGGAGTGGAGCATATTTTTGGGGGTAAAGGTTAAGGGAAAAAGGGGGGGCGTAGGGGGGGGGGTTTAATGGTTGGGCATTTTGGGTTAAAAAAAGACAGGGGGGTTTTTTTGGGCTTTCGACGTCAGGTACGAAATTGAGCATGGAAGGGAACGTGAGTTTTTGTGTTATTTTTTTTTTTAAAACAGATAGCATGGGGTCAGGGGATGGCAGGGGGGGTTTGGGTTTCGAAGTGTCTTTTGCCCCGGTTTGGGTTTTTTTAATGTTTTAGGTAGTTTCGCCCCGGGAATGTTTTATTTGGAGCCATAAGTTATTTTTGTGTAATTAGTGCGTGACAGAGTAAATTTGATATTTTCTGGAAAATTGTTAATAAATATTTTAAAATCTTGTTGAACATTTAAAACATAAAAAAAAAAGGGGAAAAGTTTTTGAGAAAAAAAAAAAAAAAAGTATCTGGGTTGTTTTGGAGGATTTGAAGTTATTTGTAGTTTAGAAAGAAAATTTTTTTTTGTCTCAGGGGCCCGAAAAATGTTTAATTTTTTTTTTGTTTAATGTAAAAAGGGGAAAATTTATTTTTATAATAATATTGATGGGGTCAGAATGGTGAAAAAGTTAATAAGCCCCAGACGGGGGAAGATGGGGTTTCCTTTTGATACTAAAAGTGTATTTTGCGTTGAAATGTAAATTTATAAAATAGGTTCAAATTTTCTTAGTAGTCTTTTAGTTATTTTTGTAATAGTTTGTTTGGGGTTTTGATCATGTAATTATTAGTTATTTCTTCTTATGTATCCTTTGCTGCGCCCCGAAGTGTGGCCCCCCAGTCAGTCCAGCAAAAAGGGGGTGGGGGGAGGGGTTGCTATATAAAAAATTTAAAAGTATAAAAAGGATGGGAATAGAAATTTCTTTTTTAAAAAAAAAGTGAAGGTAAAATTCTTTGAAAGGGAAAATTTTTTTGTTTTTTTTCCTATTTTTCTTATGTTTTGGTTTTTTTAAAAAAACATATAATACAAGGGTTTTTAAGTGTTTTTGTAACATTCATTAAATATCTAAGTTAGTACGATAGTTTTTGGTATACTTTCCGTTATTACTATGTAATGTACGTCGTAAGTGACAATATTATGGTTAGGAAGCTCGAGTGTAAGGCATTTTGGGGATGGTCAAGGTGGTGTTTAGTGGTTGCACTGTATATAACAGACACATGTAAAGTAGGATGGTTGGGTTAGAAGGTTCACTGGACCTCGTGTATTATCATGATGTCAGAGTTACCATATATGGGAAATGTTTAGTTCAGGTATAAGGATGCATGTTTGCATGGTAATTATATGGGGTACTGTGATTATGAATTATATGGTGTACTGTGATTATGAATTATATTTTGGATACCTGTTTGTTAAGGGATTGTGGTCTTCTATATATTTATTCTTTTATGTTGTAATACAACGTTTTAAATAAAATATAAAAAAAAAAACTTACTGTGCAGCAGTCTGGTCCTCAAGCATTTCTCTGCAGTACTGCTGTGACCCTTCTTATTACAGTAAGTTCAATTAGAAACTAAGGCACTGGGTCTCTTGTTCCTGGGGAACTGGGCTTTTCCTGATTTCCTGAACCTGAAATTAACTTACCACTTCCCTGAACAGCAAACTCAGAAGTAGACGTAAGTCCCTGGGAACCAGGATACTGGTGGTTAATAGGCTGAAAACTTTTTGGATTATGAGGCTGAAATGTTTAGCGTTTTCCTTTGATTATAATAATATGAGGCTGAAAAAATTTGGCTTAAACTTGTGAAATTTCTTACTCCTACTAGTTGGTGGAGAAAAATTATTAACTTTTTGCTTGGCTAAAAACCTTTCACCCAACACCAGAGCATAGTTAAAATCATTAATATCTCTTTCTTCAAGTTATGCCTTATGGTCAGGAAGTACACTGTTTAAAAGATTCTTTAATAAAATTAAAGTCATTGCACCTTGATAATCACCTACAACATCCTTGGAACGGCAATGTTTAGTCAGCAGCAACATCTTTCCATACTCCACCAAGGATTGTTCTTCCTGAAACTTTAGACCTCTAAACTTCTGCCTATATCTCTCTGGCAATATCTGATAAGCAAATAACACATCCTTCATCTTCTCATAATTGGTAAATACATGTTCATGTGGTTTTTTGCTCACCATGAGTGAGTTGGTTAAGATAGAACAACATGGGATCGAATCTATGGTTAGTTCAGTGTTGTTATGATCAATAGCATCGTATTCGTGATAGCCCCCCCCTCAGAATATAAAATACTGCGTATTGAGTCAAGTTCTCCAAACGGGAAGGAGATATGTGAAAGTAGCTCAGACGGCACACCACACACGCCGTGCTTGCATTCGTGTAGAGATTTTGAATGGGTCCGGTGGGATAGGGCATCATGCGTTTTTGCCACCATGAAGGGGTCAAAATAACATGGGTCTTCGAATCTTAGCTAGTCGCAGTTGTTGGGGAGTCATCAATACCAGAATCGGTTCGTGGGTTCAATAAGTTATACACACACACACATACACACACACACACACAACACACACTCACACACACACACACACCACACACACACACACAACACACACACAGTCAGAGCAGTGCCAGAGCAGGAACGGAAACAGCTAAGTGCAAGCACACACACAACTATTCTCAGAACATACAACCTATCACACATCCCAACACACACTACATCCAACACACCCTGGTACACCGTGTCCGTTAGGCCCTTATTGGAGTATGCGGCACCAGATGGAACCCCACCTAGCAAGCAGTAAAGAAACTAAGAGAGGAAGTGCAAAGGTTTGCAACAATACTTAGTCCCGAGCTAAGAGGTATTGTCCTAGAGTGAGAGGCAGGAGAGATAGGGGGACGTTGATAACGATACAAAATAACTGAGAGAGAACCCGTGAAAGGGGACAAAGAAGGACGTTCCAGAAGATTGGACCTACATAAACGAGGGGGACACAGTTGGAAGTTGAAGACACGATGAATCACAGGGATGTAGGAAGTATTTCTTCAGCCACAGAGTAGTCAAGTAAGTGGACATTGTTTTGGAAGCGATTGAAGTGGAGCAGGATCCATACATAGCTTTAAGCCAGAGTTATGATAAAGCTCACGGTCAGGGAGAGTGACCTGCAGCAGATCAGTGAAGAGGCGGGGCCAGGTGCTTCGGACTCGACCCCCGCAAACCTCAAATAGGTGATGACACAACACCACCACACACACACACACACCACACACTTATAATATATATGTCGTGCCGAATATGTAAAACTGGTCATTTGCAAGAAATCATTTAAAAATAAGTCCTTTCGAAAATTTTTATCTTCTACGATTAATGATATATTTTTTTTCATTAATGTTAATGTAAAATATTTTAATTTTGCAAACAAAGAATCTTAGAAAACTTACTAACCTTATCATTACAGAGCTATTTATTTTTGCCCTAACCAACTAAATATATTTATAGATTTGTTTACAGTAATTTTATACTAAACTAACTCAGTTGAAATATAATTTTTTTCGTTAGGTTCAAAATGATTTGGGAATTATTGACAAACCACAAATGTTCATAGTCCTTTATGGCAAGATGAAGCGTTGCTTTTTAAGCCAAGATCGCATATTCTGCCTCTCGCACGACATTTATATTTGTGTCGTGCCGAAAGCAGAACTTGCCTTATTGCTTAAATAGCATAATCGCTCTTCTTGCCATATAGGTCAAGTGAAAATTTGTGTATGCAATATTTTCGCCAAAATTCATCTGACCTACGAAAAAAAATATATATTTCAATGTGTTTGTTTAGTATTAAAAATTATTGTAAACAAATCTAAATTATATTTTAGTTGGGTTAGGCTTAAAATAAATTGTTCTTGTTAAAATAAGGTTAGTAAGTTTTCTAAGATTCTTTAGGAGAAAAAATTAAAATTTTGGCATTGACAGTAATGAAAAAAAAATATATCTTTAAACGTATAAGAGAAAATTTAGAAAGGGGGACCACTTAATTTTAAATGAGTTCTTGCTAATTGACAGTTTTACATATTCGGCACGAATTATAAATATATATATAGATATATATATATATTATATATATATATATATATATATATATATTATTTATATTTTTATATTTATAGTTTTATATATATATAGGATATATATATATATTATATTTGTATATATATATATATATATATATTATATATATATTTATATATATATATCTAATATATATATATATATATATATATATATATATTATATATAATATATATATTTATATATTATATATATATATGCAATAAGATCACAGTAAACACGGGATTTCAAAATATGACAAAAACACACACTCCTGAAAGAGAATAGAGATATTCCACAGCGCTTTCGTGACTACTCCCAACATTATCAAGGAACTATGAATGATTGAAGCATCAAGGAGCTATATAAGGGGTCCGGCAGCACTTCACTATCAGATCCACAACGTTTTAAAAACAGTGACGCGCGGCGAGCAACTTGGATAGGTCCTTTGCACAACTCACCCCCAAGCTATTCTACCCAAGAAAATTTAAAAATTATTTGTCCAGTGTATTATTAAATTCTTCCCAAATTCTTTTAATTATAAATGATCTAATTTATATAAACCAAGGAAATTTTCATATTATTGTCAAAAATGCTTGTTATATGATACATAGACTTCACTTATATTTCCTGTCGACAATGGACTTGCTGATACTACTTCTCAACTTTTTGAAATCTATTTGGATGGTTAAATCTACGTACATGAATAACATAGAGCATGGAATCTTGTCCAGTTCTAATGCTATAAATTTATGTTGTTTTATCATAGTTCGAGATTTTTACCAAATTTAAAATAGGTATATCTTTAAAATACCCAAGAAATGATAATTGATAAATCTTTTAAAGTTGCTAGAAAACTTTTTATAATCCAAAAAGGGCCAACAAGCCTTATTACAACTAAAAAATATGTTGGTTCTCCATTCATGGAAAACTTGGTTGTATGCCTTCTCTTCTTAGACTTTTATTATTAAAGTGTATTCCAAAAAATCTTGATTACAGTAAATAAACTTTGCCCCATAAGAATTCCCCCAAAATGCTGATGGATGTGTCTATTAGATTCCTTGTAAAATTTGCGATAAAAGTTTTATTACGGTCAAACTGTAAATTCTCGAACTAAGATTAAAACAACATAATAATATAGACATTGAACTGGACAGAATTCCAATGATCTATTTATTCATGTTAAGATATATAGATATATAATATATATTTTTATATATATAATCATTTATATATATATATTTACTTATATATATATATTTATATATATATATATACTATTTACTATATAATCTATATATATACTATATATATATATATATATGTCGTGACCTGACATAGGCAGAATTTGCGATCTTTGCTTAACTAGCAACGTTCATCTTGCTCAATTTAGGACAAGTGAAAATTTGTGTATGCAATAATTTCGCCAAAATCATTCTGATACCTAACGAAAAATATATATTTCAATGTGTTTGTTTAGTATTAAATTATTGCTAAAACAAATCTAAAATATTATTTATTTGGGTAAGGGACTATAATAATTGTTCTTGTTATAATAAGGTTAGGTAAGTTTTCTAAGATTCTTTTTGGTGTAAAATAAAAATAAAATTTACATTATCATTAATGAAAAAAAATATATCTTTAAACGTATGAGAGAAAAATTTAGGAAGGGACTTAATTTTAATGAGTTCTGCTAATTGACACAGTTTTTACATATTCGCACGCATATTTTTCATATATATATATTATATGTTTATATATTTACTATATAATTTATATATATATATATATCTATATATATTTATATATATATATATATATATATAATATATATATATATGTATGCTTTATATTGAGTATATATAAATATCTATATATATATTTATATATATATGTATATATATATATATATATACTATACCTATATTTTATACTATATAGATATAAATATATAAATTTATATTTTGATATTTATTATTTTATATATTACTATTACTATATATTTTTTTCTATATATGATGGGGTCCACCTCCTGTTGACATTGTGGGACTTAGCCTCGGAGAAGTGGATAAAAAGGCTTAAGGAAGAATATTTGGGTTTCTTCCTGAAGCCGTTGGAGTATTCCACTTCCCCTACACCTTCATCTTTTAAACTATTTTTTTTACCAATAGGAATATTTTATTACATAATATGGCACAGAAGATTTAAGAGATAATTGTTAATATAATGGTGGCATATACGTTATGTTGTACGTGTGCATCACCGATTATAAGGCGAAAAATCTCATCAGCTCTCAGAGCTGGGGCGTGTGCCCAAAATGCAGCAGGCATTACCTCTTTGAACGCGCACTGAGCCGCTGGAACAGAAAACTAGCTGCCCTGGGATCCCTAGTTACCTGATGAGATTATTTCCCAGCTCCTTAGATATTAGGACTGCTCTCTTTCCCCCATGGGCAAGGGTCTCTGAGCCTATGGGAACAAACATATAATGATATACTTTATATATATTTATATATATCTATATATATATATATATAATATATTTATTATATATATTATATATATATATATTTATATAGATTATATTTATATTTTTATATATATATATCTATATATATGTATAAAATATATATAATATATATATTTATTTATTTATATTTATATTTATATATATATATATATATATTCTTACTATATAGACTATTTATTTTTTAGATATATGTATGTATATGCTTTGTTTGGCTGGAGAAAGTCGCTCAGTATGTCGAAGTTGCTCGGCACTTAACCCAAACTAAACACGAACTGTTAAGAAAATTTGTTTGAATCTCCCGATGTCGATTAGTCAAAATCTCGCTGAACTTCTCTGAAACTATTTCGCGTTTTCTTTGCGCTTTTTTTTGTTTGTATAAATAAGTTACATGGGGCTTAAGAAGGTTAGTGTTATCAAGTAACAAAAAAGAAAAATTGCTTAGAGAGTGTTTGACCTAATGTTAAAAAACTCCTCGCCTCTCCATAATAATTTGGCTCTTATTATTAATGTTGGCGTCTTTTTTTATGCTTCTACGCTATCTATCGTGTCTCTAATATCAAGTGGAATAATGTGATACGATTGATACCTTTAATAATAATATTCTTGAAAATGACCTAAAAATCGACATTCCGGGTTCTTTGAGCTCAGTTTCAAAGGTATTTTAGACTGAAAACAGTTAAAAATCATTCTATTTCTGTAAACATATTTCCTTCTATCAAAATTAGACAAGAAAAAACGAATTACACTCATAAATTCATACGAAAATACCGTACAAAGTCGCTATAATTGGTATTTTTTGGGAGACAAAATCTGGAAACGGATTAAATCTAAATTTTAAAATTAATTCCTTATTTGGATAAAATTTGTTCGGAAACTACGAACAATCTTCTGAAAGATTAAGCTCGAAGTACCACTAAGGTTACACTTGACTCCTGAATGGGTCACAATGTATTTGTAATGTATATTACTGTTCATATATTTTATATTGATTATATTTGCGTTAATAGCTAAATAGTAAATATTATTGCTTTTTATTATTATTTGACTTAGTTACATTTATTTAGGGTAGGATGTAACATTTATCATATTATTCATTGCTCATAGTTCATGTCTTGATTGTCTAACTACTGTAATTATCGCTCGTTGATCGTTTCGGCTTCGTGGCTTCTCTGTGTTGTGGGCAGCAGCAGTCCACCGAGCAGTTCATGTGATGACGGGGGGGGGGGTGTCAACCTCGCCTGGAGAGGTCGGTCTGGCTGCTAGCTCTCTGTCCGTTGGACGTTCTCCTGGCAAAGACGCCCTCATCTCTCTCTTGTGTGCCTTTGTTGATGATCATTCTTCTGTCGCTTTCTTGTTGATGCGTTCTGTAGAAATCTGATTCCACGAACATAGCCTGAGACTTAGTGATTTTCGCGTTGTACTGAGGTTGTGTGTCGCATAGACACTCTTAGCAACTCAGTCCTGAGCTGTAGCTTCTGACCTAATTTGTAATGGTATCAGCCAGCGTGCGTGGCGTGTTAGATAGGAGTGAATGGGGAAATGGTACTTTGGACCTGACGATCGTTGGGGTGTGAGCAGGGTAATATTAGTGAAGGATTCAGGGAAAAGGTTATTTTTCGTTAGTCGGACTTTAGTCCGGAAAAAAGGGAAATGCAATGCCTGCACTTTTAAAAAGGGGTTTTGGGGTATTGGCGTTTTTAGGGGTATGTTGTGTATCTTTATATGTTATGTTTAAACTGTTTTATTCTGACACCTTTGCAAAAAGGATAATGTGTGAGTGTGGTGAAAATGTTTAATGATGAAAGTATTTTCTTTTTGGGGGATTTTCTTTGTTGTGATTAACAAGATTTCTCATTCCTGAAACCATGCTGGTTATTGTATTGAGTTCAATTCCTCTCTAAGTGCGCTCCTAACATTCTTCTGATAATCTTCATGACAATTATTTACTTATTCATGTTCACATTGAACAATGTCCTGTAGTTTAATGCTTCCCCTGTTTGTTATCCTTTCTTAACCTTGGATCTAACATTTGTGCCTTACACACCATCTCTTTAGTTTAGTTTCAATTACAAGTTGTTGAAAAACTGTTAGTGGCACAACAACAGTGCCCTCTGCTCCTGCTCTCTCAGGACCACACACGAGAGTTGGTTGTCTGGGCCCTCACTGCTCTGTGAGAAGTATCTACTACACATCGCAGCTCTTCAACCTCTTATTATGCTGTGTGTAGTGCTGTCCAGCACTTGTGGTGTTCACCTACGGCATCAGTTTACTGGAACTCGTTTCTGATAGGTTAGTATTATACCCCATAAAGAATATTTATGATTCCAATCTTACACTTTCTTAAATTACACCGCAAAGTGGTTGGGCCAACTTACCTTTTATATCTACCTCATTCCCCCTCTCCACACCCTTTTCATATTTCTATCCTTGTTAGGTAAGACACTATGGCAACAGTCTAGGTTCCTTATATTCGAAACCTCAGCACCTTATTACAGAGGGGTCTTTGTGTTGACCTTCTTGCGTGTTGGACATGGTGAAAACTTTTGTTGATTTACTACTTCATATTCCTCTGGCTCTACCTGTATGACCCAGTAGTGAGTGATTGTGGCAGAAGGCATAGTCACTTTGTCAACCGACTCGGCTATGTTGGAGTTCGTCTGACCCCAAGGCTGTTTTTTACGACACTTTAGATCCCAACAGAACGAGGTGAGGATAGTCACACGCACAACCTGGCTCATGGGGAAAAGAGGTATATTGGCCAGCCCTTGCTTGAGCTCGCCACCACTCGACTGTCGAATGCTCTTCTCTGAAAAGGGGGATGTTGAAACGCCAAGATGGAAAGCCACTCTTCACTGGGGACACATCCTAATCCTAACAAAACAACGGAAACATTCCGATCACCGGCAATATGTGACGAATGAGCCTACAGATCAGCCTTGGTTTGGGATTTCCGTTGTAGAGAGGCTGGCTTACTGCTAAGTACAAAGCAATGGCCGAACGGTTATATGAGACATCCTACTAACCAATAACAGGAACTGGCAATGCATGCTGTAGGCATCATGTGGATGTTCCAAAGTGTGAGTGCTATATGAGAGGTGGACACTAAAAGAAAGTTATGCAATTCAGGTGTGGTAGGCTCTCAAAAACCTTGGTAGGTACCTGGTTCAAGATCATGAACAAGGCTTATTCTTGCAGTGATGCAACTTAGTTCAACAGTAGGTGCCTGTGCTATCGTTCCTCATGATTGTAGTTATATACTCCTCATGTGGATGATCTTATTGTGGCTAGATGCTGGTTAGTGGATCTAACGTGCGACGGGCTGTGTTTTGAGACTTATGGGACCGCGGGTTCATATCCCGGCGGGGGTATGGTTTTATATACTTAATTTATATATATATTATTATAATATCATATTTCATATATTACTATTATATCACTTACTATACTATAATTTATAGGTGTGTGTTGTGTAGTGTGTGTAATATTATATATTTATATATATATACTATATATATATCTATATACTACTATTATATATAATATATTATATATAGAAAATAAGAAGGAACACTTGCTCACAGGACTAATGACTCATGCGGAGCATGGTCCATGTCCCATAACCCCGGCTTGAAGCCCAATGACCCAACAACACGTCTGGTCACCTCCATCTCAAGGATGGAGCACGGCAAACCAGACCCTCAGCAGATACAGCTAGTCCGGTCCAAAACTCTCACACCACCATCAACCATCAATGCTATTTTCTAACCTATTTTTAAAACCACTACAACCGTTTTAGCTCAATAATGCACAGCGGGAGTTATGTTCCACTCATAAACAACTTTCATTACCAAACCCATTGCTTTCCTATAATCTCTGATTCTGAATTTTTCAATACTTGAACCATTAGACTGCGAGTCCATTGTCCCCCCCCCCCCCCCCCCACTTGCGTGGAAATGTTTAAGCACGCATATTTATATACCTTTATATATTCTGTTTTCATTTTTATCACCTCGATCATATCCCCCCTAAATCTACGCTCAATAGTTTTTATATGTTGCATTGGTTTAATAGTGCCTGAGCATGCGTATGCTCGTTTACTTCAATGGTTGTTTGTTATAATACCCCTCCAATATTCTTTTATATCTGGTTAGCAAAATCTTCAAAGATATAATGGTGGATTCACTAATGATGTAGATTTTAAGCACTTGATTGAAGCTGATTAGCAGGGCTTTATCAAAGATCGGATTAGTACATGTTTATTAAACCACTGCAGGACATAACCAGTGTATGCATAGCAACTTCATTTTTAACATAAAAATCTCTACAGTGCTTTTGTTGACTTTAAGTTTATACCGTTGCATATCCAGAGGCATTTTTTGTGGGAGGTGTCCACCTCGTAGGTCTACAAAAATTTTCTGTCAAATCAATAGACATAATATTCTTGGTTGCTCTAATGTGACTAATGGTGTGGAAACCAATTCCTGCTTGGAGGTAAATATGTTCCATGATGTTTTTTTATATTTATACAACCTCTTGTGCATAAATCATGAAATTAATAAATAATAAACACATTGCGAAACATTTCAATCAGGGGAACGGGTGGGGTTTGAACCTTGGCAAGTATGAAGTAGTTAAGTGCGGTTAACCACTACTGACAAACTGGTTTTAATAAGATTCATCACTCAATTAGGTATATTTTAATAGACACAAGGTAAACTTAGACAGGAGCCCAGTGTGAGACACATAAAATGCAGGATGTTAAAGGCTATTATTGCTCAGTAAGAATGTATAAATACGTAAGAGAAACAACGTCAGCTTGTACAATCTTCTTTTTTATATCTATTTTCTCTAATAATTTCTCTGTTTTTCAAGCACATTCCTAGGCAATGTTTGCAATCAAGTACTAATTGCGCCTTTCTTTCACAAACTAGATTGAGTGTACTTTGTAAATCATGTTCTGCTAATTGATTATTTCTGTAAAATGAAGGGAATCTATTTCGGCTAAATTATCTTAACATATTTTGTTAGACTGGTTGGAGATGGATAATTTTATATTGCAAGATTTTTATGGACATGAAAGATTGTCATGTGAGTTGGTACTTTTACAAAAGACTGTTACCTACGGAGTATGTCCTTTTTTCAGTACCGTGCTACACTAGCTGTGTGATCCACAGGTTCACTGGTATCCTCTGGTGAATGCCTCATGACATAGTAATTCCTGTCTGATTACCTCTTGCCAGGACTTTCCGTACGGCTTGTCACAGGAGGGTGCACGTTTGTGTTGGGAAAGGTCTGTCACCTGGTGGGGGCACCGCTTGGTGGGAAGGTTTTTGTCACTGGTGGGGGGCAACGTTGTTGGTGAAGAGTGTCACAGATGAGATGGCACCATCGTGTCGGAAGGTGTCACAGAGTGGGGTGCTAGGTGTGCTTTGGGAGGTGCACAGATCGGTGGGCACCGTGTGTTGGAAGGTGTCACAGATGGTGGCAACTGTGTTGGCGTACTGGTGTCACAGCTTGTAAGGGCACGTGTGTTGGGAAGGTATCACAGGTCAGGGGGAACGTGTGTTGGGGATGTGTCCCAGGGGTGGCACGTGTGATGGGAAGGTGCACAGATGGAGGCACGTGTAGTTGGGATGGTGTCACAAGTAGGAGCACATGTGTTGGGCGACAGGTTGTCACGGTAAGGGCACGTTTGTTCGGGAAGGTGTCCAGAGGGAGGCCACGGTGTGTTGGGAATGTGTATCACAGATAGGGGCACGTGCTGTTGTGAAGGTGTCACAGGAGGGGCATACGTTGTTGTTGTTTGGAAGGCTCGTTTCACAGATGGGGGCACGTGTGTTGGGAAAGTGGTCAAGATAGGGGCACGTGTGTTGGCGAAGTGTCACAGGTAGCAGCCACGTGTCGCCGTGGGTAGGTTGTCACACGATGCAGGCCAACGTGTGTTGGGTGGGTGTCACAGATGGAGGCACCTGTGTGGGGAAGGTGTCACAGATAGAGGCACGTGTGTTGGGACGTGTCACAGGAGGGGCACGTGTGTTTGTGGAACGTGTAACAGGTAGGGGCACGTGTGTTGGTGAAGTGTCAACAGGTTGGTTAGAGGCACGTGTGTGGGAAATGTGTCACAGGTAGTAGGGTAGTGTGTTGGGATAGGTATTCACAATGATGGAGGAACGTGTTGTTGGATTAATGTGCGTGACTGATTCATGTAAATATTCAAGGATAGTCACTGATGTGAATTAGAGGCAGATCGAGATTTTTCCATGTGTGCTGGCAAGAAACTGGATAGCTCCTTCATCATTCTGGTTGTCAGAGACAGATAGTCCGTATGGTTTTCAACAGTATTTCCTTTATAGAACAGTGAGTAAGGAGTATGTCAGGGCTGTCTCGCACACTTTACTATAGGTGTGGTGTTGCAGTTATGGCAATGGTAGATTTTAAATCCACTACACCATTCTGATTATCACTTCCCATTGTGTTTATTTACTGGGTATATTTTTGAACACAATTTGCCAAACAAGAATTGAAACGCTTTATCGCAATCTAATAAAATGTGATGATGTGTCTCTCCTACTTTTTGCATTTATAACATGCGCGATGAGAGGTTAATTACACATCAATAAATACTGGTAATGTAACCTTGCTCACAAGTTATTTTGCGCGGTGAAGGTGACTGACCCCCCACACCCGCAGCAGATCTGGGTCTTTCCTTTAAGTCTCTTACGATTATTGAATATCGCATAGAAGTTAAATTGAGGGCATCCGCTATATGAGGGTGTCCCGTGTAAGATTATTAATAGAGGCTGTCATTTTTTATTGCTTTCTGATTTTCTGGTAGAAGGAGAGCAGCTGAATGCCTTTATAATTTGATATGAACAGTCTCATTTTATTACATCATTGTGTCCATTAAAACAGTTTTTGTGTTGAATTATTTTTGTGAACTGGTTCCTTTGTTTTAAATGATTTCTTTACTACTTCCAGTAGCCACGGCACCACATTAGCATTACGCACGGTGTTTCGTTTGTTCAAGTTTAACCCTATAAACATTCATCCTTGAGGAAAGGTTTGTGGCCTCCCTGTGTAATAAGGCTGTTTTAGTGTCAACATGTTTACTATGAATTATGTGAGCCTAGCTTCATCGACACTCTAGGCGTTATCTCATTACCTTTCCTTCCTTTTTTGTAGTAATATGTTTGTTGCTTATAGTTGAACGATTCTGTGGGACAAGTCGTCTTGTCATGGAGAATATATCAATGCCAAGACCTTAAATTTTACACAATGAATTCCTCACAGAATAACACACATATAGAGCCTTAACAGTTTGAGAACAGCAATAAATTTTACATGTATCATTAGTAAGATACTGTGTCACAAACGTTTTGAGTTAGCTTACACAGAATTTGACAATAAACGTCAGGAAACAAAGAAAAGAATTACGTGATTTTTTCTACTGAACTCTCTTTCAAAAGAAAAAAAGACAGGTGACAGAAACCTCAAGTTATATTGAAGAGAACGAAGTATTGTACTGACACTGATAATTACTACCTTATGTATTGTTTATCATCACAATTGACAAACAAGCTTATTAATACTACATGGGGCATGACAACAAACGTAGAAAAAGCTGGAACAGACTTATGTAAGTGTATTAACTAGAGACAAATTTAATAGTAAGGAAACCATAAGTAATGCACAACATGATTAATTCCTGGAACCTGAAGTGTGGTCTCATGAATATAATAATTTCGTTACGGGAGCCTCTACGAAGTCACACCTTCATGACATAAAAAGTTCACAGGTGAAGTGAGTAAGGCAAATTCAATGTGATTATCCTAAATTCTGTTTGAGGCTTGTCTATTACCTGATTGAAGCAAGAATAGTGCTGACCTTCAAGTCTGGAATTCTTTACAATCTTATCACAGGAAATTTAAGGAATTAAATTTAAATGATGCCACATTCCAAACTGTACTCCCACTCAAGCACTTTAATAGAGGGACAACAATGTTTATACAGATAAATGTTCGAGGGGAATTTGCATGAATTTAAGAATTTCTAGTACACGCAGTAAAAGCAGTCTTATACCATCACTGAATTCACATTAATGGCTTCTGTAGGGAAGGTGATAACATGACATTACAACCTAACAATAGATAATAAAAATAAGTTATTACACCTAAGATGTAGAACGATTTGAAATATTATATATATAATCGTAGAAGTGGATTTTGAAAAGCGATTTGGATATTCCACTTCCTCTAACACCACCCATCTTTTAATTTTTTTTTTCATCAATAGGTATATTTTACTCTCAACCCCCCACCTCTTATATGGTTGTTGTGATGCAAGTGGTGATGAATGTTGCGCAGCGATGGAGAAGGTGGAGGCAGTGGAGATGTGTGTCTGCCTGAGGGTACAATGTGTGGTGTGAATATAATGCAGAGAACTTCGTAGTTTTGGTTAGAAGATCTTAGGAGGAGGTGCGGGATTACCCCATAACTGTTGTCCAGAGTGGTCTGAGGAAGGGTTGTTGAGGTTGTTCGGCATTTTAGGTAGAGAGAATGGAGCGCGAAACAGAATAACTTCAAGAGTGTATCAGCTTTAGTGGAAGGAAGGCGGGGGGTTCCAGGCGGTTCGGTCCTGGAAGGGTTTGAGACGGGGGAGGGGGGTTTAAAGGAGGTTTTGTGTGCGAGGGGCTTGGACTTCCGCAGGCATGCAGTGAGCGTGTTTGATAGGAGTGAATGGCAGACAGAATGGTTTGTAATACTTGAACGTTGCTGTTGGAGTGTGAGCAAAAAAGTAATATTTAGAAGGGATCAGGGTAACCGGCAGGCCGGAACTTGCAGTCCGGGAGATGGGAAGTACAGGTGATCTGTACTCTGAAGTGAGGGTGTGTTAATGTTGCAGTTTAAAAATGTAGTGTAAAGCACCCTTCTGGCAAAAGACAGTGATGGAGACTTGTGATGATGGGTTGTAAAGTTTTTCTTTTTCGGGCCACCCTGCCTTGGTGGAGAATCGTCGCTCACTAGTTGTTGATAATAAAAAAAAAAAAAAAAAGGTACGTATTAGTCTATTTATTCTAAATATGGTACGAAATTGTTAGAAAGAGGATACGTTAGTTGATATAAATATGGCATACAGAGTTCATGAAGTTTGTAGAGATACATTTCTCCAGTACATTTTGTTATGTGTTAGTCACATGGATTATAACGCGAAAATTCTAATCCAGATCATCAGAGGTGGGGCGCGTGCCCACATTACAGAGTGATTTACCTCTCCCTGAACAGCGCGCTGATTCGCTGGAATCAGTAAACCAGCCGACTGGGGATCCATTAGTTACCTGATGAGTCTCTTGCCTAGGCTCCATATACGGGCAACATGATGATGCTACACTGTCCATAGATGGGCCAAGGGTCTCTCGACTCTATGTGAACAAAACATACAATTATTGGACAAGTTCTCTGTATTTTTCTGTGACTTTAGGGACTCCCTGAAGCGTGAGCAGCGCCCCCTCCTTCCTCCCTGGTGTATTGGAGATAATTATCTGCCAGGTAGATACACATGTGTAGTCCCTCACACCACCTGCTTGCGTTTCTGTCAGGCTTGTAAGGTGTGATACTTAACTGGACACTGTTTAGCTGCCATCAGATCTGCATAGTTGGGATGGCTCCCTTATTGCTGGCCATCGGCTGTTGGGAGGCTCCCTGCTTGATAATGTTATTTGTCCTCTTCATGCCTTGCAATCTTTCACTCGGAGATTTACGGCAACAATATAGTGGGTACCCGAATCGATCTGCTGACTTTCACAGCCGCAAACACACCTCGTGTTAGGCGAGAATATGGGTGTGTTAACTCGAAGGGCAGTACCAATGCGGATCGCGCCTGTGGGGTCGCTGGCGCGTGACCTCAAGGCTGGAGTTGGGAACAGCCAACAGAAAGTCCACTGCATGTAGGGAGCTTAACTGTCACGAGGCGGGCTCTGTGCTTCCCTGCTACACATTGATGCATAGTTGAGGCTAAAGACTATGGTTTTTATCTTGGGTTTTTTGTCCAGCCTTTTTTAGGAACCAAGATCTGTTTTTACTTTGCTGGCAATAATTAAGGTTATAACATATTGGATCGCTCTAGTAGATTCTCAACATGATTTTTGGGTCCTCTGCCAAAAAAGTTATGAATCTGAACTGCTATATGAGAGAGGATAAGGTTGAAAGTGTCCTTAGGTTCATTGTGAACAAGAGCTTCATCGCCAAAACATGAGTCCTAACATTGAGAGAGTAAGTAATGGCGGTATAATACGGTCTTTCTTTTTTAGTTTGTTTGGATAGAATCCTGCCTTGTAAACTAAGAAAATTAGTTTACTTTTGAGAAGCACACAAAAGATAAATTCTCCTCCTTTATGCGTCTGTCGTCTTGTTTCAGTGCTTCTCTCTATTGATATCACTCCATATTTTCTCTTAAGTTTTTCCCTCCGGTGTTTTCCTCCAGTGTGCTTCGCCATTAGCTCTGCTTTCTAATTTTTTCTATAAGTCAGAGACTAAAGTTTTCTTGGTTGGAAGTAAAGGACTTAATACTCAAAATTAAATCAAACCTACAAGTTGAAGGGCTCGGTTGTCCCCTGAGAACATGTTAAGTAGACAATCACAGTTCACTGTAAATTTTATCGAGAACAGCTAAACCAACCTACAGATCGTACAACGTTGGGATGAGGAAGAGATGGTTAGTCCTTAGTTTATTTAATCAATCGTCTGTTCACAAAATCAAAGGAATGTCGTATCCCCTATTAAATGTTTTAAGAATATATAGTGTTGCATTGTTAAATCAGAGAACGCAGGTTAGAGGTGAATTAGAGGTAGAAGTTTAAGGTTAATCGAGAGTTTGTGAAGAACATCATCTGAGGGTATTACTGTTTATACTTGATTCGTACCTGTGAATTTTTGTTAGCCTTTATTTAACACTTAAGAAACAGTATTATTAAATACCAGGGATGGATGGTGTACAGCAGTATTAATACAAACCTCGGGACGCCAGGTATTGCTATTCACTTCCTAACAACTTGGGATGGGAAAGTGCATAATTTTGTTGGATTCTCCACAAAAGCTGGATGAAATGACTCTTTCTGGTCAGCTTTAAACACAGAGTACGTGATGATTTTTCCGGAAATTAAACTTCACCTTCATGTTAGGTTCCGTCCACTTTTTTTTAAAGCAACCAGTTCACACTAATCATGTTACTTTCTGTCTGTAATAAACTTGCAGAAATGCTCTTAGAAATGCACTGTTAGTATGTCTTTATTGGTTAACTTCTGGATAAATATTTATGTAATATATTTTCCAGTGGCCAAACCATTACGTGTATCTTAAAAATATATATTCTTTAGAATGTGCTTAAATAAATCTTATTTTCTTTCCAAGGTAATTTCCAACGATCATGTAGGGTAAACAAGGAATAAATTCTTTTCTGCAGTTGACATGTGTGAAAATACTGTATGACAAAATTGTGAACCCTATTCTCAGTATCCTGGAATAACATTGACAAACTTCCATTGACTTAAATGTTCAAGTCGAGCTAGCAGCTAAGAATGAAATTTCGATATCAGCAGATATCCATTTTTGCGTGTAATTTAGTGTAAAAATTTGTATTTCTATTAAAGCTACGTTATGTTTATTATTTAAGTTTATCACTTAAACAGCTTCAATATATAATGAACTGAGGGTGTGTGTTATGGGTTGATGTGTCGTGTGTGTGATGTGTGTGTGAGTCTGTGTGTGTGTGATGTGTGTCGTGTGTGTGTTGTGTGTGTGTGTGTGTCGTGTGTGTGTACTCAACTAATTGTGGGTTGCAGGGGTCGAGACTCAGCCTCCCTGGCCCCCCTCTTCACTGACCAATACTGGGCCTCCTCCCACTCTCTGCTCATGAACTTTATAATATCCTCGGTCTTAAAAAAAACTATGCATGGTTCCTGCCTCCACTACATCGATTGCAAGACTATTCCACTTTTCTATACAACTCTTGTGGCTGGAAGAAATATCTTCCTTAACTTACCTTGGCTAATCTGAGTCCTCAGCTTTCCAGTTGTGACCCTCATTCGTTATGTGTCCCATCTCTGGAACATCCTGTCTCTGTCCAACCTTTTCTATTCAAAGCAGAATTTGTGTATGTCGTGTCCATGTCTCCCGACCTGTCATTGCCCTCCAGAGTCGCTGTGACCGATTTCCCATTAACCTTTCTTCGTTACGGCCATTCCTCACTATAGCTTCTGGAACTAGCCTTTTTTGGCAACCTTTGCACTTCTCTAAGTTTTGACGTGTTAGACCAGCTGTGGTTCCAAACTGGTGCTGCGTACTCCAGTATGGGCCTGACGTACCACAAGTGTATTAAGTTCTTGACGATATTCATTGGTTAGAGGTACAAAACACGCTATTCTCAGGTTTGCCAGGCGACCATTACCGCCAGCAAGCTATCTGGTTAATTGTGGGCTTCTGGCGATGTACTCGGATATTACTACTCACTGCCTAGATCTTTTTTCTTCGAGTGAGGTTTGCCTGTCTTTGGGTCAGATATTAGCCTATTACTTGTCTACGGTCTCTTTGCCCTTCTCCGATCTTCTTGACTTTGCATTTGGGCGGGGTGTAAATTCTAGAGTCAGTTGCTAGTCCATCAATCCAACCTGTCCAAGAGTATCTTTGTAGATCCTGTCTTGTCCGCCATCTGCATTTAATTCTCTCCTAATTAACTTCACATCTTCTGCAAACAGGGACATCTGAGTCTTTACCTTTCGTCAAATGTTGTACACATAAAGCCAATGAATGCAACTGGTCCCTAGGACTGACCGCTGTTGGGCACTCACGCTTTATTCACAGGCTCGCCCACTCTGTGTGTGTGTGTGTGTGTGTGTGTGTGTGTGTGCAGGATGTAATTTGTCTATATCTAATAAAAGAGTGGTAAGAAAGAAATATTTGTTGTAGGTAGTGGATATAAAGTAACTGGCTTGACCAGCTTTAAGTGATCACCAAAAGATGGGGTTTTTCTCAAAGAATTGTTGGCGCTGTTACTCGGAGACAGAAATCCCAGTTTACCAATTTTATTGAATTATTGTGTGTTGTGTGTGTACATTAACTTGGTGTGACGATCACGCTGTGTTGACTCAATAAATGAACCTATGACGAGCTTCTTGGATCATGCTATGACGAATCCTTTGCATAACAAATTGCAAGAAGGCACTATGATGTGACTTGGAAACAATACTTTGGAAATGCAGTCCAAGTCGGACAGAAAGAAAACGTCGTCGTAAGCTACTCTCTTATACGTGCGGGGTCTATTTGTGTATCAAACTTTTGGATCATGCTAAGAACAAGCTCCTCTTGGATCATGCTTAGAAAACAAGCTCGTTGGATTCATATTCATGATGGCTCTTCCTGGATACACTTCTTGAAAGTCCTCCTCGGATCATGCTATGACAGTCCTGGGATTCAACTTTTTCTTCGTTTTTTTTTTTGCCTGACGTAAATCTGGATCCTCTTCCTCTATGGCAAACAGCATCAGTCTCGTTATGGACTAGAAACCTCTTCAATATGTCGCTGAATGTCCAAGCCCTTCAATTCTCGGATCATAACTTTAATCAAACAGGGGAAAAGAATCTTTTTTTATTTTTTTAGTTTTTTCTGGAGTCTTAACTCGTTGTCTCGTATCAAGATTTCTAGTATAAAAAAAAATAATTTTCTAGGGTTCATTATAATGTTAACGAAATAATTTAATGAATTTTTCCTTGAGAGTTAATGAAAATAGGGGCAGACTTGTGTCAGTAGACTTTCGTGCGGTTATATTCCATTATGCACTCTGGGCTATTATTTTTAAGACTCATTATTCAGTGTAACAAATATGAGCTACCTGTATTAAAGATGAGTTTATAACTTCTGGGGCCATGTATGACCAGTGTAGGTTTTTAGCGCTTTTTTTGTATAATATAATAAGAAGGAAGAACAACTACAATAATAATGTTAATGATAATTATAATATAGTGCGTATGACCCAAGACAGTTGTTTCTGACCACTTAAGTGGACGGTCTCTCTGGTCCCTCAAGGGTAAACAAGTGTTATATGTTACAACACTGACCACCTAAGTGGTAATAAAGTAAGTATAGCTATTGGCTCCCCAAAGCTAATGTGATACACTCTTTGGTCACAAAATTTTAAAATGGTGGAAATGGTATGGTGATTACCGAAAGATGTGGTAATAGGACACTTAGTTCACTTCGGACATTTTATTAAAGGAAAAACGTTCGCACGGGTGACTTGTACAGTTCTAATCCTATTCATTACGACTGAAAGATGTCACTCGTGGCTTCTACCGTTTCCTTTAATAAATTGTTCTTGTAACTGTAACACGTTGTCTTTTTCCTACATTTTAAAAATGTGTTACACTGCCCTGGCTCCAAAGAAGATTGTAATAGAGTAGAATATTTTTGGGGGAGATAGTAAACAAACTCAAAAGGTGACCACTAGTGGTATGAAGGGTAAACAAAGGTGACCACTTAGTGGTATTGAAGGTAACTAAGGTGACCACTTAATGGTATGAAAGATTATACAAAGTGACCACTTGTGGTCATGAAGGTAAACCAAGGTGACCCATGTTAGTGGTATGACAGGCTAACAAAGGTGACCACATTAGTGGCATGAGAGGTAACCAAAGTTTGTCATCTTAGTGGTATGAAGGTAACCAAAGGTGTGACCATCTTACGTGGTATATGTAGGTAACAAAGGTGACTCCACTAGTGGTATGAAGGAACAAAGGTGACAAATTATTGGTATGAACGGTAACAAAGGTGGAACAATTTAGTGGTATGAAAGTAACAAAGAGTGACCATTAGTGGTATGCAAAAGTTAACAAAAGGTTGTACACTTTAGTGGTATGAAGGTAACAAAGGTGACCACTTGTGAGTTATGAAGCGTAACCAAAGGTGTGTACCACTTACTGGTATGGAAAGTAACAAAGGTAACCACTTAGTGGTTGGAATGGTAAACAAAGGTGACCATTAGTGGTATGAAGTAACAAAGGTGACACTTAGTGGGTATGAAGGTAACTAAGGTCGGACCAAATTAGTGGTTGAAGGTAACAATGGTGACCAGTAGATGGTATGAAGGTAACAAAGGTGACCACTTAGTGGTATGAAGGCAACATAGGTGACCACTTAGTGTGTATGAAGTTAGACAAAGGTGACCACTTAGGTATGACAGGTAACAAGGGGACCACATAGTAGGTATGAAGGCTAATTAAAGGTGACTCCACTTAGTGGAATGGAAGGTTACATAAGGTGATGCCACTTAATTGTATTGATAGGTAAAAAGGTGACCACTTAGTGGTTGAAAGGTAACAAAGCGTGACCATTAGTGGTTTTTGAGTGAGGTAATATCACCAGGTGACAACTTAGTGGTATGAAGGTAACAAAGGTGACCACTTAGTGGTCATTATGAAGGGGTAAACGAAAAGGTGTACGTACTGTAGTGGTCATGAAAGGTAACAAAGGTGACCAACTTAGTGGTAATGATCGATGTAATCATTTGGCTGAACACTTAGTGGTAATGTAAGGTAGCAAAGGGTGAGCACTTTGTGGTATGGCAGGTAGCAAAGGCGACCACTTAGTGGTATTAAAGGTAACAAATGTGACGATTACTTAGTGTCATGAGGTAACAAAGTTGAACCACATTACTGGTATGAAAGTAACAAAGGTGAATCATTTCAGTGTTTGAAGGTAAACAAACCGGTGACCAGTTAGGGTATGGAAGGTATCAAAGGGTGACCACTTAGTGGTATGAAGGTAATGCAGAAAGGTGAACCACTTTTGTGGTATGAAGGTAACAAAGGTGACCACTTAGTGGGTAGTGAAAAGGTACAAAGTGTGACACTTAGTGGTATGAAGGCAACAAAGGTGGAACACTTTGTGGTATGAAGGTAACAAAGGTGACCACCCTAGTGCGTTATGAATAGTAATCAAAGGTTGACTCAACTTAGTGGTATGTAGGTAACAGAAAGGTGATACACTTAGTGGTCTCATGAAGGTAACAAAGGTTATGACCCTTAGTGGTATGAATGGTAAACATAGGTGACCACTTACTGGTATGAAGTAACAAAGTGATGACCAATTAGTGCGCTCTGAAGGTACACGCAGAAAGGTGACCACTTAGTGGTATGTTAGGTAACAATTGAAGTTGAACACCCATCTTAGTGGTTTTTACCTATGAAGGTAAAAAAGGTGACCACTGTAGTGGTATGAAAGGTTACAAGGTGACCACTTCAGTGGTTTGAACGGTAACTCAAAGGTGACAACTTTGTGGTATGAACCTGGCAACAAAGGTGACCACTTAGTGGTATGAAGTTAACATAGGTGACCAATTAGTGGTTGAAGGTAAAAAAAGGTGACACACTTGTAGTGTATGAAGGGCTAATTAATAAAGGTGACCAATTTAGTGGTATGAAGGTAACAAAGGTGTACCACATTAATGGTATGAAGGTAACAAAGGTGCACCACTTAGTGGTATGAAGGTAACAAAAGGTGCAACAATTAGTGGTATGAAGGTAATATAAGGTGACCACTTAGTGGCTATTGAAGGTAAGCAAATGGTGACCACGTTGTGGTATGCAAGGTACATAGGTGGACCACTTAGTGGTATGAAGGTAAACAAAGGTGTCCATCTTAGTGGTTGAAGGTATACAAGTGGTGACTCCATCTTAGTGGTTTTCTTAATGAATGGTAGCAAAGGTGAGCATATTTGTGGTATTGAAGGTAGCAAAGGCGACCACCCCCACACTCTTTCATCTTTACCATATCTATTTATCCCAACCACTTTGTGGTTGATAAAGGTACAAATGTGACGACTTAGTGGTATTATGAAGGTAAACAAAGGTGACCAGACTTAGTGGTATGTAAGGTAACGCAATGGTGACCTCCTTAGTGTGTATGACGGTAACAAACAGGTGATAAAATTAGTGGTATTTGAAGGTAGCAAAGGAGACCAATTAGTGGTATAAAGGTAATAATGTGACGACTACTTAGTGGTATAAGGTAAACAAATGTGACGACCTTGTGGTATGCAATGGTAACCAAAGTTATCCACTTAGTGCGTTTAATTTGATGGTTTAACAAATGGTGACCACTTAGTGGTATCAAAGGTAACAAAGGTGATTCATCTTAGTGGTTAAAATGTAGCAACTAAGGGGAACCACTTAGTGTAATAAAGGTAGCAAAGTGGAACTACTTAGTGGTATAGGTAACAAAGGTGACCACTTAGTGGTATGAAGGTAACAAAGGTGACCACTTAGTGGTATGAAAGTAACAAAGGTGGGCCAATTTAGTGGTATGCTTGGGTTAACAAAGGTGACCACCTCTTATGTGGTATTATGGTTACAAAGGTGATCACTTAGTGGTATACAAAAGTAGCAAAGGTGACCAATTAGTGCGCTCATAGTGAAGGCTAGAGCCATAGGTGACCACTTAGTGGTAATTAAGGTAACAAAAAGGTGACAACACTTAGTGGTCTATGAGGTAACAGAAGGTGCCTTCTTTACGACTGGTAAGAAGGTTAACTCACAAGGTATACTCCAATTGTATTACTTGAGGTAATAATATCAGGCAAGAGTAAGACATAACGCCTGGGTTCATTATTTTTTGAGGTATTAATACTCATATTGATCTTTTATCTTTTAATTGATGGGTTTGTACATTTGTTGGAGATACATAATTAGATTCTTAATGTATTAATATCAACTTACCACCAAAACGGGATACCAACCTGATGTCCAAAAATAATGGATCAATTGAATCACTATATATTAACATATAATTAATGCTCTGATTCAGTGATCGGTGTGAGTTTACTGCCTTCACAAATAGCATGCGTTACAACCTAACATCATTTTTCTGGTAAAATCATACAAGATCTTCATTACTGAGAACCCTTCAACCATATCACCATCTCTCTGTTGTCTATCGCAAATTTCAACCCCAATAACACTTTTAATATTCGAAAGAGCAGTATTTCTTTTTTTTAATTTAATAATCCACTATATATTTCCAGAATGATATGTATTAACACAGTTTTGAATTTTTTGGGGATGATCAAATTTACCTGCTTGATCTTTTTACTTTTACCTGATCATATTTCATTAATATCCTATTTTATTTGCTTCCCTAAATCCTTTTCATAATCACCTCCATAATTTTTCTGTTGTGATTAACAAGATTTCTCATTCCTGAAACCATGCTGGTTATTGTATTGAGTTCAATTCCTCTCTAAGTGCGCTCCTAACATTCTTCTGATAATCTTCATGACAATTATTTACTTATTCATGTTCACATTGAACAATGTCCTGTAGTTTAATGCTTCCCCTGTTTGTTATCCTTTCTTAACCTTGGATCTAACATTTGTGCCTTACACACCATCTCTTTAGTTTAGTTTCAATTACAAGTTGTTGAAAAACTGTTAGTGGCACAACAACAGTGCCCTCTGCTCCTGCTCTCTCAGGACCACACACGAGAGTTGGTTGTCTGGGCCCTCACTGCTCTGTGAGAAGTATCTACTACACATCGCAGCTCTTCAACCTCTTATTATGCTGTGTGTAGTGCTGTCCAGCACTTGTGGTGTTCACCTACGGCATCAGTTTACTGGAACTCGTTTCTGATAGGTTAGTATTATACCCCATAAAGAATATTTATGATTCCAATCTTACACTTTCTTAAATTACACCGCAAAGTGGTTGGGCCAACTTACCTTTTATATCTACCTCATTCCCCCTCTCCACACCCTTTTCATATTTCTATCCTTGTTAGGTAAGACACTATGGCAACAGTCTAGGTTCCTTATATTCGAAACCTCAGCACCTTATTACAGAGGGGTCTTTGTGTTGACCTTCTTGCGTGTTGGACATGGTGAAAACTTTTGTTGATTTACTACTTCATATTCCTCTGGCTCTACCTGTATGACCCAGTAGTGAGTGATTGTGGCAGAAGGCATAGTCACTTTGTCAACCGACTCGGCTATGTTGGAGTTCGTCTGACCCCAAGGCTGTTTTTTACGACACTTTAGATCCCAACAGAACGAGGTGAGGATAGTCACACGCACAACCTGGCTCATGGGGAAAAGAGGTATATTGGCCAGCCCTTGCTTGAGCTCGCCACCACTCGACTGTCGAATGCTCTTCTCTGAAAAGGGGGATGTTGAAACGCCAAGATGGAAAGCCACTCTTCACTGGGGACACATCCTAATCCTAACAAAACAACGGAAACATTCCGATCACCGGCAATATGTGACGAATGAGCCTACAGATCAGCCTTGGTTTGGGATTTCCGTTGTAGAGAGGCTGGCTTACTGCTAAGTACAAAGCAATGGCCGAACGGTTATATGAGACATCCTACTAACCAATAACAGGAACTGGCAATGCATGCTGTAGGCATCATGTGGATGTTCCAAAGTGTGAGTGCTATATGAGAGGTGGACACTAAAAGAAAGTTATGCAATTCAGGTGTGGTAGGCTCTCAAAAACCTTGGTAGGTACCTGGTTCAAGATCATGAACAAGGCTTATTCTTGCAGTGATGCAACTTAGTTCAACAGTAGGTGCCTGTGCTATCGTTCCTCATGATTGTAGTTATATACTCCTCATGTGGATGATCTTATTGTGGCTAGATGCTGGTTAGTGGATCTAACGTGCGACGGGCTGTGTTTTGAGACTTATGGGACCGCGGGTTCATATCCCGGCGGGGGTATGGTTTTATATACTTAATTTATATATATATTATTATAATATCATATTTCATATATTACTATTATATCACTTACTATACTATAATTTATAGGTGTGTGTTGTGTAGTGTGTGTAATATTATATATTTATATATATATACTATATATATATCTATATACTACTATTATATATAATATATTATATATAGAAAATAAGAAGGAACACTTGCTCACAGGACTAATGACTCATGCGGAGCATGGTCCATGTCCCATAACCCCGGCTTGAAGCCCAATGACCCAACAACACGTCTGGTCACCTCCATCTCAAGGATGGAGCACGGCAAACCAGACCCTCAGCAGATACAGCTAGTCCGGTCCAAAACTCTCACACCACCATCAACCATCAATGCTATTTTCTAACCTATTTTTAAAACCACTACAACCGTTTTAGCTCAATAATGCACAGCGGGAGTTATGTTCCACTCATAAACAACTTTCATTACCAAACCCATTGCTTTCCTATAATCTCTGATTCTGAATTTTTCAATACTTGAACCATTAGACTGCGAGTCCATTGTCCCCCCCCCCCCCCCCCCACTTGCGTGGAAATGTTTAAGCACGCATATTTATATACCTTTATATATTCTGTTTTCATTTTTATCACCTCGATCATATCCCCCCTAAATCTACGCTCAATAGTTTTTATATGTTGCATTGGTTTAATAGTGCCTGAGCATGCGTATGCTCGTTTACTTCAATGGTTGTTTGTTATAATACCCCTCCAATATTCTTTTATATCTGGTTAGCAAAATCTTCAAAGATATAATGGTGGATTCACTAATGATGTAGATTTTAAGCACTTGATTGAAGCTGATTAGCAGGGCTTTATCAAAGATCGGATTAGTACATGTTTATTAAACCACTGCAGGACATAACCAGTGTATGCATAGCAACTTCATTTTTAACATAAAAATCTCTACAGTGCTTTTGTTGACTTTAAGTTTATACCGTTGCATATCCAGAGGCATTTTTTGTGGGAGGTGTCCACCTCGTAGGTCTACAAAAATTTTCTGTCAAATCAATAGACATAATATTCTTGGTTGCTCTAATGTGACTAATGGTGTGGAAACCAATTCCTGCTTGGAGGTAAATATGTTCCATGATGTTTTTTTATATTTATACAACCTCTTGTGCATAAATCATGAAATTAATAAATAATAAACACATTGCGAAACATTTCAATCAGGGGAACGGGTGGGGTTTGAACCTTGGCAAGTATGAAGTAGTTAAGTGCGGTTAACCACTACTGACAAACTGGTTTTAATAAGATTCATCACTCAATTAGGTATATTTTAATAGACACAAGGTAAACTTAGACAGGAGCCCAGTGTGAGACACATAAAATGCAGGATGTTAAAGGCTATTATTGCTCAGTAAGAATGTATAAATACGTAAGAGAAACAACGTCAGCTTGTACAATCTTCTTTTTTATATCTATTTTCTCTAATAATTTCTCTGTTTTTCAAGCACATTCCTAGGCAATGTTTGCAATCAAGTACTAATTGCGCCTTTCTTTCACAAACTAGATTGAGTGTACTTTGTAAATCATGTTCTGCTAATTGATTATTTCTGTAAAATGAAGGGAATCTATTTCGGCTAAATTATCTTAACATATTTTGTTAGACTGGTTGGAGATGGATAATTTTATATTGCAAGATTTTTATGGACATGAAAGATTGTCATGTGAGTTGGTACTTTTACAAAAGACTGTTACCTACGGAGTATGTCCTTTTTTCAGTACCGTGCTACACTAGCTGTGTGATCCACAGGTTCACTGGTATCCTCTGGTGAATGCCTCATGACATAGTAATTCCTGTCTGATTACCTCTTGCCAGGACTTTCCGTACGGCTTGTCACAGGAGGGTGCACGTTTGTGTTGGGAAAGGTCTGTCACCTGGTGGGGGCACCGCTTGGTGGGAAGGTTTTTGTCACTGGTGGGGGGCAACGTTGTTGGTGAAGAGTGTCACAGATGAGATGGCACCATCGTGTCGGAAGGTGTCACAGAGTGGGGTGCTAGGTGTGCTTTGGGAGGTGCACAGATCGGTGGGCACCGTGTGTTGGAAGGTGTCACAGATGGTGGCAACTGTGTTGGCGTACTGGTGTCACAGCTTGTAAGGGCACGTGTGTTGGGAAGGTATCACAGGTCAGGGGGAACGTGTGTTGGGGATGTGTCCCAGGGGTGGCACGTGTGATGGGAAGGTGCACAGATGGAGGCACGTGTAGTTGGGATGGTGTCACAAGTAGGAGCACATGTGTTGGGCGACAGGTTGTCACGGTAAGGGCACGTTTGTTCGGGAAGGTGTCCAGAGGGAGGCCACGGTGTGTTGGGAATGTGTATCACAGATAGGGGCACGTGCTGTTGTGAAGGTGTCACAGGAGGGGCATACGTTGTTGTTGTTTGGAAGGCTCGTTTCACAGATGGGGGCACGTGTGTTGGGAAAGTGGTCAAGATAGGGGCACGTGTGTTGGCGAAGTGTCACAGGTAGCAGCCACGTGTCGCCGTGGGTAGGTTGTCACACGATGCAGGGGAAAAAATAAGCAAAATGCTTAAACTTGGGTGTGTCTATTGTGTGGAGACAGTCAAAAAACCAACACGATGATTGTTATTTCTGTATGGTGCCTCGTGGCCTGGTGGCAGAAGCTCTCACTTCACATGGTGAGGGTCCGGGTTCAATTTCCCCGACGAAGGGTGGAAACACTAGGCGCTTTTCCTTACACCGGCTGTCCATGTTCACCCATCAGTAATAATGGGTACCTGGGTGTTAGTCGACTGGTGTGGGTAGCATCCTGGGACAAAACTGGCCTAATTTGCCCGAAATACTCTGCTTAACAAGTGGCTTTCCAATGTAGTAGAATCTCATTGATGTCAGCTAGGCCTGTATACCTTGTAACATGTAACCTACTTTTTACAAATAAGATATTTTTATTATCATTATTTCTTATTGTGAATGCGAAAGGTTTCAGTCGATACAAGAAATTTCAAGTGGGAAATATCCTGATTTGGGGGTAGGCAAAGAGGCCTGTGCACACAGTGAAGACGTTACCTTACTTGTGTTTGAAAAACTTGTCTGACATTCCGTTGTCAGATGTTGAAGAAATCAGAGTTTAGGATGTAACACAGGTGATAGCATTTCAATACCAATCAGTTCTTCCAAGGAAAAAAAAAAATGTTATAACTGACCATAAATTTTAAATGAGTGGACCGGTAAGCTAGCGGAAGGCCTCAGACAGATGGCCTAAAGCTCCAACGGCAAGTCATCATTTGACTAAGACCCGCTTCAGGAAACACTTGTCATGTTTCCTGACGAACCTTACCTAACCTAACCTTCTTCCAAGAAGAACTCAGTGATCTGATACGTGTCCTCAGTCTGTCAAGGTAAGCATCTGAATTTTAACATCCAGACTAAAAGAAAAGAAGTGTCTACAATAAGAAGTTAAAAAAACAGCTTATCGGACAAGAGAGGTTGAACTCGTTCCTTACTGCAACCAAGATGAAAAATTTGTATACTGCAATAACATCCCTGGACTTCTTCGAATGAGACTTGGATATCCACCAGGAGATTGGCGGCTGTTTATTTGACAGCTCCATTTGAAGCTTGAAATGTCTTACTAAACAATGGTAACCAATTTAACCTCTTCCACTTGCTAACTCAACAAAGCTGTGTTGTTGACCAACATTGAAAATAATCGTACAAACAACATTTTCATGTGCAGTAATTAGTGGTACATGAAATATCTTACTATGTTAACTTTGTATTATAAAGATGGAAATGTTTAGTATGTAATATATGAATTGCTTGCATGATCTAAACAAATAATATCATTCCGACTTGTAAGTTAGCCCCGCATGATCAATATATTTTTCACATTTTTTATTGGGTTTTTAGAGGGATACCATATTTATCAAATCTAGAGCAAATCAGGGGAAAACCGATTACATTTCAGAATCACCCCCACCACAAACGCACTTTTTACGTGCTATAATATCATTGTCCAGAAAATGAGAGTTAATCAGAGCGCTCTTCTAGAGTTCATTATCCGCTGCCCTTCCTCATCTGATTTCCAGGGTTTTAAGCGCCAGTCTTCCCGCTGTGCTTCCATTCTTCAAGACTCGGTGCTCGCCCCTATGACGATGTTACCCCGTTTTTGTATGTACTTCAACCGGGGGCTTACATTTTGTCCTTTAATTGGGATTGATGAATCACTAGTTTGGGAAAAAGTCTACAAATTATAGATACCCAGTGTTGCATCGTGTCTGATTCTTCAAATTCCGGTGTTGTATATAGTCAGGTATATGCACACCACAACACAACTGCTTTATCCCCCTTTTATTTCGTGATGCCTCAGCACCTCCCCCCCACTCCCTGTTCTTCTTTACTCCTAAAAGAGGAACCCCCCTGGGCCCGTGCAGAAAATTTCCCCCCCTTTCTTTTGCGACATTTAAAGTTCCCCCCAAAATATTCCCGCCATTACCCCAAAATCCACTCCCCCTCTACTAACTCCCCCATT